>CM034154.1:732403835-732797693 GCA_019776745.2 Taxus chinensis | reverse complement strand
GAGGACTCATCGAACTAACACTTCCTCAATATAGCTCATGAGAAGTAGGATTATCAATCGATATCCCTTCACGCCATTAGGATCCCTACAAAGATACAAGGTTTGGATTGAGGTTCCAGGCCTTGCGTTTCTCTTGGGAATCCGAGCCAATAGCCTTGGATCCGAAGACTCGAAAGTGCTCACATCAGGCTTGCTTCAAACCGGCTTCAAAGGGTGTCATCCTCTTACTGCCTTGTGTGGAACACACGGTTCTGAATGTAATTTGCACACATTCACCGCTTCGGCCAATACTGTGGAGGAAGAGACTTCGAGTGAATCATACAAGTGGCCATCTCCCTTAAGAGTACGGTTCTTCTTTCTTTTCTTCTGCGACCCATTCTGTGAAGGGCTATAAGCAACTGTATGCTGCAGAGAGATCCCTTCTCAGAAGTACAGAAATCCGGAACCTATTGTTTACATATTCACCTCCATTGTCAGTTCGGAGAACCTTGATAGACCGTTCCGCCTGTTTCTCAGCAAGAGCCTTAAAGTCCTGAAAATGTTCAAAGACTTCAGACTTAAGCTTAAGAAAATATACCCAAGTATATCGTGAATAGTCATCAATGAAGGTTAGCACATAAAGAGCTCTAGTAAACGAAGGAGAAGGAAATGGACCAGAAACATCGATGTGAACAAGATCCAAGGGACAAGTGGCTCTCCAGGCTTTTCCTTTATCAAAGTTCTTTTCAGGATGCTTTCCAAGGGTACAACCCTCACAAAGACCCTTAGAAACTTGACGCGAGGCAACCCGTTGACCATTTCGTTTTGACTCAATTGTTCAAGGTAGCGATAGTTTAGATGTCCAAAACGCTACATGCCATAGCTTACTAACCCTCATTTGCATGAGTGAGCAAGGCAGTGGGCGTAGAATCAGAAGTAAAGTGGGAGAAGGTGTACAACCGTGAATGGTGATCTGCCTTTCCCTCAGCCACTGTAGTGTCATTGTTAAGCTCACGAATAATCACCGAGTTAGGACCAAATTCCACTCGCATTCCTTCACCAAGGTGAGTAATTTGGTAAACTGATAGGAGATTGGTAGAGAGATCAGGAACACTCAACACTTGGTTAAATGTTCCCCCATCCATCTCTACCGATCCACTACCGGAAACCGACACTGTCGTGTCATTACCCATCGTGATTTGGGACATTCCACAAGGTTCGATGTTGGAAAACTCAACATGCGAAGAACCCATGTGGTGCGAAGCACCGGAATCTATTATCCATGTCGATGAAGGAGAAACTTTGGCTACAAGGGCCTTTCCTTTCTTCTTATCATTTCTAGCACCTTTTGCAACAGAAGACTCGGCCTTCGGAGCACTTTTTTTTATTGATTCAGGAACACTTATTTTATTTTTCTCAAGTAAATGAGATAAGTGATCAATCTGTTTCTTAAAACAGTGTTGCTCGTCGTGACCAGTCTTCTTGCAATAGGAACACAAATACTTGCTTTTCTGCGCTCTAGGCTCAGAAGTCGAAGTGTTTGTGTCATTTTTAGGTTTGATCTTGGTTTCTTTCTTAGGTTGATCCTTAGTTTCTTTCTTCTTTTCAGTCTTCTTTCCCTTGCTAGTACTGGCTACAAGGGCATGTGACTTGGACTTGAGAGACCCCATTTGAATGAGTTTGTCCTGTTCTCGAATGAGTTGGGACGAAAAACAGTCAAAGGAGGGCATTGTCCAAGTATCGCCCAAAGCAGATTTTGTAGCGTAGAAAGTTGACACAAAGACAGAATATTCGGGACCTAGCTTAGAGAGAATTGACAAGATCAGTTGAGAATCTTTCTTTTCTACTTGACACCCTTTTAACAATAATCTAATGTGGACAAATTTCGAGAAGAAGGCTTGTAGGTTTTCAAAGTCACTAGGATTTAACCCTAGTAGTTCGTTTTCCAACTCATGCGCTCTCATGTCATCTAGTTGTCCAAACATCGCATCCAGCGTTTTCCACGCAGATGTAGGTGTTTCAGACGCCTCAATGTGGAAGAGCAAGTCAGGAGAAACGGACATGCAAAGAAGACCTAAAGCTTCATCACTACGGTTTTAACCACTTAGATTTTTTAGGTTCATCGTCTGGTTCAGTATCAGTTCCCATGGTGATGCGGTATAACCCTTTACCCCTTAGTTTCATTATTATTTTCGATCTCCATTCGAAAAATTTGAATGGCGTAAGCAAAGGAATTGAAAGTGCATCCATAGTGAGAGAGAGAGAGAGAAAGAAATGCAGAAAAGAAACACAACCACCCAAGACAATAACAACCCCCCTGCTTTCGGAACTTTATAGTTGAGTGCGTTGATTACAATCGGGTCCATGCGTGCGGTTTGAAACACGTGGTAACTCGTCTTGCAATTAGCGTAATAACGCGCAAGAGAGGAGACCACAACAGTGTTCGTGGAGTGCAACAAAATAGGAACACCGTAAACAAGCACAAGCAAAAAAAAATAGAAAGGAGGCGAAAGCCAATCCTGGTTGTGAGAAAAAGCGTCTCACGTCGCAAATGGAAACCCCCTTGCTGCAGACTGTGGCGGACGCGCTCACTAGTCGCAAGCAATAATAAAGGTGAAATACAAGGTTTGGGAACTCAAGGAGTTCTGATAGTCTTCAAAACGTCGGAAAAGAGCTCGGAAGGTAAATAAGGGGCTGAAGGGTCACTGCACACTTAAGCGCACGATTAGTGAAAAAAAAATCGACAATAACCCTAAATTTTACCGTTTGAAAACGCCCAATTTTACTATTTTGAGAGCTATGGGCGTTTTTAATAAAAACGATAAATAGTTTATTTGAGAGACGATTGTTAATATTAATCGAAAAAAAAGAGAGGTTATTTTGTAATTAATTAAAAAAATAGATTTAAGCAAATTAAATCTAATTAATTACCAAAAAAAAAAATTAAGATGAAATGCTAAAAATAAATAAAAAAGGACTTTCTTTCTTTTGGTTTAAAAAACAATTTTTAAAATAAAAGAAAGAAATCTAAAAAAACTATTCTAATTTAAAAAAATTTGAGTTTAGATTAGAAAGAAATCAATTTTAAAAAAAACATGAGAAAGAAAACTAAAAAACTTACTAAAGAAATTTAAACTTTCCACGGTTTTGATTAAAAAAGCATGAGTTTGAATTTTTTTGTTTTAGAAACAAACTAAAAAAGAAAGTGTTTAAACTTATTAAATGGAAAGTTTCCTTACTTACCACGTATGAAGTGTTTAAACTTAGTAAAAATGCGTGGTGGTTGTTAAGAATGCGTTTGACTTAAAAAACTTAAACTTAAATTGTTAAATAAGGAAAGATTTTTGTAAAAGCCGTACCAAGATAAAATAACAAGTTGTGAGTTTTAAAAGTTAGAATTTTCTTTTAAAACAAAAACTTACCAAAAAAAACACACGGCCTGCGAGGGCACGAGGGCACGGGGGCAGCGAGGGCACGAGGGCACGAACAACAACAAACGGAACAGTCTACGTTCGGGCAGCCGTCCACACACGGGTAGCAAGCAGCAAAACGAGACAGGGTTGAGGACGAACGCAGCAACAGCAGGACAGGCGGCGGGCTGAGCTAGAAGCATAGCAGGGTAGAGCCACAAAAAAACCACAACAATAGCTCCTTTTTTTTTTTAATTTTAAAAAAAATGAAACTGGTAATACCCTGTACCTGCACAAAAGACAGAAAAACACAGCAACAAGAGAGGAAAAGAACTAGTTTTTTTCCTTTTCCTTTTTTTAAAAAAAAAAAAAAAACAAAAAAACCTCTTGTTTTGCTGTAGAAACTGTGAAAAAAAATCAAGGTGATCCCTGCACAAGGAACACAAAAAAAACTTTCCCAAGAACACTTTGTTAAAAGATGCGTTAGCAAGAAGGGACAGAAAATTAAGATCGAAAAGCTTGCACGAGGAACGAAAAAAACAAGAGTAATTACAACTAAAAAACGAGTGCACGTTTACTAGGTCCTTCTCTGATTAGAAGTAGGGAAAATATAACGTCTTTTCAAGAATCTTATCATACGTGTAGACGGACGAAACTCTTCATGGACATCAAATACATGAATCTCTATGTATTTATCATAGTAACATTTATGAGATAAATTCGGTGTTGAAGATTTTTTGTACTCCTTTTTTAGTGACTTCATAAACACTTGATTTGCCACACCTCACACTATACTATATTTTGTTAAACAATGATAATGGAGTTTGATTTGACATGAAATACTTATAAAAGGTAGGTAAGTGGTCTAGCCCACTTGGCATCCAAGAAATTCCACATCACTCAAAGATAGGGCAGTTAACTTTCTAATAATAGTAATTTGGAAAGGATAAGTTTGTATGCATCTAACAAACTCAAGAAAAACTAATTAGATAAGAAATGTGGTGAGGAATATGAACTAGAAAAAGGGAACTTGCATTCAAAATCACACTAGAAAGTCTCAGTGAAATAAACACAAAACTATTGGTTTGTGTAGAATGGTGTTTGCACAACCACCACTTAGGGTAGACCGACGGTTACCCAACTGCTAGAGAGGTTTTCTAACCGCCAACGTAGTTCTGTAACTTAAAGCTAGAAATCCAAGGAAAAGCTTACAAAATGATAAAGGAAAGTGGGAAAAGCATGGAAATGGACAAGTAAAGCAAAACTATCCTGCAAGAACACATTGCAAATGAAGATTTGGACTTGAACATTATTCGAAAGATAGTTTTTTGTCATTGGGGATTTAACTGTTCTGAAAATGTTGCACCGTGAAAAATTGGGTGCATATAGTTATACTAGGATTATATGGAATGAAATTGATGAGGATGTTATGGGAGGATATGGTGGGTAAACATGGAATCTGAATGATTTATATTATGAGGAAAAATGTGGGAGAGACTTGAGATACAAGAAAATCCAAAGAATTTTCAATTTGGAATGTTTTGAATAAAAAATTGAAGATGAATTTCATGTGAAAGAGGATGATTATTCATGTTTTGATGTAGAACCTATTTAAATATAAGAATTCCTTTTGTTGACACATAACATAAATCTATTTGAGCATTTGAAATTGTTTATATAGCTTTATCTATAAGTTTTTATACAATTTACCTATGTATTTATGTGCAAGAAAATAAGAAGATTTCACATTCAAAAAGGTGTTTATTCATTGGATGAAACAAGGGAGATTCCTACATTACTTGGAAGTTTTTATTGCTAAAAACAATATTGCAATGGTTACTCCCATTAATGATTGAGGTTTGGGAGTTCATCATTAAACTCTAGGGTAATTTACTGATGTGGATCCAACTGTAAGAGGTAAAAATTCCTCCAAAACACACACACAAATGATTAAAAATCCAAAAGATTCAAAATAGATTTTTTCTCATTCATGAATCCACATTAATACTTTACAACATTACAATCTTGTTTTATTTCCCTCTAGCTCTAAAACCCCTAAAATTCAACAAAACCCTAAAACACAAAAAAACACCTACTAGTAAAACACCTCGGATGGGCCCCAAATTATGAGCGCAAAATATGTCTTCATAAATGAAGACTTTCACAAAATCTTGGCTTCTTCTATGAAGTAGAGAAAAATATATTAAAAATTGAATTCATAGAAAAAAATAAAAAAAAGTTTGAAAGTAATTTTAGACCACTAGATGAAGGAACTGGCCCCAAAAATATGCTGAAATAGAATTCAAAATTTACAAAATGTTTTTCATGGTATATTAATAATCAAGGTCTAGCAACCTGGAAACTTTCAAGACCATCCAACGGTCAGATAAAAAATTATGGCCTTTGGAATTTATGCTCATGCATGATTCTCCCCTGGTTGAAAAGAATTTAGCACCTATGAATTCAGTTAATGGAATTCATCCAATTTTTCATTGTCAATATTCTTAAACTCCAAATCAGGAATCCAAGTATTTTCTTCCTACTACAAACCTTCCCATTGTACCAAATATTTGATGTAGCTCATATTCCTAACATTGACTGTCTTTTGGTCCAAGACATGCATTACACTGTCATTTTTCTTCTTCCACATTTGCTGATCCCATTTTATTTCTTACTCCTCCACGACATTTTCATCATAACTGTAGACAAAATCACACACTTGGGTACATTTTTAGGTCCTAAACTCATACTTGCATTCATATGATTCCTAAGCGAGAAAACTAGTAATTGACAACTATTTTTGGCCACTTTTTTGTCTTTCTTGTTCTCTCTTTGGTCTTACACACCCCACAATCCAGTATGATATTCATGAATTTATCGTTCTTGACTCTGGAAACTAGCACCCAACTAGGAAACTAGTGCACAGGTGCCCTTGACCCCTCTGGGTGCCCCCGACCTCTTTGCATCTTGTTTTCTTATGTGTCGGCCTTCCAGTTGTCAATTACAAAATTCAACCAAGGGAATCATATAAATACAAAGTTATATGACCAAAATAAAGGAACAAGCTCTAATCATATATTATCATCACCTAATGTTGCATCTAAAGGAATTTAAGAGCATCAAAGGTATCCATCTAGCACTCATATAAGGGACAAAGGACTGCATTTTCTGCATACACACATAGGAGGGGAAGTTCATTTTTCCATTCACACATCTAGTTACATTGGCACATATAGTTATTTCCCACTATTATGTGTAATTGCACAAGGGATTCATAGGGCACGATTCTATCACACACACACAAGAATTACATGGAGTTTGAGATGTAGTGCAACACTTGGTCGTAAGTTCATTGAGTCAAGTGACCACCGAGGTTAATCTGACTCCCCATATTACATATTTTCTTTTTGGGATTTGAGTAGTTTGAGGGTTTTGTAGGTCATATTATCTTTGCAGGTTATAGGAGAATTCAATGATCATCTATTGATATATATGTGACCAATAAAAAAGGTTAGTGACCACCTTGCAACATAATAAAAACCATATTCTAAGCTCTTGCATAGTTACGGGCGCCTACTAGTGGTCTCTAGCACATATGCACCCTAGTCTTGTTCCAAGTGCCCTAGTCTTGGCTCATCCAAAAGTTCCAGGATTTTTTTTTTATTGCAACAGTATGCTCCTCATGTTTACCATTTTTCCAGTATAACATACTTTGGGATTAAGTGAATATCAACTAAGTCTTTTATCCTCTCTCTTGTACCTAGAGTTTCATTTTTATCTAGCTTATTTCTTATGTTAATCTGTACTTTACCATTTATTTAACATACGTGACTTTGCAATTACAATTTCACAAATTCCATATTTGTTAAATCAATTACCTATACATTTATATAAGTCTTGAAACATTAAAAACTTGTGAAATAGCAAAGTTTTTAGGTAGTTCCACCTTGTAGGCATTATCACTCATTTTATTTAGAATCCTACATGGCCCAATATTCCTATACTTTAGTTTGTTAGATATCACCTTTGGAAACCTTTCATTTCTAAAATGAACCATCACCATTTCCCATTCTTAAAGTGCATTTAATCTCTTACTTGCATCCACAAATACTTTATATTTTACAGTACTAACTTTCATCTTGTCCCTCACTCCTTGAAATTGTAGCATGTGTTCTACAAATAATTATTCATCATCACTTATTTTATCTTCACCAGGTAGCACAATCATATCTATAACTCCCTTGGGGATCCTACCATAATCAATTTGAAAAAAGGACCTTGATGTTAACTTATTTACTGAGTTTTTATTAATAAACTTATCCTATGGTAAATCCAAATCCCATTGTTTTGGATTTTTTCTGACTATGTAATGTAGAATATTTCCCAAGATTTTGTTTACTACTTGTGTCTATCCATTACTGTGGGGTGACATGCACTAATGAACTGTAGTTTTGTCCCCATTTTCCTCCATAAATTCCTCCAAAAGTGACTCAATTTTTTCCCCCAATCTGAAGTGATCATTCTTGGAACTCAATGCAACCTAAACACTTCTAAAAAAACAAATTTGCAACTCTAGATGCATCATTAATTATCATTCAAGAAATGAAATGTGCCATTTTAGAGAATCTATCTACCAAAACAAAATTAAAATCATTCCCTCATTGTGTGTTAGGAAGTCCTAACAAAAAATCCATACTCAAATCAACCCATGGCCTTGTATGGACATCTAATGGCATATATATCCCAATATTCTATACATGGCCCTTAGCCATTTGAAACACTCTACATCTTGATACGATCCTACTTATGTTCCTCTTTACCTTTGGCCAATAATACTTTTATACCACAAGAGTAGTTGTCTTACTTATACTAAAGTGTTAAGCCAAACCCCCATTGAAAAGTTCTCTTATAATATTTTCTCTAATTAAACTAATGAGTATGCACAATTACTTTCCCTTAATAAATAACCATCTTGCATTAAATAGTTGGAAAAACCAATACCCATTTTAGGGTCCTTACATTGTCTTACAACATTACCAATGTTTATATCACTTCCATACAATTCCTTAACTAACTGAAACCCTACTACTTCATTTTCCATTGTTATCAAAAGTGTTACATGCCTAATCAAGGCATTAAAAAACTTGATTATGCTTACCTGACTTATAATTTAATTCAAAAGCGTATGCTTGCAAAAATGAGACCCAATTTTCATGGCTACTATTTAGTTTCTTGTATGTGTTTACATACCTCAATGCTTCATGGTCAGTAAAGAGTAAAAATTACTTAGCTACTAAGTATTGTCTCCAATGCCTTAATGCTTGAACAATAACATAAAATTCCACATCATAAGTAGAATATTTCCTCCTGAATTCATTTATCTTTTCACTGAATAATTTGATATAAGTTTTCCTTCTTGAATTAGTACAACTCCAATCCCAACATGTGAGGTATCAAAATCAACCTCAAAGACCTTGATAAAATATGGAGATACCAAATCAAGTACCTCTGATACTTTATTTTTTAACAATTCAAAACTATTTCCCTGGTTCATACAAACTCCTTTCCCTTCATGCACTCTGTTATGGGTGTGGTAGTACTACTAAAATTCTTGATGAACTATTTTAAAAAATTTCCAAGCCATGAAAAATATGAACCTCTTTCATATTCCTTAGACTAGCACATTCCAAAATTGTCTTCACTTTTTTCTCATCGATCATTACTCCATCCTCTGAGATGAAAAACCCCAAAAAAATAGACTTTTTTGAAGAAATCTACACTTTTTTGAGTTTGCATACAAACTATATTTTTGTAATAGATCAAATACCAATTTAAAATGAAACAAGTTTCCTTTCACTATCCTACTTAATATCAAAATACCATCAAAATAGATAACCACAAACTTACCAGTGTATTCTTATAGTACACTGTTCATCATCCTCATGTATGTACTAGGTGCATTATATAACCCAAATGGCATCACCATTCAGTTGTACAATCCATATTTTGTTTTGCAAGTTATTTTCCATTAATCCCCTTCATGGATTCAGATCTGGTAGTACTCACTCCAAAGGTCAATCTTACTAAAATATTGATCTCCCACTAGCATGTCCATCATATCTTCTAATCTGGAAATTGGGAACCAATAATTAATTGTGATTTTATTTATTGCTTTACTATCCACACACATTCTCCAGTATCCATTCTTTCTAGAAATCAATGGTACTAGAGTTACAAATGGAATCATACTTTCTCTCATTAAGCCTTTCTATATCATGATTTGTCACTTGCCTATTCAACTTCTCACTCTGTGTTGGGCTCATCCTTTAGGTTTCATGATTCGTAAGTGCTGATCATGGGATCAAATCAATATGGTGTTTTATATCCCTCTTTAGAGGTAACCCATATAATAGCTCATCTGGTATGACATCTGTATATTATTTTAGTACATTTATTATTATAACGGGTACACCAAAGGCCTCTAGTTCCACCTTCTTTTCCCTTAATATATAACACCAGCCTAATTCATCCATTTTTGCAAAAAAATCCTTTAAAGCCAATAAGCCCTCGCTCTTCCCTTTTTACTTGAAGGGTAACAAGACAACCTTTACACCATCCTTCCAAAAAGTAAATGTATTCTTCCCTCCATTATGTGCAACCTTTATATCATATTTCCAAGGCCTCCCCAATAATATATGGCATGCATCCATTGCGATAACATCACACAACACATCATCTTTATAGGCATTCTCAATCAAAATTTTTATTAGGAATAATTTATATATGGATACCTCATTCCCTTTCTTGAACCCTAATGTGTGATAGGGATATGGGTGCTTCTCACATTTCATACCAAGTTTATCAACCATCACAGTTGATACCATATTTTCACAACTACCACCATCAAATATAATTTTACATACCTTTCCTCCAGAGGTGCATCTTATTTGAAAGATATTTGTCTGCAACCAAGAATCACCACCGGAACCATATTGTTCTTTATTCATCCTCGATATAACCATCGTTTCCCTAATCATGAGGGTTTCACCTAAGTCTGCAACAACCTCCATTTCCTCTTCTTCTTCAACATCAACCAGGTCTACTTGTGGTTATTCAACTTTCCATCTATCCTATGTAGGATAAAGCGGAAACTAAAAATATTTATGCCCTTATTCACCACATTAGTAACAAGTATATTGCCTTTGGGGGCTATTCCAACCCCGTCTTAAACCATATACTCTTCCTCTATGAGACCCAATACCTCTTTGGTAGTTATCACGACCTTGACCAGATTCTTCTTTCCCTTTTGCATTAGAGGATTCACCTTTTAGGGAAACAAATCTACCTATCCCTCTCATTAGAGATGACGATCATCCTCTCTTTAGTTCCTATTCTAAAATTACTCCTCTTTTTTATTTTCTTATGCTTTTAATCCAAGTTGATAAGCTTAATCTAGGCAATAAATCCAAAACATACTCAATTCATATTGTATGGTATAACTCAACCCATTTACATACCTTGTAGCCTTCTGTTCTTCAGTCTCTTCTTGTTTCACACAGATTGATCACTTTTAAAATTCATTTTTATACTCTTTGATGCTGATATCCTTCTATGTTAATTTTTGAAACCTTAGAAATAGTTTCTAGGCACAATCTATAAGAAGAAAATTTTCTTTCAACTTCTTTACCATTTTATTCTAGTGTATAGATCTTGCCCTTTCCTTCTATTTGTATTTCATTTTTCAGGTGCTCCCAATAGATCAATGTATGTCTAGATAACATAGTGCATGAAAATGTAACCTTCTTATCCTTTGAAAGGGTTATCCATGCACATATACATGGTATATAAAATGTTATTGAGATGCTCCACCACACATACATTAATATTGATTCTAGCACTCTAGAAGATTCAAGATGAATCATTGGTGCTCGGGTTAATTGGATAAGATAAGAAGTGTTCCATTTGATTAAATTTAGTAAAGCACATTCAAGTATGTTCCTAGAGAAAATAATATACATTGGTGTAGGTCTATAAGAAATTTCCATGTTTTTCTACAACTATATGTAGTAGGGACCCATTATCATTAAGGCGAGGAAAATTGTCAGTGAGGATTCAATTCTTTTATTGATCTGCAATATAAGAGAATTGCTTTTCCCCAAGTGATTTCTTCACCAACATCATAAGGACCAAGATACTAACTTCCCTTAATCATTATAGCATTGACAATTTTACTACCATTTTTATTTGATTCATAATGACATTACCAAAATATAATAAAATATTGATTTAATTTTATAATTACAAAGAAGTTGTTCCTCATTATGTAAATGATCCTTATTTTTTATTAGTGTGTTTCTCCACTCATTTGTTAAGGAATACAATAAAATAAAAATTAATAATGTGGTAAGACAACATACACACATCTGACAATGGCATGCAAATAAGAAATCACAATTATTCCAAATATGTTAGGGATATAATTTATAATTTAGCACATTTAATAAGAATCAGTTCTATAGAAAATTTGTAGAAATATAAGTGGTGTATGAGAGACGAGTGTACTAACAAGTATTATGATAAATTCTACATTTTAAACTAAACATGCAAATAACACATTTATATGGATAAAATATAAATATCACTTATATTATATTACACATGTATATGGGATTTTTTTTGTAAAAACTCTTAACATAGGTTTCACTTATTCTGTGATTCATTGAGTTGGTGCCATGGAATTCTCACTTCCAACTTAAATATTTTGTAACGCTCAAAATTTTAGATACACAAAAATAATAGTAAAATACCGTAATATTTGTTTGACCTACATTGTAGTTTACACGACACTAAAGGAGACTACTTAGGACTATGCACAACACATGATATGTTTGCACAAACATTAACCCACATAGATGAAATGAATATACATGTTACACATCAAGATCATTTTTTTTTCAAATGAAAAGGTAGAACATAACGATTCAAATATAGTATAAAATTATAGACAGGGTCTTCACATGACATGATAATTTTAGAATTACACATTTATTGCAATGACGTTTCAATATTTAACATAAATTCTAGATAAGCTCATAATATGTGAATCATACAAGTTCTTTTTGCTATATTCCCTTTATACCATTTAACTTTTAACTTATGGTGTATCTCATTAAATAAGGATCATATACATTATTTAAATTACTTGTTTAATTCGTTTGTTCATCCATGGGATATTTATTTACACACAAGGATATTTACATAAACACAAGGATGCTAGGTATTATCCCTAGGATTAACTCCTAAGGGCATGCATCTTGATCTTTTATTATACCTTCGTTATACAATGAAACAGGTGTAAGTCCAAAGGATGTGAAGTTCACATTTATTTTTGTTTAAGGATTCAGGGTCATGTTTCTTACACTCATTTATAAATTTATAGTTGATTTAGTACCCACTACGGATTATATATGAAATAGGTTCTTTATCCACAGCCAGAGGGTTTAATCACATTAAAAGGAAGATCATGTTTCACTTTCCTGTGGAATAAAATCGCACGATTACACTTCACAAGGTAAAACACCAATTATAATTTTACTATAGTTATGCTTCAAAAATTAGTTAAGGATTTGAGGGCAATTAACATGGTAACATACTTCCTTATTTTTTGTTTCTAGATTACATTTCTCGAGTATCATTTTACGTCTGAATTAAGAGGTTTATTTTTCCCTAACTAGGTTCATATGCCTTTTGTAATGAATTGGGTAACCTATTTTATAATAGGGGCATTTGTATCCTCATGAGACTACTAGTTCATGTCTTAAGGGATTAGTCTCTAAGAACATTATCACATAGTTTCACATCATACAATGATTACATACTAGGACAAGTGGGAGAGAAAGATGTTGTAGTCCGTCATTTGAAGAGTTAAGGTTTTCATTAGAGTTTACAAAATGTGGATACCATTTTTATCACCAAAACATGGTTTAAACATGTTATAAGAATGACCTAATTTTCACCTTTTTCCAAGCACATCATCATATGGTTATGTTTTCACAAACTAATCATACACTAAAATGTGGTTAAGTTTTATAATTAACTCTTAGTATTGCACCATAGAATCCAGACGATAATAGAAATTGGGTACCTAGTTCATTTATGATCCCGAATCTTACAGGTGACTTCCAAGGTTATTTGGTGATCTTCGCCACCTAACACTCTTCCTGTTAAATGTGTGCCCAACCAAGAGGGTTTTACACTATGTTTAATGTTGGTTTCCTATGGCAGCCTACACTAGGAAAACACATTCTCCTTACTGGACACCCAACTATAAATCATATGAGGGGATGACATACACCAGAACAAATTTTAACCATGTTGTTCCTAATTCTGAGTTTACGGAAATGTCCCTAAGCATATAGGCTATGATGACAAGCTCAAACTTGGGATCTTATTTACTTAAGCTAGAAGGTGTTATCAAGTGTAAAGATTTAAGTTCATTCTAAGGTTTTAGTTTCTTTTTTGCTAAGAAAGATCATGTGAGAAGGGTATATATGCACAAGTTTTAAACTAAGTTGACTGTTATATTTAAGTTTCTTTTCTATATTTTCTAGTTAAATAACACAACACTCTATAGATTTCATCATAAATTTCATAACGAGAATGCACTAAAATATATCAAATTCAAATTCATTTAACATATATATCCAATTTATACAATACAAAATTTGAAATCAAAATAACACCCATGTTTAGATGCACATTTCTGCTAAACACTAGCATCTCATAAATATTACAAAATTTCAATAATAAGCCTTTCAATACTTCACAAAATGTTGAATTATCCTCTACAATTTTGTTTAACACACACACACAATACACACATTACAATAATACACAATGGATTACAACCACGTTGTTTCACCATCTTACTTGCATCCGAAAAAACCATGTGAGCATGAAATCAATGATAAATCGCTGGCATGACATCCATGTAGATCTAGCATAATTAATGTTTTTAGTTTTCCATTTACATAATAACAATAGTTTTCACTCAAAAAGAGAGGGTTAAAGAAATATATATCCATTTCATAACCAAGGCGAGAGAAAAGATAGAGAAGAGAGAGAAGAGAGAGAAACACTATTTTGCCAAAAGTCAAATTTCACACAAGTCATAAGATAGAGTTTCAAACAATTATTTACATGTGTTAATAAGTTTTTACAATGGTTTGATAACTTGAATAGGTTCCTACAACTTTATTTTACATTTTCCTATTAGTTGTAAAGACGCCTAATTTTGGGCTCAGAGGCTAAGAAATTGCATTAAAAAATTGTCTTCCAATAAGAAAATTCATGACGGGATAAATCCTATGAGTTCACCTATTCATAGGAATCTGACGAGATTCAGAGTTGACGAATGATGAACGATTGGCAAATGGTTTTTCAGAGCCACTAGTTGTAATCGACCAAGTTTGACATAGTAAAACAACGACCGAAGGCCTACAAAACCCCTTTGCCAAACTAACCAGGAATGTGATTTTCCCAAACCAAAGGTTCTAGGAAATTGTCTGGAAAAATATTAGGGGTTTGCGAAGGCGGACAAGCATTTTGTTTTTCAGGGCCCACATGGTGAGCTGATAGAAAACCCAAGTTTTTTAATTTTCAACAACTTCCTAAAAGTGCAAAATGGGGTAAAAAGGCTCCTAGAGGAGTGGCAGAGAGAGAGAAAAAATGATACCTCAGGGTCAATCTAAGCTTGATACAACTCCCCATATAATGAGGGACATAGATAAAACTTTCCATCCCTTTTCCGGGGTCTAGCATGTTGTTTTGTGAGTCTTTCAAAATTGCAATTTACCTAATTTTATGAAAGGATGGTAACTAAATTTAACAACAAAATATAACTTAGGTATCCCACTCGAGGGGCTGCGGCTATCTGTTTCAATTATCGAGTTTCCAAACATCTAAGAAGGTGGATTAAGTCTAAGGTTTACACAATGGTTTATTTGTAATGCATAAATCACAAGGTGACATGTTATTGTTTTGTGATACAATTCTGTTTAAAATAACCAAATGTTTAAGCATGTAATGGTTTAACATTTGTATTATATTGCAATTGAAAAAAAAAAAAAATTAGACCAAAATTAAAGATGAAGGTAAGGAGACCACGCCTAAGGGACAATGAATCGACCAATGTGGCTCGAGCAAGCACAATGTGCACAAGCTACCAGGGTCCAAAATGGTTATCGAGCCTTGCAAGGGCCAATTCATCTCACCAAAGAAGTGGATCATGGTATCGATGCCAAAGCTAGGAGGATCTAGCTCTTATTTCATTACAACACCATGTAGATAGACTGAAACACATTTCATGGTTTTATGACCATTTTCTCAACCTATTTGCGTAGATCATGTAGCCATTCCATGAGATGACATTTCATTAGATTCCTTTTGTTGAATACTCTAAATGTTGATAGCCTCCAATGGGATGACCCTGCTACCATTGAAACAAAAAAACTAATCTTTGACACCTATATTTCTGCATGAAACCCAAAACCGGATTCAAGGCACACCAAATGTAGTGAACGTACTTTCTTGTAGAAATAAGATCAAATACTTTGTTTCCTTTACAATAACCTATGGAGATTGTATCTTTTCTCTACTGTAGCCATCGATAGTTCTCGAAGAAATAAATACACTCATGCTAGAAAGGATGAGAGGCTAAAAACTCATAATCCAGGCATTCTTTCAATATGGTGTGTAAATATTGATTTCTAGCATGTAATTTCATGCCATGTAGTTTTGAACTGCATTTCCAAATACACTGCAAAAGTAGTGAAAAAATTAGAGGCATATCACCAACTCTTCGTAAACGTTTCAAAAAATATCTCTAGTAGTAAAGCTCCAATTTTGACAAAGCTAAGGGCATGCTAGTAATGGTCATAGAGTTTGGATTTACACCTACCAAATGCATTTGCATAATTTTTTTGAGGCCTTTTCAACAAACCTATTTTGTGCATATCATGTAGTCAATTCTGTCGACAAACACCATGTTTTTAAGACATTCTATCAAATAGTTCACCTGCCTTGTGAAAGGTTCCACATTTTCCATACACACCTACCACTACATTTTCTACTACAACATATGAGAAAAATCCTCTATCTTTATGAAATTTTCTCAAGAATTGATGAAATTCATAAATAGTGCATTTATCCTTACTTGTATAACTTTTGTTCTCTTGGTAACTTTTGGTTTCTTAGTTTAAGTCTTGTAGAATTTACAATCAGAATCAAATTCATTGATGTATTCATGTTTATGTCAAATTGAACATAGATTAGTGTAAAACACAACATAATTTACAATTATTGTGTTATATATTCATATATATTGTATGCGTTGAGCATGAATTAGGTTAGATATGATATTTAAAAAAGTTAAAATTGTGTATTTATTAAATGTTTGTGGTGTTATTAGGGTTTGAGTTATTAAATTACCATGATAATCAAATAAGGGCTTGGATGAAATATGAGTTGTACATCAATTTGTATGAGGAGATATTTGTAAAGTTTCTTAAGTATTTTTATGTGCGGATCGTTGTATATATGAGTTTAGAAAGAAGTGAAATATTTTGGTATCGAAAGTTTGGAATGATGTAATATTAGAGAGATTAATGACATAGATGAGTTTTAAACTCAAGCCTTTGATGTGTTGTGGAAAGGTGATTTAAATAATTACGTGTTAGACTTTATAATGATGAAATATTCTTTGTTGGAAAAATAGGAATTTGAGTTCTTCAGAGATCATAGATGACTGTTTCTTGATTATAATCCTCTTTGGTTAGCACGATGATCCTTGTAGACATAGAATATAAAAATATTAACATGGAGAGATTATATTTTTTGGGTCAGGATATGTAGTCGATGGTTATTATTGGTTTTTTATCTAGTGAGGTTTTTAGGTGATGGAGAACTTGACCGAAAGCGGGATAATTTTTAGGTTACCTCTACATCTAAGAATCAACACGTGACTTCTAGGATGTAATTGACCTCCTGAGGTTATGCTAGGACAATCGATATAAAATGGAAAGATGGGTACGGAATGGATAGGTGAAATATGTGAAAACATGAGAAAATGGCTAATAAGTAATCAAGGCAATCAAATGTCTTCTAAGGGCACTATGGGATTTTGCTTTTCTAAGGAAAAAAAATAAATGCTTGTCTAACTTGGATGGGTGAAATGAAACGATCGAGGAGAAAGGAAAGACAAAGGATTCTATCAATATCAGTGTCACCAAACACCCTCTGAACTGGCTATGGAATGCATGGCAATTGTCCTGTATTTTTCCTCGTAAAAGTCTCTAGACATGGTCATAGAAGTGTGAGAGGAAATGTGTGGGTAGGATGAATGTGTGAATTATGGAATATAATCCCGACCAGGCTGAATATCTAAGAACACATAAGTGTTGTCCACTTCGACATTAATAGCCATCAAATGTGAGATAATAATGGAAAGAAGTGGGGTGATTTGGAAAATGAGGTGTTTGAGCCCTTGTTCCATGTTTGTTAGCTACAGAGCTAGATTTGGTTGAGGCACTCATGGATCACACACTAAATCTTTTTGTTTCTTACGACCTTAAATGGTCATGTGGATGTGTAAACTACTAAAAAAAAGAAAAAAAACAAACATGCAAAGAATTTGCAAGAGGATAAGGTCAATGCTTAAGAAACCTAAGCCAACTAAGGATACACGAGTTATGTTAATTCCTTTCTAATTAACTCTATGTTCCTAATTAACAAATTAAAGATAATTATTTAAACAAAAAAAAAGTGAATATATTTGTTTTTGTGTTTTTTCAATGATGTTTAAATAGAAGGGAATAAAATAAAATAAAATAATCAACTAATCTAATCTAATCTAATCTAATGTTTTTTGTGTATTTTTTTCTTACTGGAAAATAAAATAAATGTGCACAGACAAACTAACTTCTTCTAATTAAATGAAATTTCTTATACTCTAATACGAATTAAACTAAATAGTGAAATAGATAGATGTGGCTATTTATCTATGCAGAGGATGTTGGTATAGGGAGAAGACAAAATAGTTTTATTGATACATACATGCGCCCAAATAGTTCGGTGGAAAAATCCCAAATAAATACATATGCCCAAACGATTCGATGGAACTGTCAAACAGAAGAAAAGATGCCATGAAGGCATAACTATCATGGACAGTTTAAAAACATTGTATTATTTTTTAATTTAAGCTAACATCCCCCCTTAATACATTGTTTTTAGGAATGTACCCCCGAAACACTTAAAATTTCAGCTTTTCAAGAGACTTGGTGAGTATATCTACAATCTGAGCATATGTAGGGAAGTACTAGAGCTGGATGTGGTGATTCAAGACTTGTTCTCAAATGTAATTACACTCAACCTCAATGTGCTTTGTTATCTCATGGAAAAGTGGATTTTTCACAAGCTTCAACACACCTTGATTGTCACAGTGAATGATGGGAGATTTTTCTTCAGTAATGCCCATATTTGCCAAAATGTGACGTAACCAAATCACTTCGCACATAACTCCTCATGTAACACGATATTATACCTCAGTGGATGAGAGAGGAAAAGATAATTTTCCTGTTACTAATTCACAAGATAGGTCCATACCATAGATGAAAAATATATCCTGAAGTTGATTTTTTGTCATCAACGGATCCAGTATGGTCTGAGTTTGTATATCCCTATAAGAAAAACTAAGGAGTTCTTATGATACTCTAGACCATAGTCAACTATACTTGAGACATATTTCAACACCATGCCTTCACTGCTACCTAGTGACATTTCTTTGAATCCTGACATTAATATGGAGAGATAACACATAACAAAGTAAAGGTCTAGTCCGGCATATGTAGAGTAAATGAGACTCCCAACAAGCTTTCTGTAGAGAGTACCATCTACTTGAGGTGAATCCTATAATCTTAAAAGTTTCAAACCTTTATCCATAGGAGGTGGACATAGGTTTATAATATGACATGCCATACTTTTCTAGGATTTTCTTGGCATATTTCATCTGGGAGATAAAGATATCATTGTTCATCTACCATATCTCCAAGCCAAGACAATAATGAAGTAGAAGGATTTCTTCAAATAATTCTTCACATCTTCAATGAGATTTTCAGAACTCCCTGTGATCGTAAGATCATCTACATAAAAAACTAAAATGAAAATCTCTCTTCCTATCTTTTTGATATACATATTTGAATTAGAGGGGCTATGAGTGAATCCATGTTGCAATAGGTGATCATATATTTTATGTACCATGCCCTAGGTTCCTGTTTAAGTCCAAAAAGAGACTTAATTAGATGACATACCTTGTGAGGATGCTACTCATCAACAAATCCTTCTGTCTGGGTCATGTATACCTCTTCTTTGAGATCACCATTTAAGAAAGTAATTTTCATGCCCATTTGCTGAAGTTTCCATTGATTTTGTGTTGCCAATGCACAAAAAATCTAATGGTTTTGATCTTCGCACAGGGTACAAAGGTCTCACCATAGTCAATTCCTTCCTTCTGAGCATAACCATTTATAACTAGTCATGCTTTATACTTGTTGATATATCCATCTGCCCTGCATTTTGTTTTTAAAATCCACTTACATCCAAGGGGAATTCTTACCTGTTGGCAGATCAACAAGTTCCCATGTCTTTTTTGTATCAAGTAGTAATATTCTACATCCATGGAATTCTTCCAATCTAGTTGAATGATTACATCATGAAATTAATCAGGTATGGTGCTATCAACCATTGAACTCATGAGTGTAATACTTAATTTCTTTCCTATCTTCTTGGTCGAAGTCCTGATGAAGTGTCTAGAAGAGAGTTCAGATGAGATACTCTCATGTTGCTTTGGATCCACTTCAGACGCTAATGTTGTGGCTGATGTGAAGAAATGTTTTCCAAATTCCCAAGATCAATGAACAATTATCCTTAGAGCTCATCTTTCTTCTCTGAAGAATCATCATGCTCATCATCTAGATGTGTGTGCAGTTTATGACAGGAGGTTGGTGTTGCATTTTCATTATGTGGAAATGAGTCAAATGACGAGTCATCACAAACAACATATCTACTCTCATATATCTTCTTTGTCTTAGGATCCATGAGATGATATTCTTTTGAGTTAGAACCGTACCCCAAAAATCTGCACTGACATTTTTTCTTCAAGTTTGTTCCTCTTCTTATCTAAAACATACATATATGGAGTACATCAAAATACTCTCAAATGAGAAATATAAGGTTTATGATTACTCAATACCTCTTCCGGTGTCTTGTACTTCAAGATATTTTTAGGTTCTTAATTAAGAAGATATACTATAGTCGGTACTGCTTCCATTTAAAATATGTTCTCCAAATTTGCACTGGAAAGCATACAACGAGCCATCTCCATGAAATTTTGGTTGCAACATTTTTCGATTCTATTCTTCTGAGGAGTATAGAGGGAAGTCAAGTTCTGTGTGATGTTGTGCTCCTTCAAGAATGCCAAGAATTTCTTCGACGTGAATTCCCCCTTCAATCTGCGTGGAGGAAAAGAAGGGGCTTCCCAGTTTGCTGAACAAATATCCTATAGAATTTCTGGAAATGAGAAAAGGCTTCACTCTTGTTTCAAAGAAAGAACACCCATGTCTTGTAGGAATAATCATTTTCTCATCCCGAGAGGAATGGTCACATTACCTATTCCTTATGTGACACACTCCTTGTTGTCTGCAATTTGGACCCGATCTCCAGTTGGTCGATCACTCAATGAATTAAACAACTCTCTATTGCCTGTCATGTGCTTGTTAGCACCTGAATCTATCAACTAAAAATTCTCTGATGGAGGCGATGTTTGGGATATGAAAACTAAATCATCTTCATGTGTGACATAATGTGCTGATTCTAGAACATCATCTGTGTCATCATATGGATGGGATGCGACATGTCATTTTTGATTCTTTCCATGAGGATGCCACTTGGATTTATTTGAATCGCCTTAGATAGATGTTCTCTCTTTTTCATAATTACGATGTGTGTGACCATTGTAGCAACAATTCATAGTGTCGTGAATATTTGTGGTGCAGATGTGACACCATCGATTCACCTTTTGATACTTATAGTTTTGTTGAGGATTTTTTGGTTACTTTTGTGTTTACTTCTCTTATTGTCCCTTGCGAGGCTTCTGACTCTTCTTTTGCTTTAAGATCAACACCTTTTCCTCAAATTATTCTTTCTATATCTGAATGGCTTCTTCCTGTTGCAGAAAATTCACTAGTTTAACAAAGTTCACCTCCTTTTGTGTTATGGTCAATGTGGTGATGAATGTCCAAAACTCAGATGAAAGATATCACAGTGTGAGAGGGAAAAACAACTTATCTTCAACCTATTCTCTAAGTGTGGCTAGCTCTACCCATTGTTCTGCCACTCGATGCAAGAATTATTCCACATTTTCAACTTCGTTCATACTCATGGTATGAAGCTTTGACTGGAGATTCACATTTTTTTTCAAATTCTTTTCTTCATAGATTATGCAAAAAGTATCCCAGGCCACCTTTGATGTTTCCATATATCATATGTGTGGTTGAACCTCATCAGATATTCTCAGAGTGATCAACATCAAGGATTTTGCATTGGCCTTGTCGTACTTTGTTTTCTCATCTAGATCAGTGGGACAAGTGATTGCACCCATAAATATCTCCCAGATATCTTCAAAGAGGAGAAATATCTTCTTCTTTGTCTTCCATGCAGAAAAATTTGGCCCTTTCAAGAGTTGGGCATCAGATAACAATATTTTTGGAGTTGACATGATGTCAAAAATAAAATTTTATTATTATTTTCAAAAAATAAAATTCTTTACTTATGAATAATAGAATGAAGGTGGGCTCGATATGCCCTTGAAGTGAGATGTAGATGCTTGTGTGGGAATTCTATTTCATGTTCATCATCTGCTTCATATCCTTTTTTGAGCTCCACATGAACCTTCTTGGCTTAACACCGTACGTCGAACAAGGATCACTGCAGTAGTCCTTGACTCACAAGCTCCGCAAATTGTAGATTTCTGCTATTATGTAGGGCTTTGAGCAAGGAAAATTAAAGTTCGTTGCTTTCTTCTTGGCCTCTTAATTGTGATTCATTTCTTGGATTTCTCACATCGCTACTCTCAACATCCAGAATGCGTGACATGTACTCCTCACGGTCACTTTTGTCCTTCACATATTTTAGTAGTCCTCAAGCAAAAAATATCTAATGCCAGTAATGGAAGCTTTCAAAATACCACACAAGTAGTTGCCAAGGATTTAACCATGTTTTGGAAAGTTCACTCCTCCCTAAATAAGTCTCTATGTATGAATAATTCGCTATGTAGGAATAAGTCTCCATGCGCGCCGATGAAGAAAAAAATTAGGGAAACAACAAAAAATGGCCACGCTGGGAATGCTCTTACAAAGGAATGAAAATATCATTTCTCCTTCACGAAGGTCTCTAATGCTGAGGGTTTTTAAGACTTGTTTGTACGTTGCAAAATAATAAAAACATATGTTAATACTCCACTCCAATAAGATCTAAAAAATTGATAGCTGGTTTTTCTAATAGGTCATTGAAGATTAATCTCACGCTTTAATAAGAAAAGAAAGCTGGTCACTGTAGTATTAATGCTCGTCACTTCACAACCCATGCAAGGAGAAGAAAAAAATGTTTTCTTGATATTGCGAGCATGGAAAAAGCCCAAATAAATACATGCACCCAAACTATTCAGTGGACTTGTCAAATAGAAGAAAAGATGCCACAAAGGCATAACTGTCATGGACGATTTACAAATAATTTATTATTATTTAATTTAAACTAACAGAGGATTTAATTAATCTAATAAAAAACTAATTTTCCTATTTGTAATTGTGGTTTCAAATTTTCTTCTAGTTCTACCTCAGAATCATGGGAAGAACAAAAAGATTCTCAGTATCAATTCTTCCGCCGAAGCTTCCCCAGTAAAACACAAGCTTTCTAATGAATAAATACAAATCTGACAAAGACACAAAAGATTCTAAAGCTAACTTTATAGGAAACCAAGAAAATTTTGAAAAGAGCTTTTTTCGTCTGTAACTAATACTGAATTTTGAATGCAGTGAACTTTCCTAAAAAATTAATAATGTAGAAATGGTAAAAAAATAGTGTAGCAAACCTCCGAATCCTTCTCAGGGAAATCCATAGGGATAAGCTGAGAGGAAATCCTCAATGGAAGATTTGCAAAGGATATCTAATATAACCACTGTTACAATTAAATCTATCTAAATAAATGTGTTTATTTAGACTAAAGCTTTGAATCTATTCGAAATAAACAAAGAAATGTGAAGGAATTTATAGACATCCCCAACATGTAAATGTTCTACATAGAAAAATCCAATGCTGGATATGCTTCTTGATGTACCCTCAAATTCTTTTGCAATGAATGTTCAACATGTACAGGTACAATGCAGATAGAATGGGAGAGTGCTAGAGGTATTTGGTTTGCAAGTAGTCTAGAAACAATGCGGGAAAGAGAGAAAAAAGTAAAATGAATGGGTTTGATTGCGTACTTCTTGGCTGGATTCTAGAAGCATAACAGTGCAATTCTAATTGAGAAACTCTAACCAATGCTTCCAGAATAAGATTGGTTCTTATAGAAATTTTGAAGGTAAGTGGTCTAGCCCAATTTGTAGGCAAGAATTACCACATAAATCAAAGAAGGGGTAGTTAACTTACTAATAATAGTAAGTTGGAAAGGAAAAGTTTGTATGTAAGAACAATCTCAAGAACAACCAATTTAGAAAAGAAACATATGATAAATATGAACTAGAAGAAGGAAACAAGCATTTGAAATCACGTAGGAAAGTCTTGGTCAAATGCGCATAGAAATACCGGTCTATGTAGAGTGGCATTTTTCGCAACCGCAGCTCGGGACAGACCAACGGTTATGCAACCACCGGTGCGGTTCCGTAACCTAAAGCTGGAAAACTAAGGAAAAGCTTACAAAATGATAAAGGAAAGTGGGAAAAGCATGGAAATGGACAAGTAAAAAAAAAATTGTAAGAACAAGCTGCAAGTGAACATTTGGGCTTGAACATAATTGGAAAGATAGTTTTTTATCATTGTGGATTTAACTATTCAAATAATGTTGCACTGTGCAAAATTGGGTGCATACAAATTACCTCCTCAAAGAAGCATTTTATCTATGAAGAGGCATAAAATGTAGAGCATGAGTATGATACTCCCAAATGGGAAGACTAGAAGTTATGCTTGATATGACCGTGTGTTAGTAGTATGCCAATCCAAGCTTCTCACTACTTGCAAGAAGAAAATAGGAATCAAGTGCATACATAATGTAGAATTGACAAAACATACTAAAATAAAATGACAAGATGACTTACCATATCCACGGGGATATAAATATACATGTGTCAGCACTTAATTCCTATAAAACACACACACTCATGCTATATATATCCAAATTACTATTTCTATAAATCATATTTACTTTCCCACCTAGTCAATTTTGAGCTTTGGATCACTTGTGATGGTTTTGAGCGAGATTATAGTCAAAACGACAAGAACTCCGACATGATGGAATCCCAGCCAGTGGGAGTAGAAATGGGTCATGAACATGTGAGTTATTTTAATTTATTCATTTATACCCTAAAATGTGAAAAATATGAAAAATTCAACCTAGGGGGTTATTTTTTATAATTTTATAGTCAAAATGTTCACTAGGGGGTGCCACATGGGATGTAGCTTTTGTTTCATTAAAAAAGGTTAAGTTTTATCTTTTTTTTTGCATTTTTATGGCTCTAGGGTACAACCTGATTTCGGCAGATGGAACCTTCACAGAGATTATGCAACTCACACTCTGTGTAGAGTGGCAGTTACATAATGACTTGCGTCGGTTACGCAACTATAAGAGTGTTAGCAGGAAAATGTGGGATTTTCGTGATAGCTATGCAATTATCACTCTACATAGAAGGGCGGTTACATAACCCACCTCTATGTATAGAGCGATGGCTACATAATTTCCTAGGAAGAACCCATATTTGGATAAGTATAGTATTTTTTTTTGGTTTTTGATTGTTTTTATGATGTTTTTGGTGAGCTTATCATGTATTGTTATGGTTATAACTTTATGGTTTTTTCTATTTATGAATGCATGTCTTGTATATTAGATGGCGTAGATCTCGAGAGTGTGGCTGGTTACCCCCAATTTTGGATGCTCTTACTCTGGAAGAGAGGGGAAACACTACAGTGGGTCATGATACGGAGGATATCCCAAACAAAGTTACTTACACCAGACAATTATTTGTTATGTGAACTATTGAGATATTGGGATGGAGACTGGAAATTTTTTTGACTGCCTTGAGTTAGAGAGGAGTGGACGATTACCCTTAAGGAAGTATATCACATTTTGGGAGTTCCTGTCATAGGTAGGAAGATGACTCTAATGAGTGTGGTATCAGTGGTACAGTATCATAACTAGGTTGCGTACATGGGAGATGAATTGGCTCAAGATATTAGTGCAACATATGACTTGAGATTGTTGTCAGTTACTTATGTTCCTATCCCTGCCTTGCGAAGGCTATCATTGCTATTTTGGCTTCACACTTGGTTAGGGACAAGGGTGGAGAAAAGTTACTCTAATGTTGGGCCCCCATTATTTATATCATTGAACAACATGGCCGCATGTATACATGGGGTGTGGATATTTTGGGCACTACCTACCATGATATTTACAGGGTTATTAGAATGGGGGGAAAATCCATCAGCCATCCTACACTTGTTATGAGTTGGGTCTTCGAGAGGATGATCCCATACTCGAGGGGCATTGGGATAACAAATTCTAGGGTTATCAAAGAAGCAAGGTGGGTTGGAATGGCTTCCCTCAAGGGTCCACATAGATATTTTTCCACACTTACTACTAACGACATGATCGCACGACCTTATAAGGACATGGTCAACTTATGGAGTGAGGGAGATGTTATTTTGACTACTTATAGCTCCACTACACAATTAGTGGATATGACTAGTAGGGTGAAGGTCCATCCAGCTCATAGGGTGCCCTAATAGTTTGGGTTACCCTATATTGTTGCACTCTTGGCAGTACCCATAGTCTATAGGGAGATATGAGAGGTGAGAGCTGGCCTGCAAGGAAAGCTCAAGTGGACTATTGTTGTTCCTAGGAGTCTAATCATTACTCCACAAGTTGCACAAGACCCTACCAGATTGAGGCCGCACTCACACATAGTAAGGAGGAGGAGGAGGAGACAAAGACGTAGGTGGAGGAAAAGACAGAGGTGGAGGTGGAGGTCGAGGAGGGAGGAGAGGAGGATACTAACACAAAGTGAATAGCCACTAGAGAGGCTTCCATAATAACGAGGGTCGAGGCTAAGGCCAAGGTTGAGACTTTGTATATAGAGGAAACTCTTCCACCTATAGGAGGAGGAGACGAGGAATCGGTGTACGGATGGAAGAGGGGTGGAGGAATGACATTAGTAGAGGAGGTTAGAGCAGAGGAGATGCCTGTTGTAGCTCCCACACCACCACCAATACTGGTTGACCCAACTTGTATGCTAATAGATCTGAGTAAGTAGAATACTCTTCTCTCGACCCTTCTTCTTAAACTATATTGTTAGTAGACTACGCACTTCTCTCTCTTTTTTTTTTTGTTTTTTTTAAAGATTTCTAATTCATTATTTTTTTACTCGTGTTTTACAACTAATACCGAGGGTTGGTGAGATCTTATTCATAGTATTCTTATGGATACTTTTACACATCATACAAGGATGATGCGAGATGAACTTCTTATGGAATCAGGACAACCATTGACCATGGTCGGGTTCTACACATACACATGGATGTCTTCGAATTGTTGCGATTCTTTTAAAATGGGAGACATGACTCTATTAGATGAGTTCATCAATGTCACCATCCGGTGGATTTTCAACACTAGATTCATTTGGTTTGATTTGGGCACATTTTCAAGATTTCATCTTTATTTTTACGACGGTTGCTACTACCATCTAGCCTTAAAAAACAAGTTCGTATCAATAATCATGGTCACTTTCTTTACAATTCAAAGATCATTGTCTGTCAAACCCATTTTTAGGATTTATAACAAGAATCCTAATCCAAAATTCGTACAACCTTCCCAGAAATTACGAAGAGAGGGAAAACGTCCCCTAGAAATCGTGATTTTTTTGGGTCATTATGAATCGACAAATGATTATTTTTCCTTTGCTTTACGTGTTCTCCTAGATGTTTATGCCCTTTGACGCACACTTATATTTTGATGTTGCATTATGCCCTTGATTCGACTGTAATTTTATTGACATCTCATGTAGCATACATGAACTGTTTTGGTTCAGATATGGCTGTGTAAGAGTCGACTCAGTGATTAGGATTGATTTTCTTACTGTGTTCTTACGAACCGTGTGTCGCCCTGAATCTCTGCATGACTCTATATGCTTTTACATATGTATGCTATGGATGATGAATATGAAACTAAGTAAAATGGACTGATATTTTTATGATGATGCACATGAGGAAAAATTGTAATTTTTTTTATCGTTAAATTCTCCTCTGACTATGGCTATGAACTTTCGTGATCTATGGGTACCTTCCTCGGCTTAGCAATGAAATCTTGATTTACAGTATTGTATATCAATGGGGACTGTATTATCTTCTGATCACATTGGTTTTTTCCGTGCCCTTTTTCTGCCCTACCACTGAGCACAAAAATGACAGACCGATGATGCAATTTTTCCACCACGGTATTTTTTAACTCGAAAATCCTCACTGAAATTCCGCCTATGACCAATGCTGATGATTTCTTTAACATGCACCTAATGGGACTGTCACGAAGAACCACTTTCTTCTCCTCTCTCTTTGTTTATCCTGCACTCTGATACCACCGATTAGAACCACCATGGAAAGAGAGAATAAAGAAATATTACGGGAATGTACAAAGAACTTGGGTTAAGAGATTCAGGGGACATACAACAACATCCATCTGATTGCGTGTCCGTCCTTATACCCCATTAAAGATCGCATGACAAAGTGTAAATTGAAGCTTTGGTTTTCAACCGTTTATTGGTTAACACTTAACTAATATTATATATGGACACAAATAAGATGAAGTCTTATATTAAGCTTTATATTTAAGATAAGCATGAGAAAAAATAAAATTCTTACTCCACGTAACTGGTAATATGAGAGGGAGTCATCATCATAGAAACATGAGTTTCAAAACTTGTATGGTGTTAATGAGTGAAAATGGTAAAAGGAAGTTAAATAGTTGAGAAATATCCAATTAGGACTCAACAACCCAATGGGGTTGGAGACAAGAACAATTAGGACATTCCCGGAAGAAATGTGTTTTCTAGGTACATGCTTAACTATACTAAAAACTTCCCATGGATGGCATTTTAGGATAAAGAAACAATTACCGTTTCCTAATGATACTAAATGGTCTCTTGTAACATAACATTTGTAAGAAATATGACACCTCATGAAGCGATGGTATGGTAGTTTTAAAACCATTTTTATTCATTGTATTATTTAGAACTTATTTGGATGTAATGTTTGATGAGACTCCCTGTCACCTTGCTTAATGCTACTGGTAAGAAGAATGGGCTCATAAGAAAAGACATGAAATAGGTGAGTAAGGCCACTTCCATCCTGGTTCCCAATCTCAGCATCTACCAGTAAGAGGCACGGGATAATCACAAAAGGTTGGAAGGGAAAAGAGGTATAACATCATTGATTGAAAGAAAGCATGTGTTTGTATAAAGGTCTTTATAAGGAATCTATACCTACTTTTGAGATTTGATCCCAAAATTTGAAGTTATCGAGAAGGAAAAGCTTTCCCCTAGAATGAAGAAAGCCCCATGTAAGCAGTAAGATGCCAGGGCTTCAAATTTTTATCAAAAGAGTAAACAAATTGAATAACAAGAGATCCAGGTGCCCCAACATGTTTAGACCTATTCCTTTTTTATTAAAGAGACCCATTATTTCTTAGATGTGATTAATGTAAGAAACTTGTGGTTGTTAAGTTTGGACAAATTGACACCGTTTAATGTTAGAATGTCCCTGTGATTTGAACTATTGGAGTGCAAGTCTTGAGGGTAGTTTTACCAATTGTCAAAATGCTCACCTAATAGCTTTTAAGGGATACATTTATAAACATTAGAATCATTTTTTTGGTGCTTTGCAAGCCCCTTTTGAAGAGGTTTCATTGACTCTTTGTTTCGATGGATTTCCCATTCACAGGTTCTGAAACATAGTTGCCTTGAAAAAGACTTGGATTATAGTTCCCACATTTTCAAAAGAATGAGAGCACGTCAAAGGCTATATATACATAATCATTTTTGTATTGGAGTGGAGATGAAAATGAATTATGTCATAGACTTAACCCTTTTTAAGGTGCAATTGCCTAGGTCTAAAGGCGAGTGAATGAATTCCTACACTTTCAGAGTAAATGTGGCAATACACACCATTTGTAAAGTCTTCTATCACTTGTTACGGGAAACCTTCACCAAGTTTGAAAATGGCTCTGGAAAATAGTTCGAGGCATACTTCATTGGTCTTCTTTTCAATGTGACTATTGAGTCTGTGTAGACTTCATTTCTAGAAGTGTAAAAATGAGGTCAAGAATAAAATTTCTTATTATAGCTAACGGTGTGACATTATGTAAATGCGTGAACACTATGGCAACATCCCATGCACTCGGAAGTCCAAGATGATTCATCGATAATAATCCAATTCATAATAACTACATAATTGCAGTATGCATTTTCATCCAAAGATGCCTGGAAAATGTTTGAGGATATGTAGGTAGCTTAATTTTCATATGGTACTACCTCTTCACATTGGAATACTGCAAAAAGGAGGGTTGCCCTAACTGTTGGAGTACAAACTGGTGTCATACATAGGCCCACACCCCCTATAGGATTTGAACCCGTGACATCTAAGTTCAACTGTCTTAAGGATACTAGAAATGATTATGAACCCTGACTTCACAGATGGTTGCCCATTGGCTTATCCATCTAGACTTCATGTTATTACAAAAAGGATGTGTGGTGAGATATCCTGAAATGCACACATAGATTATGGTACCTCTGAATTCATGCCAAGTGGCAGTCCCTAGTGCATTTCAGTTGAGATCAATACTCTGAAGCCTACCTGTTGTCCACTCAAAATTCCCCGCTCTGTCAAAGGTAAAATTTCAAAATTTTGAGTCTAAGTGTCTTTTCTGTCAAGCTGGTGGTGTGGAAAAAGTCTCGAGGTCTTAAAAAGACTAAGTTTTGGGTCATTTTGTAAGTATTTCGGGCCTGTCGGATATTTTTGTCCCGGCTGTCCCAAGTACGAAAGTGCACTCAGTTCCCCGATCGGCCGAAACCTCCGAAATTGTCCCATTTCGGGCCCGTCGGAAGTTTTTGTCCCAAGTGTCCCAAAACTTTTTGTGCACGTTGTTCCATTTTCGGCCGAAATTCCTGAATCGCGTACTTCGGAACTTTTTGTCCCGAATGTCCCAAAGTTAAAAAAGTGCAATCTGTCCCATTTTCGGCTGAAACTCCCGAGTCGCGCACTTCGCTCTTTTCCGTCCCAATTGTCCCAAAATGCATTTGTGCGTCCTCTCCCTGTTTCACCCGAATCGGTCGAGCCACGTGTTTCGCGCATTCGCGTCTCACTTGTCCCAAGCGAACCAATGGTCAATCATACTCAATTTTTTCCCGCTCTACCCGAATATGTTGTTTTTCAAAATATGAATTCAAAAGTGCATTGATTATCCTTCTCTCTCCTCAACGGCTATGTAACGGGCAAAACCTCCTTTGCATTCTTACACTGTTTCCATGCTTCTCGCGCTCGAACCCTTGCAATTTGGAAACCCACGCGAGCCTGGTTTGCAGCTCTGTTACTATCCATATGAAGATCAAGATCCCGGAGGAGGCTTGGGAGAACTAAAGAAGCAGTTACGAAGGACGAAGTTCAAGACGCCAGTTATATCAGTTTTCAGAGATATTCATTGTTATCCTCAAGATGGAGATTCTGGTGTGTCCCTCGTGGCAAGGACATGGCTCAGACGTGGAAGAAATTCAAGAACCGGTTTCTGAAGACAGTGGGTCCCTCTCAGAACTGGCCACCTGTCTCCTTCCCCTTCCTTCTCTCTTCTCGCCATTCCTTTCGTATTCCATGTAATTAGTTAAGGTATTGCGTTTGGCATTCCTTAACTATCCTTTAGTTAAAAGAAACGGTTACGAAGAGTAACTGATTTGTAAAGTTATATAATGGCCTTTCCACGCCACTTTAAGAGGAGGAAGAACTTGGAATACTTACTGAAAGTGTAAATAGATCAGAAAGAAATCAATACAAAAAGGGCTTTCCATTCATCGTCTATCTGTTTCTGTTATCTCTGTGTTTTCGTTTAAATCTTGTGAAGATCATTTTGTTCCTGATTCATTAGTCTCTCTGATTGCGTACTATCCAGTTTTGCAAATACAACGATCTTGTATAACCAAGAAGGAACTTTGTGTCCTTGATGAATGAATCTGAAGAAGGTTATTTATGGAACTTTGTGTCTTTGAATTTAACCCCATTCAGCTAAAGCAAATGATCTTGTCTTAAATCCTTTGGAACTTCGCATACATAAAGAATTATTCTGCTATCTATAATTCTGAATGTTGCTATTCTGCTCACCTTCTCATTCCCTTTCCTCAGCCCTTGTGTGATTGATGATCCTTGTGGAAAACACTTTCGTAATATCCAGGTTTAACCATAAAATAATGTTCTGTGCATTTGTAAATAAGTTTGTTTCAAAACAAGGGAACCTCTCCCATTAAAGAGGAGGGACTTCTTGTCCCCTGATTGTTGCTCTTCTAAAAAGTCCTATTTGAAAACCAACAGGACTCCATACCTATAGATGATTTGGTTTAGAATAAACATGGTCATCATAGGCCCATTTATAGTCGTAAAAGGCATAAACTCAACCCACTTTGTAAAATATTTTGTGGCCGTGATTATGAAGTTATGGCCATCTGATGATGAGGGAGAGAATTTCCTTATCAAATCAAGGCCCCAACTAGAGAAGGGCCAATGTTTCACAATGGGCTGTAGAGCATGTGCAAGAACCAATCAATGTAAAAAAGGAATCCTTTAAAAATATAGGGATATCATCTTCCTCCTTGAAGCATCCAAATCCTATAGCATACAAGCTATCCCTCGATCATCCAATTATTTTACTGAGATGATGGCTTCCCTCACATCCTTTATCCCATGGAGAATGGAAGAATCTAAACTCTTTGTTGTTTTTCAATGTCTCGATCAACCATCTCATGTCCATGAGCTTCCCCACATCAATTACATTGATACCAATCAACCTAATCTTTTGTATTCTTAGATCTTTGAATACATATCCCAATATAAAGTAACCTCCAACATTTCCAAGAATGGTATGAGCTCCTTCCTTTAATGTATAACCCACTATGTTATCCTTTACAAACGTGGGTTTAACGAAATTCTCTTGCGTTGCCTTAAGTCTCCTTAATTTACCTGTGATATTCAAGAAGTCCACAATGACATCTATGGTGGACACTTTAGTGGCTTGGATTTTTCTAAACATGTCATTCAACTGGGATACTACTAGCCTAGCCTCAATCAACACTTCTATGGAAATGTTAAAAGGTGTGTGAAGTATTAAAAATATTCCAATTGTATCTATATTCCTAGCTAGGCTCTACAGTTGACCCATAACCTTTTACCCTTATCAAAATGGGGGCTTGACCTCATTGGCCTCATACACCCATGCTCCTCCCAACCTAATCATTCTATCAATACCAATATCGAGTATTTCATCAAATGGGTGCAAGCCATTCCAATCACATCTACCAAAGCTAACCAAATCATCAACTTCATCTATTAACACATTATCTGTTGTTTTTGGTGTCCCTCATAAGATCATCACAGAAAATAGAAAATCCTTCAAAAATAAATACCTTAAGAAACTTTGTGACTCCTTTAATAAAAAACTTAGTTTTTTGTCTCCTTATTATCCCCAAGCTAACAACCATGTCGAAGCCTCAAATAAGACTCTTCGCAATATTATCACTAAGACTATTGATAGGTTAGGGTTGTGATTGAAAATATTCACATTCCCTTCACTCTTTGGGCCTTCCAGAATAGCCTTTGCACCCCTATGGTCATTACCCCTTTCTCTCCTGTCTATGGCTCCAAAGCTGTCCTCCCTCTGGAAGTTCAAATTCCTTCCTTACGTGTTTCCCTTAATGAATTTATCTCTAATGAGGACTATCATAAGGAGCATCTAACATAGATGGATTTGTTAGAAAAACTTCACTTAAGTTCCCTCTAACACCACCACGTATATCAAGAAAGAAACAAATGTTCTTAAAACAATCACCTTAAACCTAGCTATTTCAACATCGGTTACCTTGTCCTTAAAGAAAATCAGAATGTCACTAAATTTTTAGAAAAGAGCCAGCGTGGAAAGTTCTCTCCCAACTTTATTGGAACATAAATTATTATGCATAAGTATGGATCTTGTGCTTATCATTTAGCCTCTCTTGATGGTAAACCTGAACCGGAACCTTTCAAGACCTTACACTTGCGACCTTTCTATTATTAGCATACCCACAAGCATGACCCTAGTCACCTTAGTGATCCTCTCTCTCCATCAATTACCTTTTTCATCTATCACTGTGATGATCTAGAATTATGTGGTCTAACCATCACTATCCTTTTTACGACCTTATATATAGGTACCACGGATCTGCTCATAGCATTTTCCTTATGGATAGGTTTTCCCTTCTTGGTGAGAACTCCATAACCGTTACTTCCATTTCCCTCTTATTTTCCTTCAAGAACAATGAGGAGGGACTTTACGTATAACTTGCAAATATTTAGTATCCCCTCCCAAATTGGTCTACCTAGCTATCCCTAACTCCTACGTAAAGTTAAATATTCAAAATCAAGGATGTATATCTTTTCTCAAAAATAGACTGCTCCCTTGAAGGACATTTGTTCATATAAATCAATTACTATAAAATATATACTGATCCCCCGAAGGACAACTATCATCCTGCCATCTCAAAAAAAATGTAGACCACTCCCTCGAAGGAGGGACTACCCCATTGTATTATGAAAGTAGAAGGCTTACCACATTGATCAACCTTCCATTTGTAAAAGCATCCTAGGAAAGCTTCCTGCATTGATCAAATTTCTCATCAAAAGCAAACTTTCCACATCAATAAGTTTACATCATTATATTCATAGCTGGGGCATAGTCCTAGGAACACCACCTAAGGAGAACATGTTTCCCATGTACATGTTATATCTTGACCCCTTATTGTATTTAAAATAGGTCTATCAGATTTCCCTTCCATCTTTCCTTTTTTGATCATGAGTGTGACTAACTACTTTTGGTCCTATGCTAACACCTTCCTTTTGTCACAAGTGCATTGCTTTATTGGATTCCCATTCTTTCTTTACCTCTAATATAGTTTGGATCATTCCTTTCACCTGTGATCTTCTCTACGATGTTTGATTTGATTGCTTGTTTGTTGGTCGCCACTCATCAGGTCCCGTCTCTCTTTAAGCCTCTTTATTTCATTCCCTTTGATTTATAAACATCATCTCCACATCATTTTATTTCATTATCTCATATATAGCTAACTTTATACCCATTTCCAAACCACATTTTCATCATAACACATGATTTTCATCACACCAGTTGCATTCTATAACCTATCTCATCACATCCCTACCATGTTTCTAAACTCTAACACATTTTATCACATTCATATCCTATTCTAAGTTGTCCAAAACATAATCAAATCCATAATTTTAGCATCACCATAAACCATAATTCCTACTCATAAGATTCACATCACATTCACATTTCTATAATCATAATAATCCCCATCTATATATAACATAACTCATCAAGACCATTAAATCATCTCCTCTTCCCCTTTGTTTTTGGTTTGTCACCCATAACACACTATTCTGTGTCGTATCTGAATTTTGTTACTATCTTTCCTTTTAGGCCATCCTTGTTTCCTTTTCTAGGGTACAATCTTATCTTCATCCTCATCTTCCCTGGACGCATTTTTTTTCTTGATTCCTCATCTACGAAGGATTTCACATTATTATCCTTGCATTTGTTTGTGCATGATATCTGACTCAGACCCATTGGTCGCATGAATTGCACATATATATTAAGTGGAATCCAATTGGATTCCCTCCATCATGTACTAATTTTTCACCGGTTCACAAGTCTGCAGGACATTTCTATCATATCCATTGATGTCGTACTTTTTCCCCTATTGAACTGATTCCTAAAATCACCACCATATCCCAATCTTATTTTTTCTTGAATCCTTCCTATACTAGGGCATCATTCCTCATCTGACCTTTTCCCATCCTTTTTCACTCTCCCTTCTCATCTATCTCTTTCAAACTAGTGATAAGTTCCCCTTCATGTCACAAATCCCTAGTTTTAGGGGGAGCACATTATAAATCCTTTTTCAAAATCAATTACCTTTATTATCTCTTCTAATTTTTTTTGCAATTTGATATCACAAACCCCTCAACAAAATGGGAAATATGTAGACACTTTTTTTTGGCACCCACTCATGTCTTCACCTCATGTACACCCCTCACCCTTGCCTAGTGCGGTCATTTCCCTCCTATATTTGAATTATCCACTTCCCCTCCTAAAATTATTTTCCCCTTCCCCACATTTTAAATTAATCATCCATTCCCTAAGCCCATTTAATCCTATATCCCATTTTATTTACCATTACCTCATCCAATTATCATTATTCTCATTATCCCCATTTATCCTTATATTTTAAAATTACCATCAATTATTAATACCCCTTTAATTATCCCAACCTTACCTTAAATGACATCATGGGCTTATCACCCCCTCTCATCATTACCCCTCATTAATTCCTTCCCTAGGATTCCCCCAACTCATCTCACCCTATCCTAAGATTCCTCATGCCTTTAAACACCTCTTATACGTGTGCATGGATTAAAATAGCCTGCTATCCTTTTCTTAGCCTAATCTAGCCACTTTAATATCACTCTAACGTCTCTTGGAATACTTCTCATCCCAGTCACGAGTGACTGACCCCAGTTACCGCTGACCTTTCCATGTCCTATTTACTCATGTCCACCCATCTTCCTAAAAGGCTATAAATTTTGAATCATTCGAGTTCTTTGTGATTACTTATTTTGTATCCTATTCTCAGAGATTTTGCTATATGTCTGAATCGATTGGCTATTTCTTTATATGCATTTGAGGGATCTTGGATTTTAGAGAAGAATATTGTGGAGATATTATTTGTTCATGATTTTGTCTCATCTTGTAAGTGTTTGTAGGTATTTTCTGATCTCTCTATCTTACTTCAGCCATATTCAGCCATCCCTAGGTCTAGCATCTATAAATCTCTTTTTTAAAGATCTCATCCTTGATCTAGCCACCGCCAACTGGGTCTAGTCACCATCGTCCCATGCCTGCCTTATGTTAGATCCTCCCTACTCTGTATCCTTTTGCACTTTATCCACTATGCCCTACATCCGATTTACCCCTCTGTACGCTAGACATTTTATCTAGTACCTTGTCACCCATTTTAGTATCCCAGAATCAATATCTACCCAATTTCTGCATTCTTCTACACACCTAACATAAGTCAATGCCAACCCTCCCTGTATACACTTCATTTAAAAAAATAAAGGACCACATTTTATATCAGGAGTAATTAGTTCCTTTGTGGAAACATATCACCTAAGGCATAAGAAATCATCCCCATACCATCCACAATTCAATGGTCAAGTGGAAGTCACTAATAGAGCATTGGAGAATATCCTAACCAAGACAATGAATATATCAAGGAAAAATTGGGTTCAAAAGTTACCTGAAGCAGTATGGGATTATAACAAAACTTGGAAGACAACCAAATGATTCACTCCTTATGAGTTGGTTTATGGAAATAAACCCATATTTCCTATAGAATTTGAAATTCAAACCTTAAAAACAACTACTAGAGTGGGACTTGAGTTATCATAAACACAAAAAGCAAGGATTCTTCAACTAAATGAGCTAGATGAAATGAGGTTGCAAGCACTTCATCAAACAAAATTCATCCAAAATTAAAGACAAGTGTGGCATGATAGTCATATTAAGCACATGAAGTTTCAAAAAGGAGACTGAGATCTTATTTTTAATTCAAAGTAAAAGGAATTCAAGGGAAAATTGCAAACAAGATGGATGGGTCCATACCATATTGAGGAATTCTTTGACAATGGTACTGTATAGTTGATTCCAATTGATGGTAAAAGAAGAGTAATGTTGGTTAATGGCCATATATTAAGAATATACTAAAATCCAACATCAAAAGAGAAAATCAAGAAGATGGTACAAGAAAATACAACTTTTAATTGTTTGGACAAAGTTTCTTTATCTAAGACAACTCAAGGCTAAGTTATTTCAGCAAAAATAAATAGGGGATGGTTGAAAATGACAAATGGTAGCCATCATCCTATGAAGTAATGATTGAAAACTAGAAATGACGATCATTACATATTTAGAAAAGAAAAAATATTTGAAAAAAAAAGAAATAAATGTAGGTGGCTAAAACCAAGCAATAGCGGTTAACCCCGAATTTTGTCATCAATAAATGTGTTGAGACAACATGCGGAGAGATAAAAAAAGAATTAAGCGCTTTTGTTATATTTTACAAGTGATTATTGTAAAGGTATGTGTTATTACTTCCCTTTTAAATTTTAAAAAGTTTAATTATGAAGTGATAATTATTATTCTTATCCGAAATGATGATTCCACCATTTCCAATATGTTCACATGCACACCATACCTGAGTAAATATGACACTCATTCCCAATAAATCTATCTCATGTACCAACTTATTCTTCACCCCGTCATTGTCTAATCAGAATTGTTAAAATTTAACCCAATTCGTGTTGTTTCCATATAAAACAATTTCCCCCGTTTCTTCTTGGTTTCCATTAATGTCGGTCTATTCCTACGTTACCACTAGTCCAACTCTTGCACTAATTTTTTTTTCATTACCGTGTCATCACTACCCCATTCACGTGCTCTAGATCCTTTCAGTCCTACGCCATTACTTTCTCTATTCCAAATACTAGCCATGGGAATTAGGCTCCATTATGAACCAATCAATTTGGTCAAATTACACTATGATAAGAAATCAGTAGCAATATTTGAGAAAGCATGGTGGTTGGAATTCCTTCTTGCATATGAGTAATTTAACCCAATGATGATAGAGGAATTATGGTGAACATAGAGGAGGGACATTTAAAATTAAAAGGTAAGAAAATATTGTTCAATCCTTCCATAATTAGTGGCTTTTCTATCATTCTAGACCTGAAGGGAAATTGGTTAATTTTAGGACCCCCTACTATGAAATTACTAAGAATATATTGTGGGAAAGAAAGAGAAATTATAATTATTTATTGACAATAAGGGAAAGGCTAATGACATAAATGGGGTTCTTTTCCTGAGCCTTGGGTAGATGTAGAAAAATGGGTGACCAAATATTTTACATGTGATGGTCAATATGAGGTTATTTTAGTCCTTGTTTTGAGAATCCTTATTCATCTATGCCACAACAAGGTTAATTTTCCCTAGTTTTTATTTGACTTTGTTTCATTTACTGCTAAGAAATTCTATTTGGGTGGCCTCACCCACCTCATTTGAAAGCACCATTTCATTAAGAAACATCATGGGCTTAAAAAGTGGGTTAAATTTTAAAATAAGTATTCCGTTGAACCTTCTTTGGCTTTAGAAATATGACCCTCTACCTCAGAGAGGCCAAGGAAATGCCTTAGGTTATCAGGGCCTACCCAAACCCTTGATGAACATCAAATAGAAAATTTTCCTTCACGGGAGAAACAAGAAGCTAAAACCATCATGCAATCCATACACCTAACACCTCCTTCTTTTCCACCTTACTTTTTATCCCCTCCATGTCCTACTTCAGAGATGGAGATTGATAAAACACCAATCATGGTTGAGACCTCACCCATTCATGACAAAGGGAAAGCCTCCATGCTGGAAGGTGAGCCTAGCTAACCTGTTGATTTTGATATAATTATCCCCCAAGTGCTTCCTATTTCTAAGGTTTAGTATGATGCAAAAGAGAAAAAAGAAAGGATTTAGTGTCTTTAGTCTAGAAATGAAGAATTAACTACATAACTTGTGCTCTTATAAGGAGATACGAAGGAAAAAAATCATGTAGAAATTATTGATCAAATAACCCATTTTTTTTAATATTTACACAGAATATTGTGTTGAAAGGTATGGTAAATGTTATCACCGAATAACATCACCCTTAGATTTGCACAAGTGTGTTTTATTGAGCTCACTGTGTGAATCAGTAATGTGAGTGCTATCTCCAAGTTGTGGGACTTGCTACTTGAGATAGACCTCCAGAGAAAGTTGGTTCTTACTCCTAAAATACCAACCACAATCTGCTCTAATGTAGGTAAAAACTATCTTATCCTAATCTGAATTTTTAAGGGACTAAGGAGAGAGATTGCTTGAAAAAAAAGCCTACACTAAAGCAAGGATACACTAGAAAAGGAGAGTATGAGAATAGTCTTCCAATCTATGAAAAATAGAAGCAAAGTGCATACTAGAAGGGGTGATGACAATTCTCCACAGCCTAGGAAATACATTCACAACAAGGTTTCATGAACACAATGATAATGAATCCCTACAAGAGAATAAATGGACACAATATATTTGTAATGAGTTTGAAAGGGCAAGAAGAATGTAAACAAACACATCAGGGGAAGATACATCCACAAACTTTCTTCTATTACTTCATTGTTATGCACAATTCAATCTATTAGAAAATAAGGGCCTGGATAACCATGTAAGGAGTCCACTATAAGGGCTTGCAGCACATTGGATTCACAAAATAATTTTTGATAGAGTTTTGCTACACAAAACTATCTCTCCCCTTTTACAATGAGCCCAATATTCTAATTTATAGGATTCTGAGAGGAGAGAGAGAGAGAGGGTTAAATGAAAATCATAACATTTTATTTTCCAACACTTGAAATATGTCATAAATGGATTGAAATGATAGTATGTTTCTTGCAAAATGCTCCCCATGCTGTCCCATATCTTGCAACAGTGAAAAATGTATGCCCATGCTTCATTAAATCTTCTCATAACCACCAATAAAATCACTATTCTAAACCTGGCCACGTTTTCAAAAAATAAAGCATAAATAATTCATTAATTTCTACATTTCTTTATTTCTCTGCATTGATATTGGGATCATGATTCCAATGAGACCAATTTTGTAAAAATATGTTAAGAATTGCAAAAGTTATGGTCTTTTGAGTGTGAGTAGCTATTTTGGGTTTGCTAGGGGATTCATTGCATTCGACGAGCAATGAGCATTTAACCTTTTTGGAGCAAGAGATGTTTATTTATTTTCATCCATCTACCCTCATTAAAAATAAGAAATCTAGTATTTTTTGGTAAAGAGGATGTTGTGCCCTTTCCTAAAATTCAAATTTTGTCAAAGTCAGAGCTCTGGGTCAAATGTTTATGACCGTTTGAAATTCGGGGGTCGAGCTTTGACTTTTCCTTTTTATTGCGGGTATAACAAGTTGTCAGGGAACTCATGTCCCTGTGGTACTTGGGATGTTTGGGCCTCCATTTCTGCATCACCCAATTTGGGATTTTCTATCCTGCGCATCTTCCATTGTCTTGTGCCATGAGGGATGTTGACTTCTGCTCCACCATCTTTGCTTTGAGTGCGGTGATTTCAGATTTTTGGAGCCCGTGCGTACTTTTGTCCCAGCTGCCCTACAGACCACATGGGACAAAAAATTCTCGATTTTCTACATTTCCTTTTCTTGTGGCTATTTTTTCCTTTTTGGGGCCCAACTGTCCCTGACACTCATTTCTGCCATCTCTGCAATACACTAAGTTTCTTTCTCGTGGGACAAAATCAGTGATTTCGGGCTTGACTGTCGCACATGTTCTTTTGTGGCCTAGGGATATGCCGATCCAATTTTTCTACTAACCACTATTACCTTAGTGTTTCATCCCCGAACTTGGTACAAAGAATCTTAGTATGACCCGCATTGGTTCCATCTGCAGCCTACAGACCCGATTTTCACTAAAATAGGCCTTTCACTTCATTTTTTTAGAGTTTTACAAATTTTAACTATCTCCTTAGATTTTTATTTGACAGGGAAGTTAGAGAAAAGCAAAGAGGGTCCCCAAAAATCTAATTTTTTGGCCTTTCACCATTTCTATTTGCTCAAGCTTGAAGAAATTGTACAAGCCATCAAAATTACCTTGGGGATGAATTTTGGATAACAGTGAAATTGATGAAATAATTTTATGATCTTAGAGGAGTGGCCATAAGAAAATAAAATGTTAAAAGAAGAGAAGAAGGTACTTCAAGATAACATTTTTCTTATTTGTAGGCTATATGACCAAGCCCTTTCTTGTAGGGAACCTTCTAATTTTTATGCATTATTATTGAAAGAACAATTCTTCAAGTGGAAAGTTTCTAGAGTATATTTCATGGAGTTCTATAGAGTTTGAAAATGATAAACAATTTGTTGGAGCATTTACAACATCATACATAGTTGGAAAGGATTTCTTATGTGAATTTTTATATACATATGGTTCTTCTCCCTGAGAAAGTAGAAATTCTAATCAATTTATATGTTGGAGAAGTGAAATTGAGGTCTTTTGTTTCCACTTTAAGACAACAATTTGTTGTGACATGAGAAAATAGGGGAATATGTTAGAGAGGAAACTAATGTAGACATCTTAATGATGTATGATCTCTGAGATCCATTCCAATTCTTCAACATCTACCATGCCCCTATTTATTATTTGTAGCTCTTGGATAAGTACAAATAAAATATTTCAACCCGTGTCTTAGGTTTACGGGAGTATGTACTCTAAAAATTGAACGTGAATTTTCTTTCTTTTCAGCTAAGGTATGCACTACTTCTAGAGGTCTGGAAAAATAAGGAGGTTATTTCCCCTACCAACCTTTATTGATAACTGAAAAGGGCCAATGACCTCAAAAATCATACTGGGAATGCAAGAGAAGTGGATGGGTATGAGATATTGACTAAAAATACTATTATAAACATGTAACAAAATGGAACATTACCCAGGATCAACTTGAAGCAAGATACAACACATGGAGGGAGACAATGATTAAATTATATGTGTTTTTCTGATACAGAACAAAAAGAAACATGGTTTACTTTTACCAATGTGTATAATTGTACAAGTATTGTTGGAGTCCATGAATAGATAGCAGATGCAAGTACTAAACCTTAAGTCCAGGGGAGTGACAAGCCCTATTAATGCCTATGTAAACCCCTATTTTGTAGTGTCATCATTTTGTGCTAAGAATTCTATTATCATTTTATAATTAATACTTTAGTATATTTGAAAGGAAATTTTGTGCATAAACTTGTTATTTTCATCTTGTACATGATTATTCAAATGAGTTTAAATGGATCTTTATGTGTGTTAAAAATGTGTTTAAAGAACATATATTAAGTGAACACAAGAATCATACATGGAATAATGCAGGAATCACTCATGCACTAGCACATGACTCACTTTGGAGCGCAAGACTTGTCCATTAGTAGAGGACTTGCCCACACATTGATGCATGACTCACATTACGAGGGCACATGAATCATGTGGAAAACACAACATAACTCAAATGGTAAGAAGGTGAGTTGATTTAACCAACACACGAGTTAAAATAGTGAAAAGGAAGTGAAACATGGACTATCATCTAATACATCATGCGACTTATGTGGATCATGCAAGCCCGACATAAAACCCAGTTGATTAGAGACATGGAACAAATGAATAGAATAAATTATAGTGACCATGATTGTAGGGATTCAATGCACGATATTTGACATATTTTGGTATTGATAAATAATCTCAAATGAGAGTTAATTAAGGATTCCATCTGTAGTTAACAAGATGAATCTAATCTAAGTGTGGCATGCACTTGTTCTTGCACATTTGTAACTCTTCAACAATCAATTATTGTCATAAAGATATTTTAGTTAGAGTAATAGTAAATTATTGTAAATAATTTTTACTCTTCTAGAGTGGCAAGGACTACTCTTAATATAAAAGGGCATTTGAAGTAGAATTATAAAGTTAGTTTGTTGATTGTTTTTGAAGAAATTATTTTATTTAATAAAGTACATGATTATGGGATAAATCACCTTATTTATCTTGATATTTATGAGATCCATCAATAATGTACAATATTAAATTTAAAAACACCAATGAATAAAGTATTATCTATCTAGGAAACCATTGGAATTTAGTATGACTCTATTATGATTTTCATTACTTTAACTAATGCTATAATATTTTCTTCATTCTCTAGGATCATAATAAACCAATAGACCAATTCATTTTCTATCATATTAAAAGGGATTGATAACAACAAATGTTTGGATTGATGTTATATTATATACAGTTAATGTTAAAATTAGTACATTATTAATGTGTATGTTGGCCTTTAGAGAAAAAAATAAAAGGACAAGTACAAGACAAGATATAGGAGAGAAACGACTTAAGATAATATTATTTAAACAATACAATTCTTGTATGTGGGCTCCACATTTTTTACATGGAGCACAAAAAAGGGGTGGAAATTTAATGGATGAGGTAAGCTTATAATTAATTAGATGTAGGAATAAATGAGTAGGGAATAGTACTTAAAATTTTTCCATTAAACTCGCAATCATTGCAACCAAAGAAAAAATTGTTAATAGAAAATTATAATGATCCATTTACATGTCCTTAAATTTTGTGCTCAACCCATTCAAAATGTATTACCTTTTTTTCTTTCATTCATATTTCTACAATTAAAATTTCATGGCATCCTTTTGCAAATTTATCACCAAGTTCAATAATAATTACAATCTATAAATTCTGTTTGTGAAGGTCAATGTTGTGTGACGTCAACTTATGTTACCACTTGGCACCTATTCTTGCATAGAATATTAGGGTTCATCTAATGCCATTTAAGTCACTTATAGTCTCCTAGAAATAATACATGTAGGTGAGTTTTGTGCCTATATAAGCATGCCCATGGATTTGTCTTAAGGAGCCAACAAGAAAGAATATGCCACAACTTCTAGAGACTATTTCTTCCTAAAGAGTTGTTGTAAGATATATACATGCAAAGACTCTGAGTTAGAAATACAATATACGAGTATGTAGTTTATTGTAAATGATATCAATTTGTGAGATTTGTTTGCATCTGCATTATATTTTTTTTGAATCAAATAATGAACTCAATATTCTAATATGTATTTTGGGTGTTACTGTACTTCATTATATTATTCCATTATTTATTATAACAATCAATTTTCGTAAGTAATCCCTCAACTATGACCCTAACTGTGGGTCCATCACATTTGGTTATAGAGCTTTGAATCTTGGCACATAATATTTTTGAATTGTAAAGTTGTAGCAAACTTATTAAATGTTTATGTTGTAGTTTCATGGAAATTTCTTCACAATCACTCATGCTTAAATCTTATAGTAGATTATTAAAGAATTAATTTTGATGATTAACGAATGTTATGCATAAGAATTTTTAAAGAAATAAATAATTGTCTAACTTGGACGGGTGAAATGGAATGGTCGAGGAGAAAGGAAACAAGAAGGAGTATATCAATATCAGTGATAACAAACACCCTTTGAACTGGCTTTGGAATGCGTGGCAATTTTCCTGCATTTACCTTAAACGTGTGGGTAGGATGAATGGGTGAATTACGGAATCTAATAACGACCAGGATGACCTTGCTAGAACATGTAAGAATTGTCTGCTTCGACGTTCAAAGCCATCAAGTGTGAGATAATAATGGGAGTAAGTGGGGTGGTTTGGAAAATGAGCTGTCTGAGCCCTTGATCTATGTTTGTTAGCTACAGAGCTAGATTTGGTTGAGGCAATCATGGATCGCACAGTAAATCTCTGTGTTGCCTAGGGCCTTGAATGGTCATGTGGATGTGTAAACTAATAAATCAAATAAACAAACAAACATGCAAAGAATCCGCAAGAGGATAAGGTCAATGTTTAAGAAACCTAAGCTAACTAAGGATATGCGAGGAGTTGTGTTAATTCCTTTCTAATTAACTATATGTTCCTAATAAAAAAATGAACTATTATTAATTAAACAAAAAACAAAGCTAATCTATTATTTTTTGTGTTTTTCAATGATTTTTAAATAGAAGGGAATAAAACAAATAAAATAATTAACTAATCTAATCTAATCTAATGTTTTTTGTATTTTTATGCTTACTGGGAAATGAAATAAATGTGCACAGACAAACTAACTTCTTCTAATTAAATGAAATTTCTTCTACTCTAATACTAATTAAAATAAAAAATGAAATAGTCAGATGTGTGTATTTATCTATGTAGAGGATGCTGGTATAGGGAGAAGCCCAAATAAATACATACGCACAAACAATTCCGTGGAACTGTTAAATAGAAGAAAATATGCCACGTAGGCATAAATTTCATGGATAGTTTACAAATAATATATTAATTTTTAATTTAAGCTAACATCCCCCCTTAATACATTGTTTTTACAAATGTAACCCTGAAACAATTAAAATTTCACCTTTCCAAGAGGCTTGGTGAGTATATCTGCAATCTGAGCATCTTTCGGGAAGTAACGGAGATGGATGTGGTGGTTTAAGAATTTTTCTCAAATGTAATGACATTTTACGTCAATGTGATTTGTTCTCTCATGGAAAACTGGTTTTTTCACAAGCTTCAATACACCCTGATTGTTACAGTGAATGATGGGTGGATTTTCTCCAAGAATGCCCATATCTGCCAAAATATGATGCAACCAAATCACTTCACACACAACTCCTTGTGCAAGGCAATATTCTCCCTCAGTGGATGAGAGAGAAATAACAATTTGTGTTGTTTCCATATAAAACCATTTCCCCTGTTTCTTCCTAGTTTCCATTAATGTCGATCCATTCCTACGATACCACTAGTCCAACTCCTGCACTAAATATTTTTTCATTCCCGTGTCATTACTACCCCATTCTTGTGCTCTAGATCCTTTCAGTCCTACACCATTACTTTCTCTATTCCAAATACCAACCATGGGAATTATGCTCCGTTATGAACCGACCAGTTTGGTGGAATTACTCTTTGATAGGAAATCAGTAGCAATCTTTGAGAAAGTAGGGTGGTTGGAATTCCTTCTTGCATACAAGGAATTTTACCCAAGGATGATAGAGGAATTCTTGTGAACATGAAGGAGGGACATTTAAAATTAAAAGGTAAGAAAATATTGTTCAACCCTTCCATAATTAGTGGAATTTCTGGCATTCCAGAGGAGGGGAAATTGGTTAATTTTAGGACCCCCTATTATGAAATTACTAAGAATTTTTTAGGGGACACAAAGAGAAATTAAAATTAGTTATTGAAAATAAGGGAAAGGATAATGACATAAAAGGGGTTCTTTTGCTAAGTGTTAGGAAATAAGGGATAAAATATGTGGAATAATCCCTCACAGAATCGCAATAGAAGAAACTAATATGCAGAAATTATTACAGATCTCAAATAAAATTGCAGAATAAAATGACACAACACAAAGAGACAGTATTTAACAAGGTTCACCCAATTTGGGCTACGTCCACCAAGAATCACTTGCTCAGATTTTATTACAAGCCACTGCTCTCTCAATACAATACCCAGATCCATTTGGAGCTATGCTCAACAAACTCTACAGAATTCACAACCGAATTCAAAACACATCTGCAATACATTTTCTTGTACCTCTATCATATGCATAAGACCATATAAATAGACAACTGCTTAAGCAGTTTGATACAAAACCGTGGGTATCAAAACTAAGGGCAAAAACCGTGGGTATCAAAACAATGGGCAAAAGATCAAAAAAAACATGGGCCCAAAAATAGCCCATAACGGTTACCCATTACCCATGGGTTGATAAACCAACCATGAAAATTTGCTTCGGGGGCTTCGCCCCCGAACCCCCTTGACCAGTTCAGCGGTGACCGGGACCACCGAAAAAATACCCGAGTGTAACACATAGAACGTGTACCACACTCTAACATGAAAAAAGGCTCCACAAACATAACAATCTCCCACTTGGAGATTGATTTCCATTCTGAGCAAGCTTCTCAACCCTTCACTGTCATCCGCGAAGGCCAACCAAATCTGAACATAGCTTTAGTTTATCCCTTGTGACCACCTTGGTCATCATGTCTGCAGGATTCTGACTAGTATGAATCTTCTCCAACTTCAACTTATCTTCCTCCAAAGCTGTCCTGATGAAGTGATATCTCAACTGTATATGCTTCGTCCTAGAGTGGAAAGCAGAGTTCTTAGCTAGGTGTATAGCACTCTGACTATCACTATGCAACTTACATTCCTCTTGCTTATGGCCCAACTCCTCAAGCAATTGTTGTAACCAAATCATCTCTTTGCTTTCCTCTGTGACAGCAACATACTCAGCCTCCGTGGTTGACAAAGCCACCAGCTTCTGTAGTCGTGAAATCTAGCTCACTGGTGTCCCACATACAGTGTAAATATAACCTGTCGTGCTCCTCCTACTGTCTACATCTCCAGCCATTTCTGAATCTACATAACCACGTAAAGTGGTGTCTGATCCATTATAGCACAAAACTGTCCCCATGGTCCCTCTCAAATACCGAAGTATCCACTTTACTGCTTGCCAATGCTCTTTACCTGGATCACTCATAAATCAACTCACAGCTCCCACTGCATGGGAAATATCAGGCCTAGTGCAGACCATAACATACATCAAACTGCCAACTGCTGATGAGTAAGGTACCTTGGACATCTGGTTTCTTTCCTGCTCTGTCATGGGACACTGCTCCTTTGATAACTTGAAATGGCCTACCAAAGGAGTCCCAATCGGTTTAGCATCCTGTATGTTAAACCTATCCAATACCTTCTTAATGTACTCTTCCTGAGATAAAGTCAACTTCCATTCCTTCCTATCCCAAGTTATCCTCATACCAAGGATTTGTCTGGCTGCCCCCAAATCCTTCATATCAAAGGATTCACTTAGCTGTTTCTTGAGTACTTTTTTTTCTTGCATGTTTTTACCTGCAAACAACATGTCATCAACATACAAACACAGGATAATATAACTTCCATCCTAAAATTTCTTTTTATACACGCAATGGTCAGAATGACATCTAATATAACCTCGCTCCATCATGAAGCTATCAAACTTCTTATACCATTGACATGGAGCTTGTTTCAAGCCATACAAGCTCTTCTTCAGTTTACACACCATCTCCTCTTTGGGTCAAAGCATATAACTGTGTCCCACTTTTTTGTAGTTTTTGTACTTTCAGCAAACTATGTCTCACAACCAAAACATGACCAAACACATATAAAATGACCAAACATGCATTTTTAAGAGGCTATAAATACCAAGGTGCAGGGCATCCAGAATTTACCTAATTTTTTAAAATTTTATAGTATTTTTAACTATTTATTTACTAGTCAGATTTTAAAATATTTATGGCCAAAAAGTGGGACACACTTGTATGCTTTGACCCCTTTACCTTTGACCTCATAGCCCTCTGGTTGCTGCATATATAGTTCCTCCTCCAAATCACCATGGAGAAATGCAGTCTTTACATCTAACTGTTCTAAGTGCAAGTCTTCTGCTGCCACTATTCCAAAAACTGTTCTAATAGAAGTCATTTTTACTATAGGAGAAAATATCTCATCAAAATCTATACCTTGTTTCTGTGCAAACCCCTTGACCACCAACCGGGCCTTATATCTTTTCTTTCCTCCTTCTTCGTCTTTAACTCTGTACACCCACTTGTTCTGCAATGCTCTTTTGCCTTCCGGTAGGTTCACCAAATCCCAAGTTTGGTTCTCCATGAGAGACTTATGCTCCTCATCCATGGCTTGCTCCCACTTCTTACTGGCATCTACCTGCATTGCTTCATCAAAGCTTTCTGGCTCTCCACTATCAATGAGTAATAAATAATAAAGAGAAGGAGAAAAACGTTTAGGTTCTTTTCTTACCCTAGAAGACCTCCTCACTGTAGGAGTTCGGGGTTCCTATTGAGTAGGTTCCTGAACTGATTCATGGGTCACTTTCCCATCTGGAAGATCCTCTACCACTGCATATTCTTTCTTGGGTTCTTCCCTGTTTTCCTGCAACTGTTGTTTATACATGACTTTCTCATTAAAGACCACATCCCTAGACCGAATGATTTTCTTGTCCTTAATACTCCAACATTTAAATCCAAAGTCATCACCGTCATAACCAATGAAAGTACTTTTTTCTGATTTAGCCTCTAGCTTGGTCCTATCATCCTTGTCTATATGAACAAACACCTCACATCCAAAGACTCTAAGAAATGAATAATCAAATTTCTTACCATACCATGCCTCCTCAGGTATGCCTCCATCCAAGGCACTTGAGGGTCCTCTGTTTATCAAGTACACAACTGTGCTCACCGCTTCTACCCAAAAAGAAAGAGGCAGTCCTGCATGTAATCTCATGCTCCTAGAACATTCTATTATTGTTCTGTTCATCCTTTCTGATACCCCATTCTACTGTGGAGTTCCTGGAACCATCTTTTTCCTGCGGATTCCATTCTTAGAATAGTAATCATTAAATTCATTGCTGCAATACTCCCCTCCATTATCTGACCTGAGACATTTTAGCTTAAGACTTGTTTCATTCTCTACCAAGGCTTTCCATTTAACAAAAGTGTCAAATACATCAGATTTTTGTCTAATACAATAAACCCAAACTTTCCTTGTTGCATCATCAATAAAAGTAACATAATAACTTGAACCCCCAAAATATGATACCTGATCCGGCCCCCACACATCAGAATGTACCAGCTCTAACTTACTCTCTTTCTTCATAGGTCTAACCTTGAGAAACCTTACTTGCTTCCGTTTCCCATATATGTAATTTTCACAGAAATCCAAACCTGTTTCTGTATATCCAAGAAAATTCTTCTTTATGATGTTCATGCCCTTATGGCTCATATGACCAAGCCTATATTGCCATAATGTTGTATCTGCATCTGAAGCCACAAGATTACAATCATTAGTACTATCAGTGGTTAAATACAAGGTTCCAACCTTCTTACCTCTTGCCACCACAAGAGCACCCTTGGTAACCTTCCAAGAGTCTGCTGTAAATATCACAGTACAACCATCACTTCCCAACTGCCCTGCCGATATCAAATTTCATCTTAATGTAGGCACATGTTTGACATCCTTCAATAGCCAATTATTCCCATTCTGCATCTTAACCTAAACAAAAAATTTTCCAACTATGCTGCAAGGCTCATCATCACCAAGAAAAACATGCCCAAAATCTCCTTGAACATAATCAACAAAATAATGTCTATGTGGAGAAGCATGGAAAGAAGGCCCTGAATCTAAAACCCAAGATTCAGTAATATTGTGCAAAGAAAGAATCAAAGCATCCTGACATACATTACCCGTTGCCACATTTGCCTCCTTGTTTTATTCTTGTTGTTTCTTCTTATCCTGAAGCTCCCAACAGTCCTTCTTTACATGCCCAGGCTTTCCACAATTCCAGCATACAATCTTGTTCTTGGATTTTGACCTTGCTCGATCTTTTGATTTTCCACGGTTTCCTCTATTCTTCTGTCTCCCTCTAATTTTCCACTGTCAAAGCATTCCATGAAGTAGAAGATTCCCCAGAGATTTTTCTTCGCTTTTCCTCGTTTAGAATCACCCCTACAACATCCTCAAACTTCAAATTTGAGTTAGCTGGAACCGAGTTACTTACCGCCATTACTAGGCTATTTCAAATCTTAGGTAACGAGCACAGAATTAATAAAGCCCTAAATTCTTCATCAAATTCTATTGTAACCGAAGCTAGCATATTCACTACCGTATTGAAATCATTTAAATGATCTACTACTGAACTATTCTCAGACATTTTCATATTAAACAAGTTTTTCATTAAAAATATCTTATTAGAGGCAGAGGGTTTTTCATACAACTTCCCTAATGCATCCATTAGATCTTTTGTAGTCTTTTCCTTTGAAACATTAAATAATACCGAAGATGCAAGACTCAGCCGGATCATTCCAAGTGCCTTCCGATCCAACAAATCCCATTCCGCATCTATCATACTCGAGGGTTTGTTCACCTTCTCAGACAACGGAGTATAAAGATCCTTCTGATAAAGGTAATCTTCCATCTGCATCTTCCAAAGACTGAAATTCTGCCTGTTGAATTCATCAACCCTAGATCTTCCTTCATCCGCCATAGCTCCCACTCAAGCTAAAAAACTTTCCCTGCGATTCAACACTTCAGCAAACTAAACTAGGATCTGATACCAATTATTAGGAAATAAGGGATAAAATATGCGGAATAATCCGTCATAGAATCGCAATAGAAGAAACTAATATTCAGAAATTATTACAGATCTCAAATAAAATTGCAGAATAAAATAACACAACACAAAGAGACAGTATTTAACGTGGTTCACCCAATTTGGGCTACGTCTACTAAGAATCACTTGCTCAGATTTTATTGCAAGCCACTGCTCTCTCAATACAATACCCAGATCCGTTTGGAGCTATGCTCAACAAACTCTACAGAATTCATAGCCGAATTCAAAACACATCTGCAATACATTTGCTTGTACCTCTATCATATGCATAAGACCATATAAATAGACAACTGCTTCAGCATTTTGATACAAAACCGTGGGTATCAAAACCAAGGGCAAAAAACGTGGGTATCAAAATAATGGGCAAAAGACCGAAAAAAATATGGGCCCAAAAACAGCCCATAACGGTTACCCATTACCCATGGGTTGATAAACCACCCATGAAAATTTGCTTCGGGGGCTTCGCCCCCGAACCCCCTTGACCAGTTCAGCGGCGAGCGGGACCGCTGAAAAAATACCCGAGTGTAACACATAGGAGGTGTACCACACTCTAACATGAAAAAAGGCTCCACAAACATAACACTAAGCCCTGGGAAAATGTCGCAAAATGGGTGACCAAATATTTTATATGTGATGGTCAATATGAGGCTATTTTAGGCCTTTTTTTGAGAATCCTTATTCATCTACGCCACAACAAGGTTAATTTTCCCCATTTTTTATTTGACTTTGTTTCATTTACTGATGAGAAATTCTCGTTTGGGTTCCTCTTACCTCAAATTCAAAGGCCTTATCCACCTCATTTATAAGCACCATTTCATTAAGAAAAGTCATGGTATTAAAAGGTGATATAAATTTTAAAATAAATATGCCCTTGAACCTTCTTTGGTTATAGAAAGATGGTCCTCTAGATTAGAGAGGCCAAGGAAATGCCTTAGGTCATCAGGAACTACCCAAACCCTTGATGAACATGAAACAAAAAATGTTCCTTCACGACATAACTAATAAGAAACAACCATCATGCAATCCCTACATCAGATACCTCCTAATTTTACACTTTACTTTGCATCTCATCCATGTCCTATGCTTTAGAGATGGAGATTGATAAAACAAGGAGATAGGAAGGAAATAGAGCCTGTAGAAACTATTGATCAAATAAACCAAAAAAAAAAATTATATTTCCCTAGATTATTTTGTTAAAATGTAAGATAAAATTGATGAAAGAATGTTTTGATCTTAGAGGAGTGAAAAAAGAAAACAAAATGTTGAAAGAAGAGAAGAAGGTACTCAAAGATAACATGTTTTCTTATCTGCAGGTTATATGACCAAGCCCTTTCTCTGTAGGGCATCTTATAATTTTTATGCATTATTATTAAAAGAGATATTCTTCAAGTGGAAAGTTTCTAGAGTATGTTCCATGGATTATGTATATTTTTAAAATGATAAACAATTTGTTGGCGCAGAGATACAACATCATACATAGTTGGAAAGGATTTATTTTGTGAATTTTGTGTACATAAGATTATTCTCCCTGAGAAAGTAGAAATTCCAATCAATTTATATGTTGGAGAAGTGTAATTGAGGTCTTCTATTTCCACTTTAAGACATAAATTTGTGTGACATGAGAAAAGAGAGGAATATGTTAGAGAGTAAGACTAATGCAGACCTCTTAATGAGGTATGATATCCTAGCTCCAATCCAATTCTTCAAGAAGATATCATGCCCGTGTTTATTAGTTGCAGCTTGTGGATGAGTACAAAGAAAATATTTCAACTTTTTTCTCATATTTTTGGGAGTATGTACTCCCAAACTTCAACATGACTTTTCTTGCTTGTCAGCTTAGGTATGGACTATTTCAAGAGGTTTGGAGAACGAAGGAGGTTATTTCCCCAACCAACCTTTTTTAGTCATTGAAAAGGGACAATCAGCTCCAAAATTATATTGGGACTGCAAGAGAAATGGATTGGTATGAGATATCGACTAACACTACTATTAGCACATGTAAAAAAAATGGAAAAAAATACCTAGGATCATCCTGAAGCAATATACAAAACATGGAGGTAGACAATGATTAAATTATTTGGGTTTTTAAAATGCATTGCTTAGTAAAATTCAAAGAATTCATTGCCAAAAAAAGTATAAATATAATTATTCAAGAAGGTAATGGAGCACCCTCCAAGTAAATTTTCAAGCCCTAAACCTAAACCCTGTGCTAATGGCAATGGTGACAGCACTAAGCAAACTAGACTGGTGGATCTAAGGGGTTTGCACCTCTGTGGAGTCTGGTTTTCACCCTTCAGGAAAATTTTCAAGGCCTATACCTAATCCCTACGCTAATGGCAGTGGCGGCACTTAGCAAACCAGACTGGTAGATCAAGGGGGGTTCATGCACTGTGGCATCTGGTTTTACAGATCTGATTATTGGGCATGTTCCCACAGAAGGTCACCGGATCTCCAAAGGCATGTGGGTCTACTTCAGAGGGGGTTAGAAGGTGGCTTCGATTGTGTTTCAACCTCCCCTCCTCCTGGTTGTTCCCATGTTCCAGAGTGTGTTTTAGATGCTGCTGGAGGAGGTTTGACTGCTAATCTGGGTGGCTCTAAAAGCTTTCTTGAGGTCACTAAATCTATTTGTGCCCCAGTTAAACCAATCAAACATGTAATGTCTTCTCCCAGTGTTTATTGTGGAGTAGTGTTTTGAAATCTGAGACATATTTTAAGGAGAAAGGCATCATTTGCAGATTCAACAATATATGCCTGGGCCTACCTGCTCTCCATGAATGGATATCCCTTTCCTGGAAACTGCTTATGGAAGATAAAGTCGATGATGCAGGAGCATCAAGGAATAAGACATAATAAGGTCATACAAGACCATGATACATGTTTTCTATAGGTGTGTTAGAGTTAAATATGTTGTAAAAATGAATATATGCTTGCAAGAAGTTGGTAAGGTGACTTGACTTGGCATTTAAGGAGTAATATAGGCTAATTAAGGTCTTTTTAAGCCTTGACATCATGTAATAGTTTCCTTGTACGGATTATAGGAGAGTATTAAGGTGATATACACATCGATTTCTATGTTGAGAAGATGGTTGAGTCTTCCTAGGAGTGTGAGTTGGCTTAGGAGTCAGTTTAGGAGCTTTAGAGGGTCTATTCTTAGCTAATGAATATCTATTTCATAGGTGACTCGATGGAGATGAAGAGGACAGGGGGGTTCTCAAGGTTTTGAAGGATGGAACAATGAGTAACAACGTGTGTATGATGTTTGGAAGAAGATGTTATACTCTGGAATGCATGAAATAGCTTGTTTCAATGGACTGTGTACAAGAACCCTGGCAGGACAGCAAGGTCAAAACCCTCCATGACCTTCAAATGATGGATTATCAGTATGAAAAGACTCTACAGGTGATGTGGATCACATTGATAAATTTTGTATGTTTTGAAAATGCATAATTTGGGTTTTATAGCAAATTGTTACCTCTCGGGCCTGAAATAGGGCATCGTATATATTTTGATTGGATGGATGAAATTGGCTGAAAATTTCAGGATATCTCTGTATTTACACTATCTAACTACTGTCAAAATTTCAAGGATAATGGGTTTGTACAGCTCAAGATATACGTGACTGTTTTCTTTTTAACTATGGCAAGAATATACAACGTACAGTGAGAGAGGAATTGAAATGCATGAAGGGTCATAACATGGAATCAAGCCACCAAACTTTGTAGCAGTCATCTTGATGACATTTCTGAAGTAGATCCATCAAGATCCAGGTGAGATCAATGCCCCAAAGTGCCTACTGTCATGGTTAGGGTCAGAATAGGCCTGATTTTTGCATGCTACAGCCATAAAGGAGGTGTGTTTTTCTAACAAAGAAACAAGGTATGAAATTTAGTGATATTGGAGAACCTTGTAAAGGTTATTTGGGTCATTAATCTGTATGTATAGTTGATTAAGGGGAAATTGAGATAAGAGACCATTTGCATACTCAAAAAGACTAGTAGCCAACAAGGTCCAAAAGAGAAAACTAGCATAAGATACAAGGTACAGTTAAATAAAGGATCTTAGACACCTTGGTTAAGGTGAATTGATTCTAGATAAAAATTACTCAGGCTTTGAAACCTTGTCTTTGCATATATGGCCTTGAATTAGACAAATAAGGATCATGTGAATCCTTGGGGCAGAGTGTAGAGAGTTCACACTTGAAGAGCAATGCTTGAGCATTCATAAGGGAGCTTGAAACTTTGGTTTGCTGTCTTGATCATGTTCAATCAATTAAGAAAGATATTGTGACTGTAGTAAAGAAGAACTCCATTGGGAGTAAAGTGTATGGTAAGAAATATCTAAAGGTAACATATGCTAGATACCTTATCAATAGATTTTGTATCTTCGGACAGTCATGTATATGAACGTAGGAGCATTACATATCTATTATACATTGTGTCTATGGTCACAAAATGATCACCTTAGCTCATCTCTGATCAAGGAAGTCATTTAAGGGTTTTTATTTCATACAAAACATGCATTAAGCCTCCATAGACACCAAGGGGCTATAAAACATGTAAATGGTGATCCTCAAGCAGGGGTTGGTTGGGGTATTAGAGTAGGTTCAAGCTCTTGATTATATATTAAAGAAAATTTTGGTATTGACCCCTGCATTAGTCGAAATCTACCCCATGACTAGAGGTTTCTTCATTTTATTCTTTGATATCACAACTGATAGAGATATGATTTTTGATAGATTGTGGGATTATCAAAGTCATTTTTTTCTTATGAAGCCATGGTTCTCTCTTTTCAACCCTGCTATTGAAAGTTTCCAAACCTGGCCTGTGTAGATCCAGCTACCTTATCTTCCTCTCCAATTTTTGGGGGAGAATTGTTTTTAATTTCTATTGAGGATTATTTAGGAAAAACCTTGGCTATTGACACAAAGACAACCTGGTACGAAAAATACAACCTATGTTGGCATCTTGGTCGATCTAAACACCTCAAAGGATTTCCCTTCTTTTGTTGACCTACATGTTGAGGATATGATTTGGACTCAAAAACATTAAATATGAAGGATTTCTCTTTAGATGCCAGATTTTCTTTTTCCTTGGCCATTTAGTACGGCGGATTGTAAGTATGGGAAGAAAAATACCAATAATTGATTTTTCGTGGTGGAAGAATGATGATTCTATTCATTTGGTTGTAAACAGTCACTCTGATTCAGATTCAGAAGAGGGATCTGCGGATGTGGTTGTGGAGGCTCCTGTGGATTCCATTGAGAAAGAATCTTCTCCCTGTGTTGGTATGGGAGTCCTTTTCCCTTCCTCATCCTTCGGGGATCCTTAATCAAATGGGTGAAAATAATTTTGAAATTTGTATACCAATTCACTCAAATGAAAATGTTAATGCAAATATTGGTGATGATTGGTCTACTGTGAATAGAAGAAAGAAAGGGAAGAGGTAATGACTCCCTTAAGATGTGTCTTCGTTCCCATGGGAAGAAGTCTCATGGTTAGTGTTTCTTCTGTATTTGTTTTTTTTTGTTAATTGGACTTCTGGTTGTTTGTTTCTTTGTGCCAATGGAATAGGCAGCCCTTCATGTTGACTCGTTGTAATATTTTATCTCCACTCTCTCTCATTATAATGGGGCAGAATCCCCTCAAATGCCCATTTTTACCCTCAATTAAAACATTATTTATTTGGGTTTTTTGATATAGAATAGAAATAAACATGGCTTACTTTTACCAATGAGTATAATTGTACATATATTGTTGAGTCCTTGAAAATATAGCAAGAGGAAGTACTAAATCATTAAGTTTGAGGGAGTGATGAGCCCTGTTAATGCCTATGTAAACCCATTTTTGTAGTGTCATAAGTTTATACTAAGACTTATATTATCATTTTATAATTAATACTTTAATATATTTGAAAGGAATTTTTTAGCATAACCTTGTTATTTTCATCTTTTGTATGATTATTCAAATGAGTTTAAAAAAATCTTTATGCAGGTTAAAAAACATGTTTAAATAACATCTATTAAGCCAACACAAGAATCATAAAATGGACTAATGTAGGACTCACTCATGTACTAGTGCAAGACTCGCTTTGGAGCATCAGACTCACTTTGGAGTGCAAGACTTGTGCACTAGTGTAGTACTCACCAACGCAGTGATGTAGTACTTGTCATAGATTCTAGGAATCACATTACAAGGGAATATGAATCATGTGGAGAAAGAAACATAACTTAGATGAAAAGAAGGTGAGTTGATTTATCCAGCACACGAGTTGTAATGCCCCCATACTTCAAGAAATCCTTTTGTAGGACAACAACCGACTTTGGTAGCATACATCAGTCAATGAGGGGTGACACATCATATAACACAATTTTTTAGAACTGTCATTTCCTTACTTATTAATCCAATAAATTTATGTTGAGATCCGAAGGAAATAACCATGATGGAACCCAAGTAAATGTTGGAAATTTGGCAGTATTTTGGAAGGTTGCAGCAAGTGCATCCTGCACTCCCATAAATAAAGAAACATAACATGTTAGGAAATGCAGTTGAAAGGTTTTGAGTAGAATCCTCACCCATCTACAAACCACCTCCCAATTTGTGGCAAGATTAGTCACTTCACCTTGGTCTTCATGTTTCTCTTTCACCTCAACTGTTTCAAAGATAACATATATTTTTTCCTTGGTCTGCAAGAGTTCATTACCTGTAACTCTTGGAGAAATTGAAGTCATTGTATGCCAAAAATGGAGCCATGTTAGAAATGACTGGGGTTGTTACTTAAAGGTAGGGTGAAAGCATAAAAAATGTTCCCTTCTATCATTACATTCCTTGCATTCGGAGCTCAAAAGTTGATCGGTAGGGAGATCCCCATCCCCTTCTCCTATAATTACCTAGGTATTTTAAATTATTTTGTTACTTGTCCTATTCTTTAAAATGAATACATAGAATAAAGTATACGATAGAGAAGAGATATAGATTACAGATATTTTTGAATGTTATATGGATAATGAACTATAAACCAGGACTAAAAATTACAGAGAAATTTTCCTCATTCTCCTTTTTGTTCCAAAGGGAAGAATAACCTCAAGACCTATTCTAAGTAATTATTATGCTATTCCCATGAAGAACTTCGGCCTTTTGTTCTTCTTTGCTTCTTATTTCTGCTCTAATCAGATTATTAGGAGTTGAAATTACTATATCATGAGCTTGAGCTTACTGTTAGTTCCTTAAGAACAGTGCCCTTGTGTTATTAGTCATTTTTTGAGCTATTTTTTTGCCCTATGCTGGTTAGTTATTTGTGTCTTGCTGCCTCTAACTGTTTGAAGAACGGGGATCTTTTCTCCTTTGTCACAATCATTGTTTCCTAGCCTTAAGATCAAAATATTGGCTTGGCCATCCCTTATTACTTAGTAGGTGTTGCACATGTTAAGGGTAGTATAAAATTCATTCTTTTTTAGGCTTGAGAAAAATATCTACCTTTTTACTTTGAGCTTTGGATGCATTTCTTGTCATGTGATTTACTATCATTGATTTAATATTTTCATCCAAAGTGATTGATTACAATGCTCACCCTTGATGGGATGCTTGAAGCCGGTATGGTCTCGTCAAATGTGAGAATACGAGTTTCACGAAAAAGGTATGTTTTTCTCCTTTTTGCTTGCATTAAATTTTGCTTCACCATTTCAAGGTTTTTTCAAAATTAAATGTTGAATGATATTCAATAAAATATTTTCTTAACATGAACTCTCAAAACATCAAGATAAAAAAAAAGAGAAAACTCTAATTTTGAAAGTTTTACTAATGGAGTGCCACACCCAAAATGTACCACAAAATGAAACTCTTTCATGACCCCAGGGTAACATGTAACACCTTAGGGAACCTTAACCGAGTTATTTGAAATCATTTAACGACCTTAAAATTCGTATTCCCCTTCGCTTATCAGTCACTTATGGTGACATGGTCATTTTAATAAAACATGATAAGTTTTAGCTTATGGGTTGTCACTTAGCTTGAGTGAAAATGAAAACCACTACCTCCTACCATTATATTGCCAATAAGAGGATTATAACCAACATTAATTTCCCTGAAAACACATTCAGAAACTAATTTTCCAAGTGGATTATGGGGCCCACTGGTTGTTGTGAAACAAGAGCTACTGACAAAATTACGATATCTCACCCCAAAGTTCCCCTTGTAACTTGATCTCTACTCATCATAGTCAACTTTAGACAGACACGATAAATTATATATATATATATATATATATATATATATGTGAAAGAGTAAGTAGGAATTGTCAAACTTCATGATCAAACTTAAACCAGGTGTTTTCAATCCTAATTTGTAGGCACTTTTGATGTTTCAGCCATCTTGTGCCAAAATTGCAACTTTGGCTAAACAAACCTTCTAAGGGATTCTATTGACTCCTGATTAACCATGGAACCTCGTACATATTGTTACCACACTTTATAGAGTATGAATTGATCAAATTATTGTACGAATTATTTTTGGGAAATTATGATGTTTCTCTCTCTTGCCTTTTCTTTTTATAGAAGTAACTCTGATATTTTGACTGGTTCTAAAAATGTTAATGAGTTATAAATGTTCATGGTTTAGAAATGAAAATTTGATAATGTATGTGATTATGATATGATGAATAGAAAGGAAAATTAAATCTAGAGTTTCTCTGTCTTCCCATTTCACACTCTAGAGATAATTATGAAAATATTGATTGGGTTTTGAAAATACAAATGGGTCAAAATGTTTATGAGTTGAAATGAAATGAAAATTGGATACAAGATGTTACAATGATTTGCAAAGAAAAAGAATCCTATTTTTTCTTCCTCCTCCCCTTACTCTTTTCTCTCTCTCTCTCTCTCTCTCTATCTATCTCTCTATTGTCTATTCTAATTGTTTGAAATGATGGATGCATGTAATTTATGCTTGAGTGTAGGGGATTTCCATAATCAGTCCTAGAATTGATGCAACATTGTTTGCAGGTACTTCAAACCAGAGGAATTTTTTAGGATGTGATATGTTGTAATTAATGAGTTATCATTGTAAAGTTATATTCATCTTACAATTCATGTATTACGATAGAATAATTATATGTATTGTTGTTCGAAGAATTATTCTTTGTATATTTTGAAAAGGGGAATACCAATGTAATTATATTTTATAGTTTCGAATTGGATGTGAAGTTGTACTCAATGTTGCACATATGTTATAAAGATATTAAAAAAATATTTTGTTATGTTAATTATTGGTTTACTTCCTTAACACCCACAATGCTAGGCAATGTAGACACCCATAATTACGCGCTGCGCAATTTAAATACTTAAAATTACGCTAATTATCCCCCTTCTTACAAATTGGCGACATATCGTCAATAACGCTCATTTTCCTTCATATCGTCATTAATTAATTACACTACGTTAATTAATTAAGTCACCTATCCAACAAATACCCTAATTAACGACCTTCCGTTAATAAATCACCCCTTCTACCTAGACTAATTAATTATTATTAATTAATTAGCTTTCCCTTCCATTTAACCAATAAATACATATTTAATTGATTTAACCCCCATTCTAATAGCCTAAATTGTACTAATATTCCTCTAATTAGCTTCTATAAGCTTACATCTACCTATTAGTTAATCACCTTTGATTAATTAAAACACCCCCCAACTCCCATGACTTGCTAAGCATAAATTAAACCCTTCTAAAGTAAGGTTACCTTTTATAAAGCAACCTTATCCATTCCTAATCATGTTTTACCTTTATCCCACATGCAAAGGGATGAAGTGTTTCCTTTATCCATTGGGCTATATAAGGAGCCCTCCTTCTACCTTTATACCTACACCTAAACTTCTTGAGAAAGCAAATGCAAAGCATATAGCAAAATAGACTAAGAGCTTGCCTTTTGTTTTCTTGAGAGTTCATCATCTTGAAGAGTTAAGCCTCTTTCCTAAGTGCTTAGGTCATATGGGAGGTGTCAAAAGGGTCTTGTAGCCCAAATTTGACAAGCCCTCATTCCTAGGTTCTTGGAACACTAAGGAAAACCATTTTTGATAGCCATGGAGCCTACCTAGGTTCATTCAATTTATTTGTTGTTAGAGAATAGAGGATTTTTAGATGTTTAAACATTGTTAGTTTCAAAGTTTTATTAATGAATGTTTAGCATCTAACCCTTGTTTAATTCTTATCATGATGGTGCTTAGTAGTTTGTTTAATTCTTGCTAAATAAGACTATTTAGGTGTTAGTCTTTTACTCATTTAGCATTAGTTTAAAAACAACACATGCACACATTTGGCATGCCCGGTGGGACCCTTAGTCCCATGGCATTTTAGTTTAAGTTTCATTGTTTTGGCTAACTTTTGATATGCACATGTAGTAATTAATGTCCATTTTCTTGGAATTTTTGCTAATTTGATATGTGTAACTTCTTGTTCATAGCCATCATTTTAATGGGTTGTTGCCATTCTTAAACTAACTTGTCAAAATTTGAGATATTGTGAGTTTTCTTGTGTTTTTTGCCGTATTTTGGTTACAGGTGTGGCGCAGGCACATTTTTAGGAGCGCATGCATGGTTTTTGTGGCACACACGCCTCTCTAGTGGCACAGGAACACTGTCAAAACCTGGTTCTCTATTTACCGACCCTGGCGCATGCGCGCTAACCCTGGCGCACACACCCTAACCAACGCATAGATGCACTAACCTGGGCATAGACATCATTTCGTATTGTACCTTCACTACATTTTGAAACCTTTCAGATCAATGCGTACACCCTAACCAGAGCACACACGTTGTTTTAGTGGCGTAGACACATTTTTGGTGGTGCAGATGTTCTGTCGGAATCTGGGACTATTTTATAAAGCGGTGGCGCACACGTTTTCCCGGTAGCGCACACGCTTTTCTGGTGGCGCACATGTTTTCCTGGTAGCGCAAGTGTTCTGTCTGATTTCCTGTCTATTTTTCTCGAAGGTGGCGCATACATTGTTTTTGTGGCACACACAGCCTCTCTGGTGGCGTAGGTGCATGGTAAGCAAAAATACACAGAGTAGCACATACATTGTTTTTGTGGCACACACACCTCTCGGGTGGCAAGCAAGGTGCACTGTAATTCAAAAAAGCACAGAGTGGTGCATACACCCTAACCCACACACAGATGCCAAAAAAGGGGCGCAGGTGTCCTTTCATGTTTTTGAAATTAATGTGTTGAGGTTCTAACATTCTTGCAGGTTTTATCTAATCATATACTTGTCTTTGCAGGTTGTTTTCACATGTTTGTACTTGATTAGATGGATTTTTACATTGTTTACTTATAGGAATAAGATCACGTATGCTCTTCCCTCGCGTCCCTTGGGGAAATCTTGGGAATCAGAAATGATTCTTAAGTCCTTTTGATGCTTAGAGGTTGTTAGGAATATTTGAGTTGGAATTGGTTAACTTGGCATAGTTGAATTAAAGTGTTTTTCCATTTGATATCTTTTTGGATTTTGGAAGACATCACGTATGCTCTTCTCTTGCATCCTTGGATGATCTAGAGAATCAGAAATGGTGCCTTACTCTTTTGATGGAAAACTACTAAAAATCGTCATATAGGACCAAAACACCATCGCTTGTCAAAGAACGGAGGAATCAAAACAAAGTCAAAAACTACTAATACAATTGTTATACAGAGTTACCAAAAGGTGTTTTGAGTAAACCAAACCTAATTAAACAAGATAAAAAGAACAACATATTCAAAACACTGTATTACAGGTTTCAGAAAAGGGTACGTCCCTCTCCGCTCAACTTCGAACATAACCCCTTTGGCATAATGCCTTAAGCTACAACAATGGGGGTGGTTCCAGGAACCCCAAAGTAGTCCACACAAGAGGGAACCTTGTGGATGAAATGGGAAGTGCTTTCGCACTACCTACTTGACTAGTGATTCCTTTGTGAGATAGAGTTACAAGTTTTCCCTATACGACCCTTTTAAGTACATTTGATGGATGCATTTACTGCCCACTGTGCTTAAAGGGGGCAAAGTCGAGATACTCCCAAGATAGTCGGGACTATTTGGGTAAATCACCCCGCTCGTGAACAACTTTGTAACACCTAGGATAAGAGAACCACCTAGGAAAATATACTTTGGCCAGGATCCCACTTTGACCATTCTAAAACAGTGTTGAGTTGTGAGCCATCTTTTCATTACAAAACATGTGACGCGTTACTTTCGCTTAGTTTTTCACTTGCCTTAAGGTAAGGCAAAACTCTTATCGAAGTGAAGCCAGCATTTTTCATCCCCATTTTGATCTACTTCCTTCACATTATTTTGACACTTTGTTGATCAAAAGAAGGGTGACTACCTCTGTGTTACCAATCGATTGTTTCTGCCACTTTTTTGTCCGTTTACGCCCATCCATGTTTGCGGCTGGGTAAGTTAAATGTCTAAAGTGTGTGGAGGTGTATTTATATCATTGGTATCCTTTGTGATCTTGATACCAACGTCAATATCATCATCATAGTTAGGATTGATTCATAATTTTATCTCCCTTTTGACATGTTAACTTGTTTGCATTATCTCGACACAATTAAGATACTTATGTCACGTTTCTCGTAAACATGATCTAAGTATCCATTGTGGTGTTACGTTGTGCCACATTTTAACACATCCTTAGTATAATTTGACTTAGTTTGATTTCAAACATTGTCCCAAATCTTGAAAGGTGTCGCTTACTTTGTTTGCATCGTTTCAATACCACTTTGACACTAATATCTCACTTCTCCACAAACCTTGATAGATGTGTCCAATTGGTGTGGTTACGTGGCTTACATTTGTAAACCTCACCCTTTAACATTTAGGTCTTGTTGGTTGTTAAACTTGTCATGGTATCCTTTGATTGGGATTCACATCTACCCTTTGTTAATATTTACGCCTTGTTCATTTCGATCTTGACGTAAATATTGACATTGTGTTGATCATCTTTACATTGAACTATCACTTTGCATTTTCATATGGTGTATTTCCTTGTTGATTGGCTTTGTGTTTCACACTTGCATGATTGTTCCTTGTGATTATTCATTCAGAAAAATTATTTTCTAGGACAATCCCTTTTTATCTCATTGATATTGTGTCATCACAATGTCTATTTTCCTTAGACCTTCTTCAGAAAATCACGTACGCATATCAATACTTACGAAATGTCTATTTGGTTGTCCTTATGCTACCAAAATCGACATGTCACTTCCTTCCCTTTGAAGGAGTTCCATCACACTATCTAGATCTAGACATTTGTGCTTAAAACAATGCCAAAAATGACTGACTATCACGCGGTTCCCCATACTTACAAAAATATGGAACCTAGGTTTATCAATTCAAATCAAAAGATTCCCATTACAACTAAACCTCGTTTGGTTCTTCGTGCTAGAGAGCCCATATGGGTAACTCATTCCCCACCTTCATCTCATAGTCGGTGGTATGATTTGGATGCTTTTGATCCAAATTATTATTCGAGTTCCCCCCACTCTTCTTCTAATTCTAATCCAAACATTTCCTCTTCTTCTGAGGATTCCAATCCAAATATTTCCTCCGACTCTTCTAATGATTCAAATCCAAACTACTATTTAGATTCATCTAATTTGACCTCCCTATCTTCACAGGAACCTCTTCATCATACATTTAATATGACTCCTACGTCATGGTCCTCCCTTTCTTCGCAAGACCCCTTTTATCAGTCGCCTCAACGACATCTTCTTCCTTTGAAGATACGTGTGACTCCAAATCCCTCCAATCAAACATCTAATAAAATTCTTGAATCACAGTCCTCTCTTTCTTTGCAGAACCCTTGTTATTATTCATCTATGTGATTCTTGAATCACGGTCCTCCCCTTCTTCACAGGACCTTCTTCATCAATCACCCCCAATAAGTCTTCCTCCTTTGAAGATTCATGTGACTCAAAGTCCTTCGAGACAAACATCTGAATCACCCATGCACAATCTACAGACTTTGGACTTAATCCTACTATTTTACATATGATATACCATTGTATAGGTAGGTCCACACCACCTTCTTCTACTCCTAAGACATCTAGCTACACATCTTCTTCATCCCCCACATCATTTTCTTCTATCAATAATCATCAAACATCTTCTAACTCTTCCACACCAATTGGATCTCTTTCTTCCAATCAACCCCCGGTGGTTGATCAACAACTCATACCGATTGATCTCTTTCAGAATGAAGAAACAATCAGGGCATTTATAGGGGCATATGAAGATATTCCTTTAGCAAGATTACGAGAAAGGATTCTCTTTAGACTTTGATGCACCTACATATTCTGAGGAAAATGTTGATTCCTTTTATCAAGAAATGGAGGAAGAGCCTCAGATCATGCAACTTGATCCTCTTCTTATTCTTCCATCTTCACATTCTTCATTATGTGATGAAACTCCTTGGTCTTGCATTGATCCATGGCCTATCTTCTCATCACCCAATAACTCTTTGTCTATCATAATTCCTCAATCACAATCTCTTATGGGGCCAAGTAGCCCTTCATCTTCATCTAGGTGTGGGTCACCTTCTAGTAGCCCTCCCTCTGCTATTTGTGGGACATTTTCTTAGTCCACTATCTTCTATTCTTGGGGCACGTCCAACTAGCCCCTTATCTTCTATGTATGGATCACCCCCGGGTAGTCCATCATCTTCTATTCTTGGGCCACATCCTAGAGTCCATCATCTTACATCCACGTCCTAGTATCTTCTATTTTGGGCCACATCCTAGTAGGTCATGGGTCACGTCCTAGTAGCCCTTCTTCTTCTATTATTGGGCCATGTCCTAGCAGCCCTTCATCTTTTATCTATGGCTCACCTCCCAGTAGCCCATCTTCTTCAATCCTTGGATCGTATCCTTTTCATCAATCACATCATCCTTCTACCAATGATCGGGGCAAGCCCACCATCATTTCTCTCATTCCTATCATCAATCGTAAACATTCACTTTCTTCTCCTTCTTGAGGTCAGAAAAGTCACAAGTCAGCTTATAAGAAACCTAAACAGGTTCATTATCAAGCTCAAGTCAAAACTTCCAAGAGCTCAAAATCCCCCAACAACTTGAACAATCTCAAAGCTGTAAATTAAGCGCGATTCAAGAACACACACCAACGTAACCATTAAGTATGGCGCAAAGTGTGTAAACCTCTGGATGGGGAATTAAATCTCCCACATACGAAGTCCATGTTTCAGAACAAATCAAAGTCATTTATTGAGTGTGAACTCACCTCAATCATCAAGATCGGGGATAATATCACTCTCGATAAACAAACACACCTAGTCTCCCTTATCAAGGAAGTCGCAAACATTGTTGTTGGATCTTACCACACAAAGTGAATTTGTTAGTCCCAACCTCTTAAAACTGTCAAAAATCTAAAAATATCAAAAACAATTCAAAAATACAAAAACATTGAGAACACACAACAAAAATCAAAGGTACAAAGATCAAACATTGCAATCAGGTATTTTGTACACATGGATGTTTCTTTCTTCCCTTCCTTGTTATTCTTCTACAAGTCTCCCTACCATTTTCATCCCTTCGGTGATGGTTTGGTTAGCTTATTCACATGCATTTTGTGACATTTATCTCTATGGTATCCGTTTGAACCTGGTCTTTTATCACCTTGGTAAATTAAAGAATAACTGACCTCTTAGAGATCCTATCACATTCAAAATCTAATAAACTTGTTGCAAAGAAATTTTGGACATATTTGTTGACACTAGCCAATGTCGTCATCACAATCACTTCCACCTCCTTCCATCAAGTCATATGTGGTTCTTAACCCCTTGTCAAGCAAGAGAGCTGAAATAAGTTTTAAGAAATCAAAAGAAATAAAATCAATCAAAAATCAAAAGCTAAAAGCTACAAAGCAAAAGCAAATTGATATATTACTCTCTCTTGGGGTATTTCCAATAATCTTTATCTGGGCTATGGATGCCTGACTGGTAGTAGAGCAATGTTGTGATTAGAATCAAATGCATCTCCATCGGGGCTATGAATGCCTGGCTGGCAACAGAGCCATGTACAACTATCCTTTCACCATCCATTCACAAAATCACCTTTCACAATCAATCATCCCAACACATTGGCTAGGGTGTATTCACTTGTTGTCTATTAAATCTTCCCTTCAAGAGGTAATAAATTCCACATGCACACACTGGATCTCTATGAGTAAACAAGATTAGTATGTTACAAAGTGTCTTTTTTTGGATCTTGTTCAGACTCTTACTCTAGTCCATATCTTGTCTCACGATTTTTGCCTTTGGCTAATCACTTCTTCATCGTGTGGCTTCTAAGCTACATTCATATCATTCACATCATTCTTCTACTTCGTTTAGAACATCCATGTGTATAAGATTACTTGTTTTCCATGTTTGTGGACACCTTTGTCCCCTTCCACACAAACAATCTTCTCCTTCCTTTCTATCATGTGCTTTTAGGCCAACTTACACTGGGGGCATCCTTGCTTCTTCCCAACACTTTCATTGGTTTACGTTCACCATCATGTTGAACCTATCCATAATGGCCTTGGGTTCCGCTTCTACCTATGAAGAGTTTGCCTTTGAATACTCCCACCTAATTGGTGGGGAATTTTTACATCTTCACCTTTCTCATACACATGTGGCCTTATGCCCTTATAATTCCCATCTATTGCTAGAGGCATCCACGCTTCCTCGTCTTCCTGTACATAGTTTCATAAAAATTTGGAAATCAATAAAAAACATTCAAATATGTAGAAAAATCATAAAAAACATTCAAATATGTTAGAAAAATCACAAAAACATTCAAATATGTTAGAAAAATCAAAACATTCAAATATGTTAGAAAAATCACAAAAAACATTCAAATATGTTAGAAAAATAAAAAACATTCAAATATGTTAGAAAAATAAAAAACATTCAAATATGTTAAAAATCACAAAAAACATTCAAATATGTTAGAAAAATCACAAAAACATTCAAATATGTTAGAAAAATCAAAACATTTAAATATGTTTAAGAAAACTTCTAAAAATTGAAAATCATCCTACAAAACGTCGCTCTTTGGTTCTCACTTGTTTATGCGTGCGACTCGTGGATCATCTTGATCTACCTCCATCAACAAAAGTTAGGTTACTTACTTCGTTTGTACTCTGGGGCACAACAAGTTGCCTGGCACTGTTTCGTAGTGCAAATTACTTTTTCATCGGACCAAAGTGTCCTCTGTTTTCCCTTTGCATGTATCCTTGCTTGGGGCACCACCATTAACCCTTGTCGTTAATTCGAATAGGTTGGAACTAAAGCTTGATAACAAAAACATGGTACTTGTTTCTCTGTTAGGTTTAGCTTGTTTACTTTCTCGTATTGCATTGCATTATGCAAGTTGCATGGAGTTACACATATTTTACTTTCTCGTATTGCATTGCATTTTGTATGTTGCATGGATTTAGTGTTTTTAGCAATGGACATTTGTTCGTATATGGCTTTTCATGTCATACTACACTTTTGTTCATTCTTTTTAATACGGACCAATTATGAATATCTTTAGCAATATGATGAAAAATAACAATGTTTAAAAGGCACTGGATGGATGTTAGCTCATTCCCCCATATTTCTCATACTCCTCTTCTTCTATATCCCCTTTCTTTTCTTCTTCTTCACATTATCATTTCTTCTATTATCTTTCTGTCATCTTTTTGATCGTCGATCGAGTTCTTCTATCACCCCATCACCAATCGAGAGGGCATCCTTCATTATTCTCATTTTTCTTCTATCCCTTCAAGATTTTCTACTTGTTTATGCTTGTCTACTTTCTTTGAAGTGATGTCGCTTACGTCACCCCAAAGAGGGGAAAATGTAGACACCTAAAATATGCTTACACTTAGCATTTCATCCAATCCAATCAATTAACGACACTTCATTAAATCCCCATACTTCTCTCCACTCTCGAATGCCCATTTACGACACCTTCTTGGTCATATTCCTCCTATAATAAGCTTATTTGGCTAATATCTCTCTTATTAGCTAAACATTCCTCCTTTCAACCATTCAGAACCTCCCTAGTTCTCTCTAGACCACTTCTATTGGCTTCGTAGGCTATCTATTAGTCACAATTGGTTATCCAAACCCCTCCCAACTCTCAATGAGTCTCTAATCACTTGCTAATCAAGTTTAACTAGCCTAATCCTTAGAAGGGTTAGCTTGTTTGCATCGTATCACTACAATTTTGATATTTATGTCTTGTTTCTTGTAAACTCGACACAAATATCTATATTGTAAGGTTACGCTGCACACATTTTTAACTATTCCTAGCTATACTTTGAGCTCTTTAGTTTGATTCTATTATTACCTCGATTTTGAAGAGTGTTGGGTGTTACCATTTGTGCATGTTATACCAATACCATCTTGATATCAATACCTTACTTTCTCACAAAGTTTGGTTAACATATATTGGTGATATTGTTGTGTCACTCACAAATTGTAATTAGCACTTTTTGAGATATAGATCTTAATCGAGTTTGAGCTTGCTCCTAGTATATCTTGTTAGGGGGTCACATTGACTTTTTGTATTTACTTACTTTTTGTTCATTTTTCGTGAACTTAGCATAAGTAAGTACATCTTGTTAATTATCTTGTGATGCAAAACTAATTTTTGAAACGTAGTCTAGGAGGTACTTCCTTTGACAGGTTTAGATATCAAACATTTATGTCACTGGTGATTTATCACTCTATCACATTGGTATTCTCACATTGTTATTCATTCATATTCTTGACAATACGTCTTGCATTTCACTTAGGTGTGGTCACAAAATTTTGAACACATTTACAACTTACCCTAGTGAAAACTATCACAAAAAAAACATGGCTCCTAAAACACGACTAGGACTCAAGAAACATACATACGAGGAACAACAAGCGCAAGCTCGGGAAGCCTTTAACAGACAAGGGTCGAATCCCTTCATTGGACATGATCTAAGACCTCTGTTTTCTACGGAAAAAGAGATAGAAGACATGGTCGATCATAGTGGAAATGAATTAGAATCCCCACACACAGAATTCGATTTTGACCCTACTTTATTGACAAGTTTCTTTTTAGAAATAAAGATAGAGTGCTAGCACGGGTCGTAGAATTAGGGGCCAAATTGCCCACTGAAAATGAAACAATCCCACCTGTGAATAATGCTATTGAGGAAGAACGACCCCTTACCAACATGGAGGATATTTTGATGAAGGTAATAATTGACACTTGTTGTACCCTCATTCTCATTCTAGCCACATTAGTTTGGAAATCACTATCGTCCTTAGAGATAATTAATTCTCACAACTAAAATTTCTGATACTACACCTAAGAAATGTATTTAATAGATCATTTATATAATTTAGGATTCGTTGTTCAAAGCAATGACTATGCGGTGTAACCTTACCGTATATGGAGTATGTAGAACTAACTCTTCCTTAATATCCTAATGGACTACCAAGTCTTACAAAGTTAGATCTAGAAATTAACTTCATCATCGAATGCATTCCTTGTGGGATCCAGTTGACACAAATGGAGCTAGAAATGTTGTAGCTAGTGAAATAGTTGTACTATGACTTAAACTCTTGTTAATGATCTCTTTAGTTCCTCATAGCTAAATTTGTTACCTTGGCTAATGACAATATAGCACCTTGGTTTTTTATAGAGGGTTTATAGGGTAAATATGTTTTCACACCTTAATCTAATCCATAATAGGGCATAGAGCCCTAAGTGCAAATTGGAATTAAACTAAAGCTAAGTTGATTAGGAGGTTAACTTGTGGGTAGAAAATTGTAAGTAACTCTTTATAAACGAAATTGATTTGAAAGATGTTGACTTAAGAGAAACCAGGAAACCAGAAACTTGGTCCCGTAATCCCTTGTTATGCCCCTTTATGACATTAAGAATAAAATAAATTTAAAATGTAGAATCGTGAAATGTGGAAACATGGGATATTACCTTGAAAACAAAACCCTTGTGGTTCGTGTGTAGTTATAATGCTTCCAATCATGTACTTCTTCAAGATGTTAGACAAGTAATTTCATAACTTTTTTGTTATAAAGTGATGCCAATAAGAGACTTAAGAAACAATGTAAACAAGATGAAAAACAAGAGTATATGTGATAATGGTATAGGAATAAAATTTCACTTGAAGTCCTTATGGTTGATTTAGGCATTGACTTTCATTAGTAATGGATACAAATTGTTCTTAGTCGGACTAGACATTTGAGCCAATATAGAGAGTCCACTAAAAATATAGTAAAAATAAAAATTATGGCGTGTAAATGCTAAATTGACTCAAACTAAATTTGGAACTAAAACAACCATAGCATGAGAAAAAATGTGCTTCTAATGGAAGGGAGTTTATAGGAAAGGGAAACTTGAACCTTCACCTCCTTTGAATCATAATATTTGTTTTCCTCTATCAACTTCAAATTAGTTCCCTTGCTTGATGAGGGTAAAATTAAACATCAACTGAGCATATTTTGATAAACAAACCTTTAACGTAAGAACAGGTTATTGGGAGAATCATAGTTGCTTAAAATTGAATTTAATTAACAAATGATCTATGTATAATTAATGTGATTCGATAAAGGATTCAATCGTGCATTCTCCTTTAAAGACTATTTCCCTACAAAGTAAAGTAATTAAAGATTGTAAAGTAGGAAATTTTAAACCTTATGTGTTTACTTCTCTTGAAAAATATTAGGTCATACAATGGAAACCTAAAGTTAATGAAGATGTAAACCATAAAGAGGCCATGTCGTGGAGCATGCCTACCCAACATTTTTTTTTTCTTTTTACTATAATTGGGTCAATAGACTCAGGTAATCCCCTCTTTTCCTCTTATTAGATCGAGGGATGAGTTCACTATGTAAAACAATTATATGAGTGGATTAATATTCATGTAAGGATACTACGTCATCAAAAATCAAATTATTTGGATCCCATGTGGTGTTGTGTACCCTGCAATTAAATGGTATAGCAAAATGTCATTCTGATAATATTATCATGAAGTATTTTGGTCATTGACAATCTAAGCTTTTACACTAGTCGGAATGCTAGAAAAGGGAATGAAACAGGGACGTATCAATCTCAGATATCATTTTTACTATATTTTAAACATGGAAGCCCTCAATAATACCCAGTTGATTAGGACAAGACAATGGAGGAGGTGACATAGTAATCATGAGCCTTTTAGTCTCCCTGATCTGTAGAGATGTTAATGCACGATCTTTGAGATATTTTGGTATTGATACATGTCCCATCTAAGACCAGATGAAGGGGATTGATTCAAAGACAATACATATGTATATTTTTAAGGTACAATACTGATCTGAAAGTGTGATGATGTACTCATGGATCTTGAAACACACAATTGATATATTAGAGTCATGATATCAGTTATTGTCATTCATCGAACATTTTGAATAGACTCCCACACAAAGTAATATTATATGAAGACCTCCTATCATATATTGTATCTCATAGTCTAGATTGATAAGAATGAATATTCTTACCACACAAGAACATATGTAGATACAAGGATAAAGTTAGTTCTGTTGATCTCGGTCATGTTGGAGAAATTATTCTATTTATTCACAGTACATGACAATGGGATAACATCAACTTGTGTGATTTGTAATTCAAAACAAGATCAGAGGTCTAGGAGCAATAGTTCAAATACTCCCCAATCTGAAGGGAACATTTCTTGTCTTAAATACTCTCATTAGAATTCATACATTTAGTAGACATCTAGGAATGAGGTAAATAATCACACTCATGAGTTAACAGTAGAGGTTCACATCAATGAACCTAGTATTTGTTATAGAATTCCTTATTAAGTTCATTAGTGGATAGAAGGATGACTAACCCTCATTCAAAATCATTTTATTTTTTGGAAATAGCTATGGATCAATACCCTGGACTAAAGAAATAAAGATATAATTACAGTGTGTACAATTTTTCCAAACAAAACTTTTCAAGGCAAATAGATCTGATTGACAAGAAGTCAAAGTATAGGCTTTATTTGTTCATCTCAGATATGGACCTATTCTCAATAAGATTAGGAATTGAAGTAAAAATATTCTCTCTTTTCCACCAAGGTGTAAATATCAAAACACATTAGGAGAATTTGCGCACTAACAACACAAAATGGTTAGTTTGAATATTGGCTTACAGATGAACGTTCTTGAAGAAAAACTGCTTTCCATTTAGACGATGATAATCAAAGAAGAGTTATACATGACCCATCCTGAAGAGATCTAATTTTCCATGCTTGAACACATCATAAAAATGTATTTCAATATAATTATAGTGTCTATATGGGCTCTTGAACCAATCACCTTCAACTTGCATGGTACATTCCTAAATTAGATTATCACCTAGTTGCAACATGGACTTACACATAGCCTCTTGGAAAGGTGAAATTAAAATTTATATCGGGGGGTAGATCTATAAATACAATGCACATAAGGGGGATTTTAGCATATTTGGTTGTTGTAATTAGACTGATCTTTACGTGATCATTTGGTAAGTTCATACAACTCTCATGGAATGTATGTTAAAAATTGATGTGAAGAAATACTTCTGACATATAAACTATTTGGGGTTACTTCACTACTATCCCGGCTTTGAAGCTATGGTAGACCCCCAGAAACATAACAATTTTATCATCCTAGATGAAATTTTCCTTCATAAATCCTCGAAAAGCTTACACCAAATCTTACCTAATTGTATAAATTGGATTTCCAAATCTAATGAAAAAGATTTGAAACTTCTATATAAATCCAAGATTTAGATGTTACTTACTACAATCAGCTTGTTGGGAGTCTCTTTATTTGACTAGATAAAGCAAACTAGGCTTATGCAATATGCTAAATGTCAACCCATCTTATCAAGTAATTTATGCAAGAGCCAAATAAATTTCAAATCAATAATTAACTCCTTGGAAGCATATTTTGCAGATATGATCAAAGGTTTAGATTTTAAGTTATGGTCTATGTAATTTCCATGATTTTCAATGCAAAAATTACCCAAGATAGAGCTTAAAATCCTTAATTAGGAGAATACAAAATAAAAAAATATGATCACTATGAAATTAGTGTTCTGTAACCTTAGTACCAACCTAACTAGGATGTTGAATTATTATCTTATTTTTTTAGAATTCCACACATATGATTTTGGGTTGCTCCAATATACTTAAATTATTAGTTAACATTTGTTAGATTTATCACTAATGTCCACTATCAAGATTAAATTCACTTCAATAAATGTTTTCATTAATTCTGATCTATTTAAACCATATCAACTGGTCAATATTTCTCTAAATTATGTTTAATTCATTACTTCTCACAACTAATGCTAACAACCTGTTTTTCTTCAATTATATAGGATTGTATTCACAAGGTACCCAACATATATTTACTTTACTTTCCAAGGTTAAAAGTTTCAACTTGCCCTAACAACAAATAATTAGCCCCATTCAACTCAAATACCCATACTTTTTCCAATTACCCCACCCCATAAATTAGCCACAACTTGATTAATGTGTACGGTTGATCCTCAACCCTTTATTAGAAATAATATACACTCTTAGATCAAGTAGATATTTTCAAGATAAAACATAGAACAGGGCTTATGGGGTCTTCTTATTTAAACAATACAATTCTTTTTCATGTGGGCTCCATTCATTTGTTTTATTTTAATGGAGCAGGCTAGAGGAGTGGAAGCCATGGAAGCAAGAAGTGAAGCCACGAAGTAAATTTCCATGGATCTAAGTTTGTAAATGGGGGAATATATTCCTCCATGGAATACTAGTCTTAAACCTTTTTCCATTCAGCTTGTGTTGCTATTACAACCATCTCACTAAAATGTTTATTGTAGAGATTCTACCATGAATCCATGGTTACATGTTATTTAATATATACACTTCTTTGAGTTCCTTTTTTGGGGAAAACCCCCTTTCCTTAGTTATTTCATTTATATTTCTACACATTTGAAAATGCCCATAAGCATGATTTTGATAATGCTTAAACAACCAAGTTTAATAATCATTTACTAGTTGCTGGTAGTTTCATATCTGTGAAGTCTTAAAACTTATATGTTTGATATAAATCCATTCCAAATGTCTACACAATAGTTGTTTTATTCTTGCATAGAATAGTGACGAAACAACCACCCAAAGTAGTTCGGTGGTCATTGTGAATTCCACTTATAGTCTGGGTGACGATAATGAATACCATGTACCTAAAATTGGTGCCTACATTTTGAATTCCACGTGCATCTGGGCAGGGTGGCGAGAAAACATAGAAACTATCGTTGTGCACAAATTCTAGCGATTAGTGTCTTCTCAAAAACATGTAACCTCTATACATTGCAAAGCATGTGAGTTCAGAAGTAAGTTTTCTACCTGGGTATGTAGTTTCTTGTAAAGGTATTATTAAATTTAATTCAGGTGCCTACAATTAAATAGTTGTATAGTGCATTATGACGTTTCTTCATTTCATGATTCATATAATGACCTCAATATTCTACATACTTATTTCAGGTGTCAATGTAGTGTCATCATAGGATTCTAAAAATACAAGATTTTCTAAGTAATCTCATAAACTATGACCCCTAACTGTGGGTACGTAGAGAGATGGCTGCAAGTTTTCTAAGCTTGCAAAATTTGATCTCTCTTTCGTAGATACAATGGATACACCTCAGGTCTTTGGGTATACCTATTTTGAGGTGAGTCTCTGGTATCAAGGCCGGTTCCTTATTGATGTATCCTAAATTGATTTTGGGTTTAAGGGGAAAAGATGACTGTAAAATAATTGAAACTAAGGTGATACACCAAATTTGTATGAGGGCTTTGACTGAGTATATGCACAATTTATATGTGAAAGGATTCTTGATGCACAAACCAATAGTTCTTCTGCAGAATGTTAAGGGAAAAACACTTTGAGGTATTGAGGGAGATTATCACAACAATACTGCTAAGCTAAACATGCACATTAATATCATGCAAAAATTACTAAATTTTGCAACAGGGTAAGATGATTAATCAGGGAATTTGCATTCACAAGACTAATAGAAACATACACAAGACTGCAAATAATTGGGAAGGTAGAAAATACTTCACACTCAGAAGGAAAAACTGGAAAAATTGCTTCAGTACTCCTATATCCAAAAAGTCCTCCTTTGTGCTTTGCAAAGGCACACAATATATAGCAAAATAAAAATTTACCCTCTTCCTAAAAATAGCCTAAGGCTTGTACTCACCCATGCATCTTATTTTTATCCTTTATTTAATAATAGATAAAGGAATAAAAATAGAGCATGCAATTACAAATAGGCATTAATAGCCTTGATTACAATACAGTCAAACTAAAGTTGACTGTTCTATTTTTAAGAAAGCAAGGGTAAATAATTTTCTAATAATAAGCTTGCTTGCTATGCAAGTCTCTTTCCTTTGAACATGAATTTGTCTCCTTCTCTGTTCTGTCCTCTTGTGAAGCATGTAACAAATCAATTCTCTTTCTATGAGTAAATAATTCAATACTTGCAATATTTGCAAAAATAAACATCCAATGTGGGGACCACTTCCATGTGCACATGCTCTGACATTGACATCTCTTTCTAAGTGGTCACATGAGTGACATTCTGCAAATCAACTCTAGCTCCTTGAAGTGGGGACCACCTCCAATTTGCTTGGTTTGGCCACCTTGGTGGACTTAGCAATATAAAAGGGTCTGACCATTTTACATGGCACATGTACACTATAGGCTCCACCCACCTTTGTGAATTAATTGTGTCTAGATGTACATTTGCACATGTGTATATAGTTTCCACCCTTAGTTGTCGGCCTTGGCATTATTCGAATATAAAAGGGTTGAAATACCTTTTATTTGATCATTGCATAATGATTTGGTCATCCTTTGGTAAATTGGGAACTCAGACTATAGTTGATCTTTTTGACATTTGAAAGTAATGATTTTGTTTTAATCATGGGGCTGGCCCCTTTTGCACGATGACTCACCCCTCCATGTTTTTTGGTGGCTTGTATAACTCAGGTTGAGTTTGCTTTGAAAACCGGTGATGATCTTGGGCCATTGATTTATTTCCTTGATGCATTTGATGTCGTCGATCTTGACTGTGAGTTAGGGTTTAAACCTGCAATTAATATGGTTAGTGGCATTGACCATGGTTACTTGCTTTGAACTTGAGGATCATCCTTGGCCTTTGATCTTTGTCCTTCTGATCTTGAGCCATTGATTATTGACCCTTGGTTAGGGTTAGGTTGACTCACCTCTCGAGTTTGTGTTAAAGGAAATCTCGACCCTAATGATCATTTTATTTGGATTTTCACTATCGCAGAGCAGAGAAGCCCTAGAAAAATTTCAGCTTCGACACCATTGTTTGAAGATTCTTGTTGAAGCTTTGCAAAAATCTTCTCTGTATTATTTGCTTCTCTTGAGTTCTCTTCATGTATACCCGGCCATTGTTATGAGCTTCGAGCTCTCGATTTTGGGGGTGCCATTGTTGATGTTCTCTTTAACTTCAGCTCTCTAAAACTTTTTAGGTGTTTTTCTTTTCATGAGCATCTCTTGGTTGTCTGAATAAACTATGTATAACTGGTCATTTATGGCCTTTCTATGTGTTATGTGAGCTTTGGGTAGACACTAATCGGTTGGCATCTCGAGCTCTGGATTTGTGCTATTCTTTGGTGTAACTTGATTTTCTCATTTTTTGGGCTTTATGAGGACTCTGTAGGTCTTGAAACTATCGTATTTCAATGTGATTTTTTGGAGCTTGGCATTTCAATCCTTGAGCTTTATGGTTGTCTTTTGGTTTTGAATGCTCTGAACTGGGTCTTCTGGTATCATTTCTTTGAAACAAATGGTAATATTTGATCTCAAGTTTTCTTATGATCGTTGTCGTCTTTGACTTCAATATATTGATATTTCATTCAGTTCTTTGCATTTCTCTGTTTTCATGTTTCTTTTGGGATTTCAAGTTGAAAACTCACCATTCTGGGTTTCTCCTTTTGGCTCTGAACTTGATCTCTCGAGGGTTTTCTCAAGTTTGATTTTAACTTGTTTTTTCACTTCCTTTCCTGATTCTATGGATACCCATTTAATGGTTTTTCGATTAAAACTAGAAACTGTAACTACCCTTTTTGGATCTATTTTCAAAACTTGTAATGTCTTGAATGGATTGTTTAATGGCTATCTACACATGATATTTTCTGAATTACTGGTATGATTTCAATTAACTCAGATTTGTATCCCTCCTTTGATATGGGTATTCAAACTTCTTCATTCTTCTTGATTTGAATTTGTCCCTTGAGGAATAAAATGACTTCAGGAAAGATTGAGATCCACTTCTTGTTACTTAAAACTCTGAGTTCCCTGAATTTTTATTTACTTTGCACTTATTTTTGTTATTTCATCCTTGTGTAGATTCCTTTACTTCGATGTTTAACACCTTGGGGTTTGACTCTCTATTTGGCTTTTGTGTCTTCTTTGTTCTGATTCAAACTCAATCAACTCTGCCCATTAGTTTCAAATCTTTGTTGTGTTGAGCCATGGTCAAGGAGATCCCTTTTGATTCTTTGTGTGTTTTTCTGGTTCTATTTAACCATGAATCTTGCATTTGAATTTATCTCTGAAGTATAATGTAGCATACTGTACACTTTCATCTGTTTCCAGGTTTGGGCTCGAGGTCTTGAATCATTATAATAAACTTGAAGTTGTTTTGGCTGCACATTATATTTTCTCATGTCAGAAATATCTATTCTAATTTGAATTTCATCTTCTACCTTCTTGATTACTTAACTTATATCTTTTGAGATTTGTTTTTGATAGATAGATAGGCTTGTTCATTTTATTTGAACTTGAGTAATTTACTTTGATTGATTTCTCATGAGATCTTTGTACCTTGTATGATTCTTTCTGGAAGCATGCTTGTTTCAACAATCTCTCATTCTTGTAAAACCATTGGAATGCATAACCCTTGATTCAGATGCTTTGAATTGAAATATATTGTAGTCTTTTTATTTGATTGCTGAAATATTGTATTATTTGATGGTAAACCTTTTTGAACTCATACTTGTCAACTGCAATAGAATGTACAATTTAAATATTTTGTACTTAAGATGTTTTTGTACCCTGCAAGTGGTTTCTTGAAATTACAAGTTAGTTCTTCATCTATTTTTATAATATTGTTCCATAAGCCTTGATTCAATTTGATGACTAAAGTGTAGTCTATTTCTTTTCTTTTAAATAGATGCTTTATTTCCTTTATATTGCAGCTTTCTATGCATGCTGGAAAATCTGAAATGTTGATTTTTCATGGCAAAGCCCTGGCAAATTTTTCTAGAATTCTTTCTTCCTTCCATTTCCAGCTATAGTAGTTGTATTTTCTGATTCAGAATATAGAATATAACACTTTCTGTTGAAGCTGATTTGGTAGTTTGAAATTGAAACATTATAACTGTTTATCTTGATCATGGCATGCTTTTCTGCTTTTCTGTATCACTTACTTGATTTAAATAATTCTTTTAAAGCATGTAGTAGTTGAAAGAAACATGATGAAAATTTGTAAATGTCCATTTTACATGGCGAAGCCCTGTCAAAATTTTCCCAGAATCTTCTTTTTATTCTGTTTCAGTTGTAACCCTTTCTTTCCAGCTAACTTCAACTTCTTGAAATCTGATTCTTCCTTTTTAGTTGCAAACTGAAACATGTACTTCTATTTGTCCAGTCCCTCTTCTATACTATAACTTCTTCCATTTATAGAAAATATTGAGTTTGAGTTACATTAATCCTTCTTTCCAGCCTATACTTATGACTTGTCTATTTCTTCTTGGCTGCAACTTGTACCTGCACACTTAAGAAAATAGTTAGAAAATACTTAGGCTTTTTGGCCTCTCTTGTGTCCATGTTTCTTCTTTTCTTTTCTCTTTCTTCTTTCTGAATGAGTAGAGCATGTATGCAGTCTGATCTTCAAGTAAATTATATCTCCTATTTTGAAGAGATTCATATGCACGAACTAGGACAGTAAGGAATATGAATTGATCTCTAGCTCTCGTAACTGACAGTTCATCTTTTCTTCTTTTCAGGTACAGTGACTTCTACAACGAAGATGAAGAAGGAAAAAAAGTTGGAATGGAGCTACTCCAAACAACAAAGAAAACCCCAAGGCAATGATGGGTTCACTCATACTCCTTACTTTATTTTTCATGCATGTGTACCTCTTATTTCAGTAGTTGTACTTTACTTTCCAGTTACATCCCACGGCTTGTGTGGGAACATTTGAAATTTCCTTATGAATAAAACATTGAATTCTGTAAATGAGTTGTATATTTCTTTCTACATTTCAGCTTTCTGTATGGATTGTATGATGAACTAAACAACTCAGTAATATAATTGAATGTCTTAATCATGAAGGAAAGAACATTAATGAGAACCTGTAACATTCAGTAATGAACTCTGATTTCTGCAATCTGCACTTATGTTTGCTGTCCCAAAACTCAACACTTCACCTATTCTATAATTCAGTGTCTTCATCAAGACAACACAGCTGTCCTTCAGGGCCCTTGTGTTCTTTTGCTGAAGATATCATGAAATTGCAGACTATGTGATCTGTTACATTTTTGTAACAGCACACATAGCTGCAGATTTCATTTAATCATTAACTAATTCAACAGTAACCAATAATATCAAAACTCCCTTAGCTTAGGTATACTTCACCAATGTCTTTCATCGTAACGACGAAGTTTTGAGTTGCCCATTTTTGCACAAGTGTAAAAATTGTCAACATTTCTGGTGATCCTGCGGGGAAAGCTGTCTGCTAGCTTATAGACTAGTGCCTTGCTCTTGTCCATTGGGCATGGGGTCCAAACATGTAACCAAAATTTTCCTTTTCTGAAAGGTCCAACCCTTCCAAAATGGAACTAAAACTGGGAAAGGATCTGGTAAACTAGATCACATGCATGAATGCACTTATTGAATTGAAAAACAATGCAATGTGCAGAGGACTACACTTATTGAAGGGAAATCCTACTCTAACAATCACTGTAAGATTTTCAATAACAGTGTTTGAGAAACATACCATTCACAGGAATGGGAAGTTCCTCTCCATTCAACTTCGAAAGCTGAAAAGCATTGTGTTCTTTGCAAGCTGAAATCATGTAAGGGCCACTCCAGATTGTATCAAACTTTGTGTGTCTTCCTGGCTTTGCACGATCAACATCCCACTTTAACACAATATCTCCTTCATTGAAGATTCTAAATTTGGCTTTCTTGTCAAAAGTCTTCTTCATTTGTTTCTGATTCTTTTCCATATTCAAATGGGCTTTATCTCTTAGCTCTTGTAATTCCATTAACTTTGCATAACGAACCTGTAATGGTTCATTCTCAAGTAGCTCCATTTGATGCAGCAAATCCAATGCAGGTAACTCAACTGAAATAGGCATTCTTGCTTCTTTTCCGTACACAAGTTTGTATGGTGAATTACCAACTGATCTTTTAGGAGTCACCCTATCAGGTACTTGCCCAAAGTGTTGAATTCAACATCTTTTAGATGCCAAGTGCTGAATCTTTGATTATCTTTGAGTGTTCTTCTGATGATCCTTAAAAGGTTCTTGTTAGTACTTTCAGCTAAGCCATTACCTTGCGGATAATAATTAGATGAAGAACTTAAGTAAATTCCATGGTTGACAACCCAATCTGTTATCTTTGCACCAAGAAATGCTAAAGCATTATCTGATATGATAGTTGTTGGAACACCAAATCTGTAAACTATTCCTTCATAAAAGGATAGTATCGAAGCTTCATTAGCATCCTTCAAGGCTATTGCTTCAGTCCATCATGTAAAATAATCTGTAGCAGTTAAGATCCACTTATGTCCTTGTGACGAAGGTGGGTTTATCATGCCAATAAAGTCAAGACCCCACTGCATAAAAGGTTGATCAACTGAGATAGGTTGTAAGGGAAGCGAAGCTAAACATTCTTTTCCAACAAAGAAAGCACATTTTTTACACTTTCTGATCCATTCAAAACAGTCCTTGAATATGCTAGGCCAATAGTAACCAGCTTTCATAATTTTTAAGGCTAGTGGTACGTGCTGAAAAATGACCTCCTGCGGGTCCTTCATGGAATTCTGACAATATTTTCTGAATTTTATCATAGTCAACACACCGCAGCAAGATTCCATTTATATCTCTTTTGAACAACACATTATCAATGAAGATATAAGGTACAACTTGTAATCTGAAATATCTTCATTTATTCTTGTCCATACCTTCTGGATAAGTGCCATGTTGTAGATAGTTAACCAAATCAGTCATCCATCTTGATTCCTGAATCTCATGAGTGGGCTCAGGCTGCTGATTTTCTGGTTGAACCATGATTTCTGATTGCTGATACACAATTTCAGCATGTTGTTTTGAATCATCTGGTTCTGTAGCTTGTTGTTTTTCCATATCAGCAATTAGATGTTCACATAAGCCTTTCCCTCGAACCGTCTTAGCAACCCAGATATCAACATCATATTCCATGACCTTCGTTATCTAGTTTGCTCTTTTCTCATTCAATTCTTTATTTAGTAAGAATGCTTTCACACTTGGATGAGAAACAAGAACATGGATTTTATTGTTCGAAAGCATGTACTTGAAATTCTTTAGTCCTCTGACTACTGAAAGTACTTGTTTTTCAAGGAATGTGTACCTTGTTTCATAATCATGCAAGCTCTGTCCAAAGAAAGCAATAGGCTGCTCAATATTTTCATCATTGACTTGAGTTAATATAGCTGAGATTGTTTCAGCTCCTGCAAGTGCATACATTGTAAAATCTTTATCAAAATTTGGATTTGCAAGAGTAGGAGCTTGAGAGATAGCTGCTTTGATTGATTCAAATCCTTCTCTCCCTTCACTGGTCCAAGAGAAAGTTTTCTCTTTCTTTAGCATAGCTGTCAGTGGTTTAACCAATGCTACAAAATCTGGAACAAATCTTCTAACAAAGTTGATTTTTCCAAGAAAACTCTGTAATGCCTTCTTATGATGAGGCAATGATAGTTGTGATATGGCTTCGATCCTGAAAGGATCAATTGCTAATCCTTTCTTGGAAACAATATGACCAAGCAATTTACCTTGATGTACTGAAAAGATAGACTTAAGTGGATTCAAAGATATCCCAAATTGTCTGCATAACTGAAAGGTCTGCCTTAGATGTATCAGGTGTTCTTCTGGATTTTTTGAGAACATGGTAATGTCATCTAAATAAACCAGAATGCATTTATTTAACAAGCTCTGGAAATCCATGTCCATTGCATGTTGAAACGTTGCACCGACATTTGAAAGACCAAAAGGCATCCTTTTGTAAGCATAAGTACCCCACTTGGTGGTAAAAGTTGTTTTATATCTATCCTCTTCCCGGACTAAAATCTGATTATATCCACTATAACCATCCAGGAGAGATAATCTATCTGCACCAGAAACTGTTCTTAAAATCTGATCCATATTTGGGAGTGGGTAATGATCTTTTAATGAAGCTTTATTAAGATCTCTGAAATCTACACATAGTCTGATTTCACCATTCTTCTTCCTAACAGGAACAAGATTGGCTACCCAACTTGAATGCTTAACTGGAAAGATAATACCTGATTCAATCAACTTAGATAATTCTTTCCTCATTAGAGGCTCTATTTTGGGATTTACAGGCCTCTGTTTCTATCTAACAGGTTTAGAATTTGGCTGCAACTCGATTGTATGTTGTGCTAAACTAGGATCAAATCCTTTCAGGTCTTGGTATTTCCAAGTGAAAACATCTTTAAATTCCTTGCAAAGATTAACAAATGACTGTTTTTCTGCTAAGGAACATACCTTTCCAAGAAACAACTTTTTCCCTTCATCAACTGAGATCTCTTCGTAATTATCAGCATGGGTTGACATCTTAGTCTTGACCTTCCTTAACTGATCGTCAGTGCTGAAGATGTCTTCTAATGTGACCAGACCTCGAGGCAGTTTATTTGTCTTCAACTGAACAATCTGGTCACCATATAAGTGTTGTAATTTATCTTGATTAACTGCAGAAAACTCAGCTTCTTGCTGCAAAAACCTACATATTTGATCATCACTTTCAAAAACTTTCCAATTTGAATCATTATCAGGTATTGAGGGCCTGACAATTAGCTTTATATGAGGCTGAATTTTGTTATTTTCAATCTGTTCCAGCACTTCAAAACTAGCCCCAACTGCTGCAAGTCTGTCTGCATGCTTATTTTCAGCTCTAGGAATAGACTGAATATTAATAGCATCAAATATTCCATTAGATCTGAAACTCTATGTCTGTAAGACTTCATTAATGGATTCTTACAAACATTGAAATTTCTTACTTGATTGATAACCAACTCAGAATCACCAAAAATCTGTAGTATGCTAATACCTCTCTTTCTGGCCCAAAGTAAGCCATGAATTAATGCTTCGTATTTAGCTACATTACAAGTACATGAAAATTGGAGACTCAAAGCTGAGAAATACCTTTCATTCATTGGGGAAGTGAGCATCAAACCTGCTCCCTGTCCTTTCTTGTTCTTAGCTCCATCGAAATGAAGCTTCCAAATCCCTTCTGTTGAATCTTCTATTTTGGACAGCAAGGGAAGTGGTGTATTTTCTTCATGCATACAATACACACCAAACAGGTGTTCTTCAACTTCCTTAAAAGGATCATGAGCATGTTCTTCCACTATCTTTTCATCCATAAACATGTTAGAAACACCATCTAATGCTGAAACCTGAGCTACCTCATCAAAGTCAGACTGATCTAAGGCTGAATAATTAGCCACCACATTTGGAGAGTGAGGCTCAATGTGAAATCTGGCCAATGGTTCTGAATTGATAGTAACTTTGGTACTGTAACGAGTAGTGAAAAATAAGGACCAATCTGAAGAGAGATAACCTCCTATTTTTGTTGTGAAGTCTCTAGATAAGCATAAAGCAAAGTATGGAGGTAAATCCACAACAGTAACATCTTGCAGAATAGAAACATTTGGGCAAGCATGTAATGTTACCTCTAAATTTATTATTAGACCAACTGTATTAGTTGCAGTTCCATCAAGCTGTAAGACACTCCTTTCTGTAGGCTCATACTGCAGACCCAATTTTTCTACAATTGCTTTTGGCATAACTGTGCTACTTGCGCCACTGTCCACCATGCAATTATGAACTAGATGTTCTCCAATAATCAGTGATAAATAAAATGGTGGTGGCTTCTTGATGTCATGAGCATTCAAAAATTTATGAACCATCCACTTAACTTCTTTAATGTGGTCTTGTTCAAACATTCCAAGGACCATGTCTGCCTTCTGAACTTCCTTTTCTGTTGTTTTTGAAGAAATCTGTAGCTTAGCTAGTTCATGAGAAAGTAAATCTTGTTGTCCAGAATACTTAGAGCATCCCACATTGAGATGTTAACATTATGCTTTTTCATTACATCAACAATGTTAAAAGAAGCAACAATTTTAGAGACAGATTCAACTGTCTTAGCATAGGCCTTAGCAAAAACTGATTCTGCTTCAGCTGCCTTTGATATCTGAGGTATAAACAGTCTTCTTGGGTCAGGTTGTAGCTGTTTTTGATGGCCTTTATCAACTGGAACACTTGTTGTTTTTTTAGGAACAACAGGATTGTTGGCTGATTTTGGGACTGTAGATGTTGTCTTATCAGTGACAGTAGGCAGAACAGGCCTATTTTGTTGTTTTTGAACTTCAAAAGCTTTTCCTTGAGCCCTAGTAGTGACCGCAATGAAATCCTCCTCATTGAAACTGACTAAATTATGTTCAGGTGCTTTCTGAACATGAGTTTCTTGCTGCCCACTCTCCATTTGAGGCATGAACAATGTTTCAGATTGAGGTTGTGCAACAAGATTCAGATTCAGAAAAGCATTTGGGTAACTTGCAGCTGAATGAGGTTGATTGCAAGGTTGACACCACTCCTCTGTAGCCATATTAACTGGGACTAAAGTGTTAGATGAACTAGGAGCCTTTGGGTCAAATTGCCTTTGCTGGTAAGGCTGCCTATAATTTTGATTCTGTTGATAAGGCTGCTTGTTTTGTTGATTCTAGTTGATTTTGCTGATAAGGAGCCTGATAGGGTCTGCTAGGTAATGCAATTCTATTTTCAATTGAATCAACTTATTTCCCATAGTCTGCAAAGATTTAAATACATCATCTGATGGGGCTACAACAACAGGTTCTATGATTGTAATAGGCTAAGGAATAGGTGCTAAATCTACCAAAAAAGGCATTGAAGGCCTTGGTGCCAATTTTCAGCTTGAATAAGGCTATTTTCAGCTTTTATAGCAATATCATAAGCATTTGGAAGAGTATTACCTCCCATAGATTGAATCATAGCGGAAATATCACTATTAAAAGCTCTGAGATAATAAAGGAAAGCATGATCAGCTTGAGGCTTAACACTTGCTGGGATTCTTTCCCAAGTTCTAGCAAAATGGATATTGAAGTTGGACATAAATTCATTAGGAGGCTCTTTTAATAGTAGACAATTGTTCAATGAGAGATAAATGATCTGAATTATCTTGAATTGTTTTAGCAATTTTTCACCTAAGTCATCCCAAGTTCTTATGCTCCAATTTCTAGATTTCTATACCATTGCAAGGCTTACCCTTTAAAAGATGTAGCTAAAAGTCTTAAAGCTACATCTTCATGAGTAATATTATGGACTGCACATATGGTTGCAACATCTTTGATGTGCTTTAGGGTGTAACCTGATTTTCACCTGTGAATGATGGTAAATTTTTCATGGCAGCATTAGGGATGTCATGGTAAACTGGGATTACTAATGGGCTGCCATTAGTAAAGGTCACAAAATTCCTTGGTGGTTGAATAGCCATTTGAAAAACTGGGATGTTAATAGAGAAATTGATACGTGGTGAAGGAATATCAGGAGGGTTATCAAAACTAGGTCTATTATAAGGTAAAGTATTACCAACTCTTCTCCTTCTAGCAGAATTCAAAGGTAAAGAAACAAACTCAGGAGGGATTCCTCTTACCGATGATCTTGTAGTCACTTTAGGCATGGAACATGCTGCAATACTGGTCTGAAATCAGCTTAAACGGAGTCACCAAAAGATCTTAAAATCTTTAGAATAAATTGCTGCAGCTTGCTCCCGAAAGTAACTTTTGTAATTGTTGTAAATCTGTTGTGGATCTGTCGTAACTTGCACGTAGATCTGATTCATAGTCCCACCAGCATGCCAAAAACTATTATCTCTCGAAAGTGCACCCTGTAGAGAGATGGCTGCAGGTTTTCTAAGCTTGCAAAATTTGATCTCTCTCTTTTCGTAGATACAATGGAAACACCTCAGGTCTGTGGGTATACCTATTTTGAGGTGAGTCTCCGGTATCAAGGCCGGTTCCTTATTGATGTATCCTAAATTGATTTCTAGGGGTTTAAGGGGAAAATATGACTGTAAAATAATTGAAACTAAGGTGATACACCAAATTTGTATGAGGGCTTTGACTGAGTATATGCACAAATTGATATGTGAAAGGATTCTTGATGCACGAACCAATAGTTCTTCTGCAGAATGTTAAGGGAAAAACACTTTGAGGTATTGAGGGAGATTATCACAACAATACTGCTAAGCTAAACATGCACATTAATATCATGTAGAAATTACTGAATTTTGCAACAGGGTAAGATGATTAATCAGGGAATTTGCATTCACAAGACTAATAGAAACATACACAAGACTGCAAATAATTGGGAAGGCAGAAAATACTTCACACTCAGAAGGCAAAAATTGGCAAAAATTGCTTCAGTACTCCTATATCCAAAAAGTCCTCCTTGTGCTTTGCAAAGGCACACAATATATAGCAAAATAAAAATTTACCCTCTTCCTAAAAATAGCCTAAGGCTTGTACTCGCCCATGCATCTTATTTTTATCCTTTATTTAATAATAGATAAAGGAATAAAAATAGAGCATGCAATTACAAATAGGCATTAATAGCCTTGATTACAATACAGTCAAACTGAAGTTGACTATTCTATTTTTAAGAAAGAAAGGGTAAATAATTTTCTAATAATAAGCTTGCTTGCTATGCAAGTCTTTCTCCTTTGAACATGCAACTTTGTCTCCTTCTCTGTTCTGTCCTCTTGTGAAGCATGCAACAAATCAATTCTCTTCCTGTGAGTAAATAATTCAATACTTGTAATATTTGCAAAAATAAACATCCAATGTGGGGACCACTTTTCCATGTGCACATGCTCTGACATTGACATCTCTTTCTAAGTGGTCACATGAGTGACACTTCTACAAATCAACTCTAGCTCCTTGAAGTGGGGACCACCTCCAATTTTCTTGGTTTGGCCATCTTGGTGGACTTAACAATATAAAAGGGTCGACCATCTTTATGGCACATGCACTATAGCCTACATTTGTGTCTAGACTGTACACATGGGGCCACCTTTGTAAATATGCTATAATATATAGTTTCCACTTTGTAGTTGTCAACCTTGGCATTATTCGAATAAAAAGGTTGGAAATACCTTTTATTTGATCATTGCATAAATGATTTGGTCGGCCTTTGTTAAATTGGAACTGAGACTATAGTTGATCCGTTTGACATTTGAAAGCAATGATTTTTGTTTAATCATGGGGCTGGCCCCTTTTACATGATGACTCACCCCTCGGCATGCGTTTGTCGATGGAAACCTAACTCTGGTTGAGTTTGTTTTGAAATTCGGTGATGATCTTGGGCCATTGATTTCTATACTGTTTGATGCATTCGATCGTTGATCTTGAACCTGTGAGTTAGGGTTTCACCCCTACAATTAATATGGTTGGTGGAATTGACCGTAGTTACTTGCTTTGATCTCTAGCAATCGATCCTTAGCCTTTGATCTTTTTCCTTCTGATCTGGAGCCATTGATTATTGACCCTTGGTTGGGTTAGGTTGAACTCACCTCTTGAGTTTGCGAGTTAAAGGAAATGTCAACCCTAATGAACCATTTTATTTGGATCATTTCACATCTGCTCGCAGAGAGTGGCGAGCCTTGGAAAAATTTTAGTTTTACGCCATTGTTCTGAGCTACTTCAAAGCTCGTCTGTATTATTTGGGCCTCTGCGAGTTTTACTCTAACCTGACCACCATTGTAATGATCTTCGAGCTTAGATTTTGAAGGTTTGTTGGTTGTTCGTCTTTAACTTGAGCTCTCTGCAACTTCTTTGGGTGTTGCTATTTTCATGGCTGTCACTTTGGTTGTCTTTGAACTTGGCCTTGGTCATTTCTACCTTATACAGAGTTATGTGAGCTTCTGGGTAGACACCATCGTTGGCACTCGAGCTTGGGATTTGGCTATTCTTTGGTGTTTGAAGTTTCTGCCCTTTTCGGGCTCTTGTGAGGATTCTATAGGTCTTGATCTATTCGTATTTTGTAATCATTCCTCCTATTGAGCTTGGATTTTGACCCTTCCAAAAGCGTTATGGCTGTCATTTAATTGTTTTGAGCTCTGAATTGGCTCTTCTGGTATCACTGTTTGATAACAAATGGTAAGCTTTGATCTCCAAGTTTTCTTATGCTTCATCGTTGTCATTTTGACTTCAATATATTGATATTTCGTTCCTTCTTTGCATATCTCATGTTTTCGTGTTTCCTTTGGGATTTTGAGTTGAAAAATTGTTCTAGGTTGCTCCTTTTGGCTCTGAAATCGATGATCTCTCGAGGGTTTTCTTAGCTTCATTTTAACCAATAAGTATTTACTTCCTTTCCTGATTTATGGATACCCATTTAATGGTTTGTCGATTAAAACTAGAAACTGTAACTTCCTTCCTCAGATCTGCTTTTCAAAACTCAGAATGTCTATGAATGGATCTGTTTAATGGCTATCTGCACATGTATTTTTAATTTGTGGTATGAGACAATGCAACCCAGATTTGGGTATCCCTCCTTTGATATGGGTATTCGGACTTCTTCATTCCTTCTTGATTCTGAAATTTGTTTTGAGGAATAAAATGACTTCAGGAAAGATTGAGATCCACTTCTTGTTACTTAAAAATCCGAGTTCCTTGATTTTGATCAGACTTTGCACTTATTCTGCATTTCATCCTTTGTAGATTCCTTTACTTCGATGTTTAACACCTTGGGGTTTACTCTCTATTTGAGATTTTGGTGTCTTCTTCTGTTTTGATTCAAACTCAGTCAACTCTACCCATTAGTTTCAGCTTTGTTGTGTTGACCCATGGTCAAGGATATCCCTTTGATTCCTTGTGTGTTTTTCTGGTTCTATTTAACCATGAATCTTGCATTTGAATTTAGCTCTGAAGTATAATGTAGCATACTGTACACTTCCATCTGTCCTAGGTTTGGGCTCGAGGTCTTGAATCATTATGTAAACTTGAAGTTGTTTGGCTACACTTGTAGCTCCTCTGTCACAAATATCTATTCTGTCATTGCTTTCATCTTCTATCCTTCTTGATTACTATAACTTAGATCTTTTTATTTGACATCTTTTGATAGACAGATAGGCTTGTTCATTTAATTTTGGAACTTGCAGTATTAGTACTTTGACTGTTCTTGATTTCATGAGATCTTTGTACCTTGTATGATTCTTTTTGGAAGTTGTAAATAGTCTCTCATTCTTGTAAAACCATTGGAAGGCATAACCCTTGATTCAGATGCTTTGTTGAAATATTGTAGTCTTATTTATTTTTGCTTAAATATTGTACTTCTTTGATGGTAACCTTTTTAGTGCACTCATACTTGCTTCATTCTGAAAAATGCAATTTAAAATGTCTGAAATTTGTTAGATTATCTTGAACTTCATGTTATTCTACTGTTAGGCTATAATGAATGTTTCAAAGTACTTCAATTTGATGACTGAAAGTGCAGTCCATTTCTTTTCTATTTAAATACTGCATTTCCTTTTTATTGCAACTTTGATATGCATGCTGGAAAATCTGAAATGTTGATTTTTCATGGCGAAGCCCTAGCAATTTTTTTCCAGAATTCTTTCTTCCTTCCATTTGTAGCTATAGTAGTTGTATTTTCTGATTCAGGATACAAAATATAACACTTTCTGTTGAAGCTGATTTGGTAGTTTGAAATTGAAACATTATAACTTTTTATCTTGATCATGGTATGCTTTTCTACTTTTCTGTATCACTTACTTGATTTAAATAATTCTTTTAAAGCATGTAGTAGTTGAAAGCAACATGATGAAAAGTTGTAAATGTCCATTTTACATGGCGAAGCCCTGTCAAAATTTTTCCAGAATCTTCTTTTTTCATTCTGTTTCAATTGTAACCCTTTCTTTCTAGTTAACTTCAGCTTCTTGAAATCTGATTCTTCCTTTTTAGTTGTAAATTGAAACATATACTTCTATTTTCCAGTCTCTCTTCTTTACTATAACTTCTTCCATTTGTAGAAAATATTGAGTTTGAGCTACATTAATCCTTCTTTCCAGCCTGTACTTATGACTTGTCTATTTCTTCTTGGCTGCAACCTGTACCTACACACTTAAGAAAATAGTTAGAAAATACTTAGGCCTTTTGGCCTCTCTTGTGTCCATGTTTCTTCTTTTCTTTTCTCTTTCTTCTTTACGAATGAGTAGAGCATGTATGCATTCTATTCTTCAAGTAAATTATATCTCATGTTTTGAAGAGATTCATATGCACAAACTAGGACAGTAAGGAATATGAATTGATCTCTGAGCTCGTAACTGATAGTTCATCTTTTCTTCTTTTCAGGTACAATGACTTCTACAATGAAGATGAAGAAGAAACAAAAGCTGGGATGGAGCTACTCTGAATAACGAAGAAAACCCCAAGACAATGATGGGTTCACTCATACTCCTTACTTTCTTTTTCATGCATGTGTACCTCTTATTTCGGTAGTTGTACTTTACTTTCCAGTTACATCCCAGGGCTTGTGTGGGAACATTTGAAATTTCCTTATGAATAAAACATTGAATTTTGTAAATGAGTTGTATATTTCTTTCTGCATTTCAGCTTTCTGTATGGATTGTATGATGAACTAAACAACTCAGTAATATAATTGAATGTCTTAATCATAAAGGAAAGAACATTAATGAGAACCTATAACATTCAGTAATGAACTCTGATTTCTGTAATCTGCACTTATGTTTGTTGTCCCAAAACTCAAAATTTCACCTATTCTGTAATTTGGTGTCTTCATCAAGACAACACAGCTGTCCTTCGGGGCCCTTGTGTTCTTTTGTTGAAGATATCATGAAATTGCAGACTATGTGATCTGTTACGTTTTGTAACAGCACACATAGCTCCAGATTTCACTTAATCATTAACTAATTCAACAGTAACCAATAATATCAAAACTCCCTTAGCTTAGGTATACTTCACCAATGCCTTTCATCGTAACGACGAAGTTTCGAGTTGCCCATTTTCACAAAAGTGCAATAATCTTCAACAGTTATTATTTATTCCATTATTCGCTCATATTGTTAGTAAAAAATCCATCTATTCCAGGTATTATTGTTTATACATGACCCTATAAATATTGTACGTGCTTCTGATTAAATAAGAATGAACTTAAGAGATATTCAATCTCTATTTTCTCTCCACTATTTTCTCCTCACAATCTGGTATCAAAGCATTCATAATCTCTGGCCTATGTGTTTTATGTCGAGCTAGTTGTTTCCATATTCCACAACATATAGATTTGTGTGTATTTTTCATTCATCTACCTATTGTATGGAGATTCATTCACACCTATTGTGTGGAAGAGGAAAAGCGTGGACTAAAGTTGAAGAAATTCCAGCGAGCTACATTTATTTTGCAAAGCAACCTATTTTTTAAATTCTTCCTTAATGTGTTGAGGGGTTATTTTTTGACCTGTACATTCCTTTCAAAGCCCACACATGGAGACTGCCGCATGTTTTTGTAAAATACAGGATGCATGTCTCTTTGAACAACATGGGAGAAACACTCTTTGATAAGTGTGGGAGAAATTAAAGTGACCAACATACCTGCAAATCGATCTCATTCTCAAAGCATACCAGTACGTGGATACCTTGGAGTTGAAGATATTATTTTTGATCAAGATTGGATGTGGATACCTCTATGCGGAGAGAAGATCATTCTCAGAGCAAACTACTGCATGGAAAGTTTGAAAGATATTAAATTTTTCTTAGGCGTGAAGTATAAGGGCTGTGTGGAAATTGACTGCTAGCACTTATTTTCTCCTAATTTCTCCAACAAATACCCATGTGAAGATCTCTAGTTAGGCTCCCTATGTGAAAAAAAAAATTCAGCACGTAGATGGCTAGAAGTGGGATAAATTAATAAAAATTCATGTATGTTGTCTTGCGTTTGCTTGTTACGTGGAGAAAAAAATGAAGAGAAACCTGCGTAGAGGAGAATTGGCTGCGTGAAGCCCGAAAGTCACCTACATCATTAAAAAAATGTGCTATTAGTTTACTAGAGACAAATCCTCTACTAAGGCAACATGGAGTCTCTCAAAGCCACGCCAAATGATAAGCTGAATTACATGATCAAGACTACTGAAAGCTGTGACATCAATTCACAAGCCACAAAACACCATCCATAAGCTCCTAAAAGATCCAGGTTCTACTTTGCATTTCTCAATGAGCTATGCAACATCAAAAACCCTATCTTCGATGAAGTGGTTTGCAAAGGACTCTTGGATTATTTACTTTTTGACGTTAGCTGTCAAACAAAGTGAGTTCGAGAAGAACTAGAACTAGGTATGATGCCGGTTGTGAAGACGAAGATGAATTCCCCATAAAGCGTCGCAGTCTCTCAACTCATGAATATCATGAGCATCTATAAGCTAGTACTTCTCATTAGTGAGTAAAGTTGTAATATCTCTTAGAATCAATAAATAAATAAATAAATATTTTTTTTTATTACAATGTTTGCACCAAAAAATATTCTTTGGGATGCTCAGTTACTTAAAGGGCCAAATTTTGCGGCCTGGAAAAAAAAAGAGGACGATCCTTTAGTTTGAGGGATTATGGGGGATTATCATAGGGTCTGTGATTGTTCCCATAGCCCCTGATGAATTAATGAAGTATGAGATGGCTAGTGCCAAAGCTTTGATGCTGATACTGCTCAATATCAGTGACGATGTACAACCGCATATTCGGAGTATAGAGAAACCAAAGGAGGCCTAGGAAGAGTTGGAAATCATTTATGAAGCCAAAAATAAGACTAAGATCCTCCATCTTTAGTGAAAGATAAACACCCTCTCTATGGGATCAGATGATAAAGTTGAGGAGTTCTTATGTCTCGTAGCTGAGCAACGATCGGAGTTATTAGCACTCGGTGAAATGGTGGAAGAAAAACTTCTCGTGCCGATCACCTTGAGAGCACTCCATTCTCAATTTCGAGTGTTCGTTATGAAACTAAATATATCTAAACAAACAATGGGATTAAAAGAACTCGTTAAATTGTTGCAGCAAGAAGAGGCCATCAATTCAGTCCTAGATGAGGCCCAGGATAAAGCCCTTTTCTCAATGCTATACCCTATCCAGAAGAATCATAAGGGTCCTCTAGAGAAGCCAACTCACCCGAAACCAAATCAACAATAGAAAGATCAAAATTCAAAGAGGTGGTCTCACATTTTCATAACCAACACTCACGATAGTGATCATTGCTCGTATAATGTCCTGAAGCAGGGGTCTTTGAGTAAAACAAGCACATTAGGGTGCGAATATTTTCAGAATTCAAAATGACGTCCCCACCGAAAAGAGTAGAAGGTGTTGGTTTAGGTGTTTTTTATCACTTTATTTAATTATTTAGTGTTATTTCCACCTACACCATGTGAGTCATCTCACTTAGGTGGACATGGATCTAGGTGTCATTTTAGTTATGACAGATTCTCTTACAGAATTTTTCATATGTGTAAGTGTGTCATAGGAGTTACATTCCCATTTAGGTAAGTAACCCCTCTTCTCCATTATGGAGGAATATTCTCTTACATGGGAGTTACACATTTACTCCCTTATTTGTACTCCTCTTCTTTTTGGTCCATGGAAATCCAAGAGCATTCTATTCCACTCCATTTTCTAATCTTGAGCTTTCAATGCATGCATATTGCTTCTTCAAAGTTTTCTTGCCTTATCTTGCAACTCCTTTCTTGGTGAAGTGCAACTGTTTGGTGCATGTGTATTCCTTTCAGACCCTCGTCCTACACTTCTTCATGGCATCAGAGCTTGGGGACTGGAATCACGCTGCTCACCATTATTGCTCCACCGTGTAGTTGCTTGTGCAAGTTTTAGCTTTTGCATGTGCTTTACTTGCATATTTCAGATTCTTTTGGTTATTTTTTAGTGTTTTTTTTGTGTGTTTCTTGTTGGTTTATGTGTGATCAAGGCCAAAGAAGAAGTCTATCCAGCTTATTGTGTTGGAGAGCCAAGGAAGAATACAACAGTCTTCTTTTGCACAACAAAACTCAGTTCTGTGTATTGAGTGGTTCAACGTTGAAGGATTTGCTTCTTTTTGGGTCTGCGTGACGACATCTGTGCATTGGTCTTTGTGTTCACCATCTTGGTGCCTAAGAATTTGATCTCCCAACCTACTGGTCGTGGTCATCTCTACACAACAAGCAAAGAACTCAGCATTTCTTTTTCCTGTTTCAGCAACACGTGGTCTGCACATTGGGCATTTTTTTGCTGCAGCACTATCAAGACACGTGCCTTCAACCTTCCTACCCTCTGTGTGGTCATTTTTTGTTGCAGTAGTATCAGGACACGTGCCTTCAACCTTCCAACTGTTGTGTGGGTATATTGTTTTTGCTGCAGCACTACTAACTGCTGTGTGGGCTTTTTTTTTTGCTGCAGCGGTTACACTGCTCCATTCTGGGCATGCCTTGACAGTGTAGTAGCTTTGCACAACCAGTTCACTCCTCTGCAGTTCGGTTGCAACAAACAAAAAATCTCCAACATCAACATGGTCCTTCCTTTTTTAAAATGTGATTGGAGGTAATTTAAAACACATCAGACCTCTTCTAAATGTTTTAAGGTGTTAAAACATTTCATATTATTGGTTGTTTTAAAAATATGGGCATTTTACTTGTATTGGTGGCCCTTCCTTCTAGTGTCGAAGATGGAGGGTGAGGTCCGGGATTGGCAGGAGGCTAATCCCCCCTCGTAGTCAAAACAAACCCCCTCTGAAATTTGAGGCCATTTCCAATGGGCACAAACATGATACCTTTTAAATGTGTTTCGGGAACTTTTTTAATGTTTTGCAGGGCTAACTAGCTTTTTTTAATCAGTTGTGGGAATTTCTTTAAGCCATAACTTTTGATTCGTTGCTCCTTTTTTGAGCACTTCTTTAGTCAAAATTGGATTTTTTTCTGCAATATACATGATGGAAGTATTATTTTTGTAAAATGTACTATGTTATAAAGTGCCACTTTTTGGGGGGGTATCTTTCCTTTTTCGCACATTTCTTTTCTGTCATGGATAATCATGGTGTTCCTTTGCTCACCCCATTCAACTATCAAGAATGGATGAATGCTACAAACACTACCTTAAAAGGAAAGAAATTGTTCCGCATTGCCACCGGTCTGCAAGCTGAACCTGATGATGAAAGAGACAGAGAAAAGTGGCTTGATAAGTGTGATGAAGCCATTGGATTCATGACCATGTGTGTATCTCTAGAGCTGCATTTTCACATTTCCTCTTCCACCACACCCAAAGAAGTTATGGAGACTCTCCAAAAACTTTTTGGGAAACAGGATGAAATGCGGGGACATGAACTTGAGAATAACCTAATAAGCCTTAGTCCCAATGATTTTGACACCCTTCAAGACTTCTTATCCAAATTCATATCACTCAGATTGCAGTTAGAATATTTTGGAATAAAGAAAAAGGAATCTCAACTCATTTATCCATCCTTACCAAACTTGGTCCCAAATACTCCGTATTTGTCTCCACCTTCCATGCAACAAAAAGGGCGCTTGGAAAAATTTGGTCTATGCCCTCTCTTGATGAGTTTATCGTAGATTTAATCAGGGAACAAAGTAAATTGATTCAAATGGGTAGCTTGAAATCCATAAAATCCCATGCTCTCATTGCTGGAAACGAAAAGCTGATAGTTTCTAAGGAGAAGAAACCAGATCATGAAAAGAAGGACAAACCCCAAAACAACTCTTCCACCTCCTCTTCTACCTCCCGAAATTCCAAAGAATGGATCAAATGTGGATACTACCATGGCATGCATGATGAAGAAAATTGCTTGAATAAAAAGATTGCTCTCCTCACTAATCTACTTGAGAAGCACAATATTGGAGTCCCAGATTCTCTCAAAACACCTTCATCATCCCATGACAGTTCTAAGGAAAAAGAGAGTGAAAAAGAGAAAGTACAAGAGAAAGAAAAAGTAAAAGAATCCAACAAGGAGAAACCAAAGGGAAGAGCTCTAGTGATAGTTGTGCCACCTACCCCTACATGGATCATTGATTCGGGTCCAACTCATCACATGGCATCATCCGACATTGAGTTTGATTCACTTGAGTCATGTGACATGTCCTCTATTAAGCTTGGTGACAATACCACTACAAAGGTTTTTAGAAGAGGATCAGTTGAAGTAAGTGGTGGTACTTTCAATAATGTTCTAAGTATCCCTTTACTATCAAAAAATATTATTTCAGTCTATCAGATCACTCATCTTGGACAGGGCATGTGGGTTGAGTTCACTCCGGACTCAGTTTATGTTAGGGAGCTCCACAGTGATGCTATTATTACAGTTGGTATAGCTTACCATTGCACTCAGTTGTAATCATTATCTCACTTTTCTCCTCCTTTATATTATTCATTTTACTTAGCTGGACTTGAGGATACTTTTGAGCCCATTTCTAATGTTCTGGACATCTCTTCTAGCATAGTTGATTGCTATGATGATGGGGACCCACCTCCACCATCCACTTATCACTTGCCACATCTTGAGGAGTTGTCTCTTGATCTACCCACTTCTGACCCACTTCAGAAACTTCAGGGAGTAGGCACTATGATTCAGGACTCATCAGGCATTAGGTACACTACTTCACAGGTTCAGAGCATTCCACCTTCCTTCATTGCCATTGCTTTTGGATCTGCACTTCTTCAAGGAGCAGTTGGATTTTCCACCTCACATATAGAGCATTGTTCCCTTGATTGGAACAACACCTTGGCACTTCGGGGCTCCTCTTCCTCCTCTTCACTCAGCACAGGGTGGCTCATGACTGGATCATCTTCTTGGGAGACAAGCTAGAATCCTTCTCTCCTTCTTCTTAGTAGTTTAGGAGAGTTTGTTTGCTATCTCTTGTAAGTTGAGGTTTTTCCCACTGGGTTTTCCCTCACTACTTGAGACCTTTTGTGCATGGGTACCTCATCAGGCTTATAGCCGGGACCCATTTCTTGTTTGTCTTATTGACTTACCTTGCCCCATCCTAGTTTTGATGAAGGGGGGGTGTTGGTGTAGGTGTTTTTTTATCACTTTATTTAATTATTCAGTGTTATTTCCACCTACACCATGTGAGTCATCTCACTTAGGTGGACATGGATCTAGGTGTCATTTTAGTTATGATAGATTCTCTTACAAAATTTGTCATATGTGTAAGTGTGTCATAGGAGTTACATTCCCATTTGGGTAAGTAACTCCTCTTCTCCATTATGGAGGAATCTTCTCCTACATGGGAGTTACACATTTAATCTCCTATTTGTACTCCTCTTCTTTTTGGTCCATGGAAATCCAAGAGCATTCTATTCCACTCCATTTTTGAATCTTGAGCTTTCTATGCATGCACATTGCTTCTTAAAAGTTTTCTTGCCTTATCTTGCAACTCCTTATCTTGGTGAAGTGTAACTATTTGGTGCACGTGTACTCCTTCCAGACCCTCGTCCTACACTCCTTCAGCCTGGTATTAGAGCTACATGACTTGCCATCACACCAAAATCTCAAACTGATGGTGGAGAGGGATCTCATCGTGTTAATCAGCTGCTACAACCAATACCCTCCTACATGATGGAGTTGGATGTAACCATGTGAGCTCTGGGCCCACCACGTATACACCCAATTAGGACCAACAATATTAGGAGGAAGTGACACTGGGAATTTCCCAGAAGGTCACCCATCCTATCACTACTCTGGGGCTAGCACGCTTAACTGCTTAGATCTGATACCAAATGATTTGCCGTCACACCAAAAACTCAAACTGATGGTGGAGAGGGATCTCATCATGTTAATCAGCTGCTATGCCAACACACCCCCACACGATAAAGATGGATGCAACCACGTGAGCTCTGGGCCTACCATGTATACACCTAATTAGGCCCAACGGCATTAGGCGGCAGTGACACCGGGAATTTCCCAGGAGGTCACCCATCCTAGCACTACTCTGGGGCTAGCACGCTTAACTACCTGGCTTTGATACCAAACAATTTTCGGTCACACCAAAAGGTCGAACTAATGGTGGAGAGGGATCTCATCGTGTTAATCAGCTGCTACGCCAACATACCCCTGCACGATGAAGCCGGATGCAACCATGTGAGCTCTGGGCCTACCACATATACACCCAATTAGGCCCAATGACATTAGGCGGCAGTGACACCGGGAATTTCCCGGGAGGTCACCCATCCTAGCACTACTCTGGGGCTAGCCCGCTTAACTACCTGGCTCTGATACCAAACAAATTGCCGTCACACCAAAATCTCAAACTGATGGTGGAGAGGGATCTCATCATATTAATTAGCTGCTACACCAATAGAAGGGACAACTCGCAGATCAACAAGATGATGAATCTGATGAGGAGACATCAGAAGGAGCCAATTGTGGTAAGAACCTTGTACTAGTTTCTTAGACTTCACAACCCATGAAAAAATTATGGTTGATAGATTCCGTTACAAGTAAGCATATGCCAGGTGACAAGAAACTGTTTGATTCACTGAATGAACAACCCACTAGAGATCGGGTTTAGATAACAGATGAAAAAGAGTACGTTCTAGAAGAGATAGGCCAAGTGACCATTCCTCTAAGACCATGAAAATGTACACTTACAAAGGTACTATATGTTCCTAGATTGAATAACAACCTCTTGTCAGTCAGTTAGCTCCTGAATCATCATCTAAAGGTAGAATTTCTAATTCAAAATGGCATCAAATCATGCATGATCTCAAGAAAAGGTATGATTATTACTAGAGCATTTCTAAAAGATAAGTTATTTGATTTAGATACTGTTTCATATTCTACAGTAGATTTATCTACCTTAACAATAGAATCTATAGTCCTTTGGAATTTTAGATATTGTCACTTGTTGGCTAGTTCATTGCATCAGATGAGTTCAAAATCAATGGTCCATGGACTACCCAAATTGTCTAGTTTCTTACCTATTTGCCTTGGCTGTCTTGTAGGAAAACGAAACAAGGGATCCGTTTCAGGAGAGAACCTTCCATGCCAAGAAGCGTCTGTAGGTAGCTCATACCGATCTGAATGGCCTACTTCCTTCTTCATTTTAAGGATACAAGTACTTCCAACTGGTCATGGATGACCAATCTCGCAAGATGTGGGTGTTTTTCCTGAAGAAGAAAAGTGAGGCTCTTCAACATTTCCATAATTTCTATCATTGTGTTGTGAAAGAGACCAGACAACCTTTTATTTTACTTCACTCAGATCAATGGGAGGAATTCACATCAAATAAGTTCTTGGCCTTCCTGAAAAGACAAGGCATTAAGCAGAACTTGACTTCTCCCTACACACCCCAACAAAATGACATTGTTGAGCCTCAGAATCACAAGTGATGGAGATGGCTCATTGCATGCTATCAACAACAAAGCTAGAGGATTGATATTCGGATGAAGTAGTACAGATAGTTGTTTATCTTCTCAACAGGGCACCAAAAATATTCTACAAAATAAAACACAAAAAGAGGTATGGAGTGGTAGAAAGCCATCAATTTCTCATTTATGAGCATTTTTTTGCACAACATACATGCATGTCCTAGCTCAGAAGATAAAGAAGGTTGAGCCAAAGACACTCCCGTGCATCCTACTTGGCTACAACACTACCTCGAAGGCATATCGTCTGATGGATCCTGAGACAAATAAAATCTATGAGAGTTGAGACATGGTTTGTGATGAGTCTTCCTTTGACTCAAAATTATAAACTAAACTATCCACTACCAACCACCTCTCACCGACTAGTCTCTGAATAAGATGCTGAGCCAGAGAAGACTACTCAAAGAAAATAAATGCTGCAAGCAGAGCTATTTTTTTACATTGGAAAATGGAGACTATGACTCCACATCAATCCACATGGAAACACACATTTCTTCTCAAAAAGTATCCAAGTTCTCATTCGAAGTGGGTACAAATCACCATCAAAGTCTCTCATTTGCAATAACTTCCAGATACTTCATTTGGAGTCAAAACGAGAATTCAAACAAGAAATGAGGCAAGTTTTACAGTCATGATTTCATTGATTAACAACTCCATGCCTGATAATTTTTGTTAAGAACTTAGTCAAACTCAGTGGAAAGAAGCAATCGATGCAAAATTTGACTCACTCATGCAAAATCAGACATGGGAACTTATCACTTTTCCTATAGGAAAGAAACCCATAGGCTGTAAATGGGTTTTCAAGACAAAATATAAGGCAACTAGATCCATCGAAAAACATAAAGCATGACTTGTAGAAAAAGGGTATGCTCAGAAAGAGGGCATAGAATATGAAGAAACCTTTGCACCCACTGCAAAGATCTATACCATCATAGTTGTTTGTGCACTATCAGTACAGAAAGGATGGAGACTTCAGTAGATGGACGTCAAGAGTGCTTTCCTAAATGTGATATGAAAGAAGAAGTGTACATGAACCAACCTGAAGGATTTGTTAATGAAAAGCATCCTAAAAATGTATGCCATCTCATCAAATCTCTGTATGGACTGAAACAATCTCTAAGGGCATGGTATATCAAGATCGATGATCACCTTCTATGCAGCATGGGTTCACTCGTAGCCCCTTAGATTAAAATTTGTATATAAAGAAGGTAGGTAAAGAAATTTTCATTCTTTTGTGTATGTAGATGATCTTATGATCACTGGCAGTTCAGAAGATCAGGTTGATACTTGTGAAGAATGATCTCAAAAGAACCTTTTACATGACAGATTTGGGGCTACTACATTACTGTCTTGGCTTGGAGATATGGAAAAAAGAGCATCACATTTTTTTCTCCTAGATAAAGTATGCTAAGATACTCCTGGAAAAGTACAAATATTTCCAACTGTAAACCTATATCCAATCCAATGGAAAAAGCTTTGAAATTTCAGGATTCCAGGACTCACCTCAAGTAGATGCTACTCTCTATAGGTAATTTGTTGGAGGAATCATGTCTATTTGACATATACCAAACCATGACTTATGCTATGTTGTCAAGCTATCTTTCCAGATTCATGCAAGAGTTGAAGAAATGTCACTAGACTGTAAAAAGCATGTTTTGAGGTATGTGTGATGTACAATTGATTATGGTTCTGGAATATAAAAATAATGATCAATTCTTCTTACAAGGATACATTGACTCGGACCACGTTAGATCTGTTGATGACAGGAAGTCAACCACAAGATACATATTTCATCTCAAATTTGGACCTATCTCATGGATAAGAAAGAAGTATAATGTTGTTTCTATCTCATCCATAAAGGCATAATATTATGCCACACGAGGAGCTATGTGCGAAGCAATATGGTTAAGTCGCATTTTGGATGACATGGGTATTATTGAAAAATAATCACCTATTCTCTATTGCGGCAATCAGAGTGTGTTGAAGATCATGCAAAATTCATTTTTTTCATGAATGAACAAAGCATATTGAGATTGATTGTCATTTCATTCAAGAGAACATCTTGAACCATCACATTCAGCTCCAGTATTGTCCTACAGAAGCATAAGTTGATGATATTCTCACATAAATCTCTTAGCAAAGTGAAATTTGAACTTTTCAGGGGCCACAATTGTGAAGAATATTGTAATAAGGGGGGGAATGTTAGCATAGTCTACATAGTATTTTAGTATTAGGCTAGTTGTTGTTGTTTATTCCATTATTCACTCTTATTGTTAGTAACGACTCCATCCATTCCAAGGATTATTTTTTGTAAATGTCCCTAAAAATATTGTACATGATTCTGATTAAATAAGACTGAGTAAGAGATATTCAATCTCTATTTATCTCTCCTCTGTTAAGCTCCTCACAATTTTTGAATGGTAGAGTTATATACATTATGTAATGTTCATGTTGTTTATGTTAGAAAATCAAGTAGTTCCAATGGAAGAGGAATCACCCATGCTTATACGATGACTCATAGATCTCATAAACTGAATTAATTGTTGATGATTACACAAGTTTTAATACCTAAGAAGTTTTGGTCACCTATATATTTTTGGATGATCGCCGAAATCTTCAATAACTTGTGAAAAATGAAGATGATTTTAAAAAACTCAAATTGTAATCATTTCCTTCAAGCTGCGTAGAATAGATGCAATCTAATGGATTCAAATTACCCCCGATGGTCACCATATAGAGTGAAATTAAAACCAAGTGCTATCACTACATCTATCATATGATCTATGTATTTCATTGTGTGTTCAGTGATAGATATTTATTGCCCTAGGAAGCCCTTCTTGCAAGTGCTTATGATAGATAGGCCATAGTCTATATGTACTAATGTAAATAGATGTGTGAGACATGTGTTGTGAACTATCCCCTTCCTATGATTAGTGTATATATAAAATGTAGTCACTTGTCTACTATTATGATTGCTAGATGAATATGTCCTTTGTCTTAGTGATGCATAATTGGATGTATACCTGTAGGTGATGATACTAGATTCTAAGAGCTTTATTCTTATATATAGTTTGCTTGCACAATTTGAAGTAATTTATGTATTGGATCTATAATGATTCCCTTGTTTGAATTTCGTAATTGACAAACTAAGAAGAGAAAACCCACTCACATCCATTGTGATCCTTCATAAGTCTTGTCTTGAGTGTAGGAGTGATGGATGATGTATCAATAGAGGAGAACCTCAAATTTTATTTGCATTTTAGGAATAAACCAGTTAAGAGGATGGGGATGCCTGTACACTGTCATGAATTGGCTGGGTGCTCAGTATCTGAGTCGTGAAAGATAATCTAGCAATAAATTATAAGGTAGACTGTAGTAGATGTAAAAGCCTTACCTTTTTAGAAAATGTAAATTAGAAAAATGTTCGGGGAATCATAGGAGCCAAAATATAAAATGATTCAATAAAATATATTCCCATCTCTTCTTCTCTAGGAAAGAGATCTTGAATGCAAGTATGTATTATGGACACAAGAAATGTTACCAAAGTGCATGATTTTTTTTCTAAATTTTCCCACCACTTTATGTTGCATAATCCTACTCAATAACATAAAGCGGATAAGTCCTCTTACTTGATAAAGGACATTATAATAGTTGATAAATCCGTAATAGACACGAGGAAAAAAAGTCATAAGAGCGAAGTGAGAAAATATGAGAGCATGCTGAATGCATAAGGAGCCATTAGTGCCCCTAGGGGTAGAAAATATTTGAGTTTCATGATCACAAGTGTTGATAATATAGTAGAGGGAATTGTAGGAAACAGGGTCATAAAATATTATTTTTGTGTATTAATGACCATCACCTAAAAAGATAGGAGATGAAAGAGTTCTATCGCAAGTCATCCTGTCCTGAAAACTCTTTTTTACAAAAGTATGTAAAATTCAATGCTAAACTGTTTGGAAGTATTAGTAAACCATTGATAGTGTGCAACTAGATCGTGAAGATGTAAACTTGATAGATGCTATCCTGAACTACTACAGAAGATTAATCCTTTTTTAGTAGATCTCATGAGACTCGACATGAGTGATTGATGCTCTGGTTAGGTGATCTCACACTAAGAAATGGTTTTTTTAGATCTCATGCCAAATAAAGTTTTTTGAGTGATCTTGCCAAGGAAAATAGAGTACATTGGGGATAGAGTTTATAACTAAATTTACTGTTATTTCTACAATTGACTGAAATAGAAACACATTATAATCACACCAAGTGCAACTTGTCAGTGAGATCCATGTTTAGCATTGGATGTGTTATGCAATCTACATAGAATAAAATGAGAATAGAATATCATTTATGATTAACTCTAGGTTTTTTCCTATACATGTGAAAAATATATCTGAAAGTGTTGTCAATTGTGTTGATCTAAGAAAGTAATCATGTAACTTACCCCTAGGTCATTCATTGGGTTGGGGCCAGCGATTTCTCACTTCAACTAAGAAGCTCAGGTGTCTTGTGTCTATATCTAGCGCTGCTAGTAAGCCACTCCTCTTCGACTTACAATTTTCTTTAACTCGTAGCAGATAAAGGAATCAGTGATTCATTTCCCCCGAGCAGCTGCTTTAGAGACATGGACATTATAATTAGATATTTAATTAATATGTTGAATTGTATTGATAAGAATTCCAAAATGCATATTATGGGGGGATTATCTTATTTATGTTGACTTTTTATGAGATCAATCAATGGATGTCCTAACGGTATTGATAGATATTGTAGTACAATGATGATGATTTAGTATTATTTATCTATATGCTGAAACCATTGGAGTGTACCTATGACATTGGTGATGTGGGGTGTCATTGACTTTACACTAATGCTATATTTTTTTCTTCATTCTCATATGGATGTGGGTAATCATTAATCACCAAATTCATTTTCTAACATCGATTAAAAGTGTATTGATGAAAAATGAAAGATTATGGATTGGGCGTTGGATGTATAGATAGCCATAAAAGGTAAACATTAGTAAAATATTAACTGGGTATGTAGGCCTGTGTAAAAAAGGAATATAAGAACAAGTGAGAAGACAAGAAAAGAGGCCAAAGACAAGGGCTTAATTACTAATTTTATTGCTTAGGAACAATATGAATGCTAGTATGTGGGCTCCACATTTTCGTACATGGAGTACAAAAAAGGGGTAGATAATTGATGATATTAGGAGGGAGGTAAGTCTTATAAGTTAAGTAGATGAAAGGTAAGCTATCCAATGAGTAGTGAAGAGAAAGGATCATCCACCTGATGTTTCCAGGATACTAACATTCATGTGCAACCAATGTTCTAATACCGGTGGTGTATGAGAGTGAAAATGTATAATGAGACCTATGCAATGAAGGAGGTGGTGAACACCTATGTGAAGTAGACCCTTTCAAAAGGTGATAACACCTATGTGAAGGATTTACCTATTTCTTGAATGAAAATTTTCATGGGATAGGCAGAGGATTGATGAGAACTTATCATGAAGGGGCTTCCATAGTAGGTCATTAGACCGATCTATGAAATAGTGTACTCATGAAGGTGAATGGTTGTGTAGAAATAGTCAGAGATAGGTGTAGAATGTGCCTAAGATTTGAGAGGCCTAGGGGGCCTAGATGCATACAACTATTTGGGTTCATCCTTAATGCCAGGTTGTGGCAATGGTGTGCACTGGTGGAATAGTCTCCTGAGAGTGAAAACATGCTTATTGTGACGTAAAATTTGTGCTTACATAATTATTCGTGGAGGGGATTTGTCTTAACGAGGAAACAAGAAACTATAGGCCACAGACTTCTAGAGACTAATGTCACAACCTACAATGAAGGTGTACAGATGAATGACATGCAAAGGATGGTGAGTTAGGCCCAACCATATAGAAGCCTGTAGTGTAGCCATAAGAGGGGATATCAGATTGTGAAATATTAGTTTGAATGGACATTATATAGCTTATTTTTGAGTGCAAATAATGAGCACAATATTCTGATATGTATTTGATGTGTCACTAGTACTTCATCATGTTATTCTGAACAATTAATTTTTGTAAGTAATCCCTCAACTATGACCCTAACTGTGTGTACATGACATTAGAAGACAATGTATACATGATTTGAATCATGGCATTCATAGAATTTAATGAGTGTGAGCATAGTCTATGTAGTATTTTATTATTAGGCTAGTTGTTATTATTTATTCCATTATTCACTCTTATTGTTAGTAACAACTCCATCCATTCTGGGGAGTATTGTTTGTACACGACCCTATAAATATTGTATGTGATTCTGATTAAATAAGACTGAGTAAGAGATATTCAATCTCTATTTTCTCTCCACTATTTTCTCCTCACAATATGGTATCAAAGCATTCATAATATCTGGCCTGTGTGTTTGATGTAGAGCCATTTGTTTCCCTAATCCACATTATATAGATCTGTGTGTATTTTTCATTCAACTACCTACTGTGTGGAAGAGGAAAAGCGTGGACTAAAGTTGAAGAAATTCCCGTGAGATGCATTTAATTTATGCAAAGGGACGTGTTGTTTTATTCATCCTGAACGTGTTGATAGGTTATTTTTTGATTTGTACATTCCTTTCAAAGCCCACACATGGAGATTGTTGCATGTTTTTGTAAAATCCAGGATGCATGTCTCTTTGAACAATGTGGGAGAAGCACTCTTTGATAAGCATGGGAGAATTTAAAGTGACCAACATACCTATAAATTGATCTCATTCTCATAGAATACATGTACATGGATACCTTGGATGTGAAGATATTCTATTTTGATCAAGCTTGGACATGGATACCTATATGCAGAGAGAAGATCATTCTTAGAGTAGACTGTTGCATGGAAAGTTTGAAAGATATTCAATCTTTCCTGAGCGTAATGTATAAGGGTTGCATGGAAATTGAATGCTAGCACCTGTTTTCTCCTGATTGCTCTAGAAAATACCCATGTGAAGATATCCAGTCAGGCTCCCTACATGAAAGAAAAAGTCAGCACGTGGATGGTTGGAAGGGGGATAAATTAAAAAAAAAATCATGTATGCTCTCTTACATATGCTTGCTATGTGGAGAGAAAAAAAGAAGATCAACCTACAAAGAGGAGAATTGGCTGAGTGAAGCTCGAAAGTCACCTACATCATTAAAACAAATGTGATATTAGTTTACTAGAGATGAATCCTCTACCAAGGCAATGTGGAGTCTCTCAAAGCCACACCGAATGACAAACATGAATGACATGATCAAGACTACCGAAATCTGTGACATAGATTTGCAATCTGCAGAACACCATCCATAAGCTCTGGGTTCTAACTTCCACTACTCAATGAGTTACGCAACACTAGAAATGTTGTCTTCGATGAACTGGTTCGCAAAGGAATCTTGGATTATTTCCTTTTTGATGTTAGCTGTCAAGAAAAGTGAGTTTGAGAAGAACTAGAAGCTGGGTATGATGCCGATTGCGAAGACAAAGACGAATTCCCCACAAAGTTTCATCATATCTCAGCATGTGAGTATCATGAGTATCTACAAGCTAGTACTTCTCATTAGAGAGTAAAGTTGTAATATCTCTTCGAATCAATAAATAAATAAATAATTTTTTTATTACAATTTCTGCACCAAAACATATTCTCTCAGATGCACAGTTACTTAAAGGGCCAAATTTTGTGGCCTGGAAAACAAAAATGAGGACAATCCTTCTATTTGAGGGATTATGGAGCATTATCACAAGGTTTGTGACCATTCCCACAGCCCTTGATGAAATAATTAAGTATGAGATGGCTAGTGCCAAACCCTTGATGCTGATAATGCTCAGTATTAGTGATGATGTGCAACCACATGTTCAGAATGCAGAGAAACCAAAGGAAGCCTGGGACATGTTGGTAACCATTTATGAAGCCAAAAATCAGACTAAGATCCTCCATCTTTAGTCAATGCTACACACCCTCTCTATGGGGTCAGATGAGAAAGTTAAGGAGTTATTACGTCGCATAGCTGAGCTGCGATCTAAGTTATTAGCACTCAGTGAAATGGTGGAAGAAAAACTTCTCATTCCAATCACCTTGAGAGTACTCCCTTCTCAATTTTGAGTGTTCCTTATGAAACTAAATATATATAAATAAAAAGTGGCATTAAAAGAACTCCTGAAATTACTGTAGCAAGAAAAGGCCATCAATTCAGTTCTAGATGAGGCCCAGGATAAAGCCCTTTTCTCAAAGCCATACCCTAGCCAGAAGAATCAGAAGGGTCCTCCAGAGAAGCCAACTCAACCAAAACCAAATCAACAGTATAAAGATCAAAATTCAAGGAGGTGGTGTCACATTTACAGAACCAACACTCATGACACTGATCATTGTTGGTACAATGTATTGAAATAGGGGTCTTCTAGTAAAACAAGCACATTAGAGCAAAAAGATTTTCAAAAGTAAAAATGACGTCCCCACCGACAAAAGTAGAAGGGACATATCGCAGATCAATAAGATGATGAATCTGATGAGGAGACATCAGAAGGAGCCAATTATGGTAAGAACCTTGTACTAGTCTCTTAGATTTGACAACCCATGAAGAAAGTATGGTTGATAGATTCCGGCGCAAGTAAGCATATGTCAGGTGATAAGAAACTATTTGATTCACTAAATGAACAACCCATTAGAGATCGGGCTCGGATAATGGATGAAAAAGAGTATGTTATAGAAGGGATAGGCCAAGTGACCATTCGTTTGGGACCACAAAAATGTACACTTACAAAGGTACTATATGTTCCTGGATTGACTAGCAACCTCTTGTCAGTCAATCAACTCCTGAATCATCATCGAAAGGTATAATTTCTTGTTCAAAATGGCATCAAATCATGCATGATCTCAAGACAAGGTATGATTATTACTAGAGCATTTCTAAAAGATAAGTTATTTGCTTTAGATATTGTTTCATCTTCGATAGTAGCTTTATCTACCTTGACAGTAGAATCTACAATCCTCTGGAAGTTTAGATATGGTCACTTGTCAGCTAGTTCATTACATCAGATGAGTTCAAAAGCAATGGTCCATGGACTACCCAAATTTTCCAGTTTCTTGCCTATTTACCTTGACTGTATTGTAGGAAAACAACATAGGGATCCGTTTTAGGAGAGAACCTTCCATGCCAAGAAGCGTCTGGAGGTAGTTCATACCGATCTGAATGGCCTACTACCAACTTCATTTTCAGGATACATGTACTTCCAACTATTCATGGATGACCACTCTCGCAAGATGTGGGTGTTTTTCCTGAAGAAGAAAAGTGAGGCTCTTCAACATTTCCATAATTTCTATCATCATGTTGTGAAAGAGACTGGACAACCTTTTATTTTACTCTGCTTAGATCAAGAGGGGGAATTCACATCAAATAATTTCTTGGCCTTCCTGAATAGATAAGGCGTTAAGCAGAACTTGACTACTCCCTACACACCCCAGCAAAATGACATTATTGAGCAATGCAATCACATAGTGATGGAGATGGATCATTGCATGCTATCAATAACAAAGCTGGAGGATCGATATTGGGCTGAAGTAGTACAGATAGCTGGTTATCTTCTCAACAGGGAACCGAAAAATATTCTACAAAATAAAATGCAAAAAGAGGTATTGAGTGGTATAAATCCATCAATATCTCATTTACGAGTATTTGGTTGTATAACATACATGCATGTCCCAGCTCAAAAGAGAAAGAAGGTTGAGCCAAAGACACTCCCGTGCATCCTACTTGGCTACAAAACTACCTCAAAGGCATATCGTCTAATGGATCATGAGACAAATAAAATATATGAGATTTTAGACGTGGTTTGTGATGAGTCATCCTTTGACTCAATAGTATAGACACACGATCCACTACCAACCACCTCTCACCGACTAGTCTTCGAATCAGACGTTGAGCCAAAGGAGACTACTCAAAGAAAATAAATGCTGCAAGGAGAGCTATTTGTTTACATTTGAAAAATGGAGAATATGAATCCACATCAATCCACATGGAAATGACATAGTTCTTCTCAAAAGAAGCCATGTTCTCATCTGAAGTGGGTACAAAGCACCATCAATGACTCTCATTTCCAACAACTTCTAGATACTTCATCTAGAGTCAAAATGAGAAGTCAAACAAGAAATGAGGAAATTTTTACACTGATGAGTTCATTGATTAATAGCTCCGAGCCTGATAATGTTTGTGAAGAACTCAGTCAAAATCAGTGGAAAGAAGCCATGGATGTAGAATTTGACTCACTCATGCAAAATCGGACATGGGAACTTGTTGATCTGCCTACAGGAAAGAAACCCATAGGTTGCAAATGGGTTTTCAAGATAAAATATAAGGCATTTGGATCCATAAACAAACATAAAGCATTACTTGTAGAAAAAGGGTATGCTCAGAAAGAGGGCATTGACTATGAAGAAACCTTTGCACCCACTGCAAAGATCAAGACCATCAGAGTTGTTTGCACAGTAGCAGTACAAAAAGGATGGAGACTTCAGTAGATGGACATTAAGAGTGCTTTGCTAAATGTGATCTAAAAGAAGAAGTGTACATGATCCAACCTAAAGGATTTGTTAATGAAAAGCATCATAAAAAGGTATGTTGTCTCATCAAATCTCTGTATGGACTGAAAAACTATCCGAGGGCATGGTATATCAAGATATATGATCACCTTCTATAGAATGGGTTCACTCGTAGCCCCTCAGATTAAAATTTGTATATAAAGAAGGTAGGGAAATAAATTGTCATTCTTGTTGTGTATGTAGATGATCTTGTGATTGTGAGGTAGAAATTGAGGAGAGAGAAAAGAGATTTGTTATCTCTTGTTATTCTATTTTATTCAAGAAGTGGATACGAATATTTATCGAAAGGATAGCTAACAATACTCTCCACAATGTAAGGGGAGATTATGATCTATGAGAGAATAATGGAATAAACAAGAAACAAACTCTCCTAATTATATAAAATAAATCCTACGTATCTTTATGCTAACATTATCCCCCTTATTACATTATTCTTGCAAATGTGACCCCTTAAAATTTCAAATTTCACTTTTCCAAGAGATTTTGTGAGAATGTCGGCAACTTGTGCTTCTGTAGGATAGTACTGGAGCTGAATGTGATGGTTCAAGACATGCTCTCGAATGAAATGAAAATAAATCTCAATATGCTTTGTTCGTTCATGAAAAATTGGATTTTGCACGAGCTTCAACACACTCTAATTATCGCAATAGAGAATAGGAGACTATTTTTCAGAAATTCCTAGGTCACTCAAAATGTGACGTAACCATATCACTTCGCACATAGCTCCTCATGCGGCGTGATATTCTACCTCTGTGGATGAGATAGAAATAACATTTTGCTTCTTTCTTATCCATGAGATAGGTCCAGATCCAAGATGAAATATGTATCCTATAGTTGATTTCCTATCATCAACAGACCCAGCGTGGTCTGAGTTGACGTATCCTTATAAGAAGAATTGATCATTCTTCTTATATTTCAGACCATAATCAACTGTACCTCAGACATACCTCAAAACATGCTTTGTTGCATTCCAGTGACATTTCTTTGGTTCCTGCATGAATATGGAAAGATAGCTAACAACATAGCATAAATTTGGTTTGGTATATGTCATGTAGATGAGTCCTCTAACTAATTGCCTATAGAGAGTAGCATCTACTTGAGGTGAATCCTGGAATCATGAAAGTTGTAAGCATTTCTCCATGGGAGTGGATATAGGTTTATAATCAGACATTCTGTACTTTTCTAGGAGTGTCTTGGCATACTTTATCTAGGAGACAAAAATGTGATGCTCCTTTTTCCATATTTCCAAGCCAAGACAGTAATGTAGTAGCCCCAAATCTGTCATGTTGAAGGTTCTTTTGAGATCATTCTTCACAATATCAACCTGATCTTCTAAACTGCCAGTGATCACAAGATCATCTACATACACAACAAGAATGACAATTTCCTTTCCTACCTTCTTTATATAAAAATTTGAATCTGAGGGGCTACGAGCGAACCCATGCTACAAAAGGTGATCGTTGATCTTGATATATCATGCCCTTGGAGCTTGTTTCAGTCCATACAGTGATTTGATGAGATGACATACCTTCTTAGGATGCTCTTCATCAACAAATCCTTCAGGTTGGGTCATGTACACTTCTTCTTTCAGATCACCATTTAGGAAAGCACTCTTGACATCCATCTGTTGAAGTCTCCATCCTTTCTGTGTCGCCAATGCGCAAACAACTCTGATGGTCTTGATCTTCGTAGTGGGTGTAAAATTTTCTTCATAGTCGATGCCCTCTTTCTGAGCATATCCTTTTGCTACAAGATGTGCTTCATGTTTGTCAATGGATCCGTCTGCCTTATATTTTGTCTTGAAAACCCATTTCCATCCTATGGGTTTATTTCCTGTAGGTAGATCGACAAGTTCCCATGTCTGATTTTGCATGAGTGAGTCAAATTTTGTATCCATGGCTTCCTTTCCACTGAGTTTGACTGAGTTCTTCATGAACATTTTCAGGCTCGGAGCTGTTAATCAATGAACTCATGAGTGTAAAATTTTACCTCATTTCTTGTTTGACTTCTCATTTTTGACTCTCCAGATGAAGTATCTGGAAGTTGTTGCAAATGAGAGTCCTTGATGGTGCTTTGTACCCACTTCGGATGATAAATTGGATTCTTTTGAGAAGAACTGTGTCATTTCCATGTGGATTGATGTGGAGTCACATTCTCCAGTTCTCCAAGGTCAACAAATAGCTCTCCTAGCAGTATTTATTTTCTCTAAGTAGTCTCCTCTAGTTGCTTATTTGATTCAGAGACTAGTCGGTGAGAGGTGGTTGGTAATGGTTCTTCTGATGTCACTATAGATTCAAAGGATGACTCATCACAAACCATGTCCTAAATCTCGTATATTTTCTTTGTCTCAGGATCCATGAGACGATATGCCTTCAAGGTAGTTTTGTAGCCAAGTAGGATACATGGGAGTGTCTTTGGCTCAACCTTCTTTCTCTTTTGAGCTGGGACATGCATGTATGCTGTGCAACCAAATACTCATAAATGAGAAATTGATGGCTTTTTACCACTCCATACCTCTTCTAGCATTTTATTTTGTAGAATCTTTGTCGGTGCCCTATTGAGAAGATATACAGCTATTTGTACTGCTTTAGCCCAATAGCGTTCTTCTAGCTTTGTTGTTGATAGAATGAAGCGATCCATCTCCATCACTGTGTGATTGCGATGCTCAACAATGCCATTCTACTAGGGTGTGTAGGGATCAGTTCAGGTTCTACTTTATGCCTTGTTGGTTCAGGAATGCCAAGAACTTGTTTGATGTGAATTCCCCCCTCGATCTGAGCATAGTAGAAGAAGTGGTTGTCTGGTCTCTTTCACAACATGATGATAGAAGTTCTGGAAATGTTGAAGAGCCTCACTTTTCTTCTTCAGGGAAAACACCCACATCTCTTGGGAGTGGTCATCCATGAACAGTGGGAAGTACATGTATCCTGAAAATGAAGCAGGCAATAGGCCGTTTAGATCAGTATGAACTACCTCCAGATGCTTCTTGGCATGGAAGGTGCTTGCCTGAAACGGATCCCTATGTTGTTTTCCTACAAGACATCCAAGGTAAATAGGCAAGAAACTGGAAAATTTGGGTAGTCCATGAACCATTATTTTGAACTCATCTGATGCAATGAACTAGCTGATAAGTGTCTATATCTAAAATGCCAGAGTGTAGTAGATTGTACTGTTGATGAAAATAAAGCTATTACAGAAGAAGAAACAATATCTAAAGCAAATAACTTATCTTTTAGAAATGATCTAGCAATAATCTTACCTTGTCGTGAGATCAAACATGATTTGATGCCATTTTGGACAAGAAATTCTACCTTCAGGTGATGATTCAATAGTTGAGTTATTGACAGGAGGTTGCTAGTCAATCCAAGAACATATAGTACCTTTGTAAGCATACATTTTTGTGGTCCCAGAGGGATGGTGACTCTACCTATTCCTTCTACAATGTACTCTTTGTCATCTTCTATCCAAACGATCTCCAGTGGGTTGTTCATCGAGTGAATCAAACAGATCCTTGTCACCTGACATGTGCTTACTTGCACCGGAGTCTATCAGCCAGACTCTCTTCGTGGGATGTGAAGTCTGAGAGACGAGCACAAGGTTCTTACCAGAATGGGATCCTTCTGATGTCTCCTCATCAGATTCATTATCTTTTTGGGATGCGAGATGTCCCTTGTGCTTTCTCTAGTGGGGACGTCATTTGGATTTTTGAAAATCTTCGCACCCTGATGTGCTTGTTTGACTTGAAGACCCTTGTTTCAAGCTATTGTACCAGTAGTGATCAGTGTCGTGAGTGTTGGTTCTACAAATGTGACACCACCTCTTTGAATTTTGATCTTTCTATTGTTGTTTTAGTTATGCTTGATGTGGCTTCTCTGGGGAGCCTTCCGATTCTTTTGGCCACGATATGGCTTTGAGAACAGGGCTTTATCCTGAGTCTCCTCTTGGGAGGAATTGATGGCCTCTTCCTACTGCAGAAAATTCACAAGTTCTTCGAATGCCACTGTTTGTTTAGATACATTTAGTGTCGTAACAAACACTAGGAATTGAGAAGGGAGTGCTCTCAAGGTGATCAATACGAGAAGTTTTTTCATCCACCATTTCACCGAGCGCTAATAACTCTGATTGCAGCTCAGCCACATGACGTAAGAACTCAACTTTTTCATCTGACCCCATAGAGAGGGTGTGCAGCTTTGACTTAAGATGGAGGATCTTAGTAAGATTTTTGGCTTCATAAATTGTTGCCAACTTGTCCTAGGCTTCCTTTGGTTTCTCTGCATTCCAAACATGCGTTTGCACATCATCACTGATACTGAGCATTATCAGCATCAAGGATTTGGCACTATCCATTTCATACTTTATTAATTCATCAGGGCTGTGGGAGTAGTCACAGATCCAGTCACGATGCCCCATAATCCTTCAAACTGAAGGATTGTCCTCATTTTTGTTTTCCAGGCCGCAAAATTGGACCCTTTAAGCAACTGAGCATCGGAGAGAAGCAACTTCAGAGAAGACATTTTTTTATTTTTATAAAATAATAATAATTTAAAAAATATTTATTTATTTCAAGAGTTATTACAACTTTGACTCACTGATGTGAAGTACTAGCTCGTAGATGCTCTCAATACTCACGTGCTGAGAGACGACGATGCTTGGTGGGGCATTCTTCTTCGTCTTCACAGTCAGTATCATACCCGACTTCTAACTCTTCTTGAACTCACTTTGCTTGGTAGCTGACGTCGAAAAGGAAATATTCAAGAAGTCCTCGTCAAACTAGCTCATCGAAGACTAGATTGCCAATGTGTTGAAGCTCGTTTAGCAAATCAAAGTAGAACCCGGAGCTCTCAGGAGCTTCTTCATGGTGTTCTCTGGCTGGCAAGTTGACGTTGCGGCTTTCAGTAGTCTCGATCGTTTCGTTTACACTTGACATTCAAGAGTCACTTTGAGAGACTCCAAGTTTCTTCTCCGGGCACTTTTTTTTTTAAAAATTATTTTAAGAGACTTTCAGGCTTTCACGAAGCCAAATTCTCCTCTCCTCGTGCCGCTCTAACTCTTCACGTAGGTCTCCTCTCTTTTTTGAAGACTCCTCCATGCAACAATCCAGGCAGAGTGTGGTGCAGAATTACTTAAATTCCCAATAACTTCTAACATCTTCAGGCAGAGTGTGTGCACAACACCACAAGATCCACGTCAACACTAACAAGCAATTGATTAGGAATTCCACGCAAAATCTCAGCTCCAAACTCCACTTTATTTGCTCCTTCATGCAGAGCTTGATTCCTCACGCATCAGTTTCCACTTGTCACACAATTTTAGCTCTAAAACTCACGCACGATTTGTGCATCCTCTTCTACAGTTTTCACACAGCAAAAGAGTCATATCAGACAACAAAAGGAAATATTTGCTTTGCATTAAAGATCTCCACGCTGCAGCAAAGAACTCTCTTCCCACGTGAATGTCGAGCAGAAAATTCCTTCAAACGTAGCAATTCCACGCAGCTTTTCAAAAATAATGATAGGCTCCACGCATTTTGAGTCCACTCTTTCTACAAGTTATAGGATATTTTCACTTGCTAAAGAAGTCTTTATTTCCATGCAGATCTTGTTTTGAATTTGCAACAACAGGCTGTAAGAGCAAAAGGCATAAAGAAAAACAAGTGGATTCAAAACTTCAATGCAACACTTAGAAAATATTCTTCCTTCACGCAAAAATATTACCACGAAGTATATCAATTCCATGGTGAAGATTTAATTACTATGTTGAGGGTTTTTTTTTTTTAATATTCACGCAGGTAGCTGAGAGACTGAAATCTTATCTCCACTCAGCTTCACGTTGCCAGTAATCTTATGCAAAACATGGCAGAAGTTTCTACTTCCTCCACGAAGATCTATAGAATCTCCTCCCAGGTGGGCCAATTGCAGGTTGCTGGTAATTTTCCTCCACACAGTAGCAGAGAAATAACTCCACGCATGTGAATGATCTCCTCTAGAATTCTTCCACACACAGGTAAGAGAATTTGATGCTCTGATACCAAATTGTGAGGCAGAAATAGAGGAGAGAGAATAGAGATTTGTTATCTCTTATTATTCTATTTTATTCAAGAAGCGGATACAATATTTATAGGAAGGATAGCTAACAATACTCTCCACAATGTAAGGGGAGATTATGATCTACGAGAGAATAATGGAATAAACAAGAAACAAACTCTCCTAATTATATAAAATAAATCCTACATATCTTTATACTAATAGTGATCACCGGTAGTTCAGAAGATCAGGTCGATATTGTGAAGAATGATCTCAAAAGAACCTTTGACATGAAAGATTTGGGGCTACTACATTACTGTCTTGGCTTGGAGATATGAAAAAAAAAGGATCATATTTTTGTCTCCTAGATAAAGTACGCCAATACACTTCTAGAAAAATAAAAAATGTCAAACTGCAAACCTATATCCACTCCCATGGAAAAAGGTTTGAAACTTTCATGATTCCAGGATTCACCTCAAGTAGATGCTACTCTCTACAGGCAGTTTTTTGGAGGACTCGTCCACTTGACATATACCAGACGAGACTTATGCTACGTTGTTAGCTATCTTTCCAGGTTCATGCAGGAGTTGAAGAAATATCACTGGACAACAGAAAAGCATGTTTTAGGGTATGTCTGAGGTACAGTTGATTATTGTATGAAATATAAAAAGAATGATCAATTCTTCTTACAAGGATATGTTGACTCGGACGACGTCGGATCTGTTGATGATAGGAAGTCAAGCACAGGATACATATTTCATCTCAGATTTAGACCTATCTTGTGGATAAGAAAGAAGTAGAATGTTTTTTCTATCTCATCCACAAAGAAAAAATATTTCCCCACACGAGGAGCTATGTGCGAAGTGATATGGTTACGTTGCATTTTGGATGACATGGGCATTCATGAAAAATAATCACCTATTCTCTATTGTGGCAATCATAGTGTGTTGAAGCTCATGCAAACTCCAATTTTCTATGAACGAATAAAGCATATTGAGATTGATTGTCATTTCATTCGAGAGAACGTCTTGAACCATCACATTCAGCTACAGTACTATTCTACAGAAGCACAAGTTGATGATATTTTCACATAATATCTTGGAAAAGTGAAATTTGAACTTTTCAGGGGACACATTTGCAAAAATAATGTAATAAGGAGGGGAATGTTAGTATAGTCTACGTAGTATTTTATTATTAGCCTAGTTGTTATTATTTATTCCATTATTCACTCTTATTGTTAGTAACAACTCCATCCATTCCGGGGAGTATTGTTTGTACACGGCCATATAAATATTGTATGTGCTTCTGATTAAATAATATTGAGTAAGAGATATTCAATCTTTCTTTTCTCTCCACTGTTTTGTCCTCACAAATTTTTGAACTGTAAAGTTGTAGAAAACTTATGAAATATTCATGTTGTTTATGTTAGAAAATGTTGTAGTTCCATGGAAATTTCTTCACAATCACCCATGCTTAACACTTATATTAGATTATTAAAGAATTAATTTTGATGATTAATGAATTTTATGCATAAGAAGTTTTGTTAATTTTTTCTGTCATCGAGAAATTACAATTGTTGTGAAAAATAATGTGATTTTAAAAACTAAAATTGTAATTGTTTCCTTCAAGCCGCGTAGAATAGTCAATCTAATGGATTAAATCGATACTAGCTATGTATATTGCATTCTATTTTTATCAATACATATATCATATGATATTTATATTTCATTATATATTTAGAGAAAATATTTATTGTTATCAACATTCTTCATTCTTATCAGATCTTCTTTATCTATATAAATTAAAATTTTGAGAATGTGTTGTGGATATATTTTATATTATTTCTATGGGAGAATAGTGTCTACTATTAGTCAGTAAATATTTCATTTGTACATTAGTGATAATAATTGGATGTATAAATGTATAGGATAGATTTATTTATTTTATAGATAGTTTGCTTGCACTATTTGAAGTAATTCATGTATTTGATCTACAATGAATACTTATTTCCATTGCAAAGAGAAAAACTAAGGAGAGTAAACCCACTCTCATCCATTGTGATCCTTCATAAGTCTTGTCTTGAGTGTAGGAGTGATGGATGATGTATCTATTGAGGAGAACCTCTAATTTTATGTGCATTTTAGGAATAAACAAGTTAAGAGGACAAAATTTTGTAGATTTAATGAATTTTATTTCTCACTTATGATATTTATGTTAATCTAACAATAATGTTAAGGTAGTTTGTTTAGATCTAATGCTTTACCTTTTTAGAAAATGTAAATTATAAAAATGTTCAGGGAATCATAGAAGCCAAAATTTAAACTGATTCAATAAAATATATTCCCATATTTTCTTCTCTATGAAAGAGATCTTTACATCTCTATAACACACAATAAATTTTATGATTTCCTAGGTTTTCAACTTCTAGCACCATTGATGTAGCATATCGTACTCCACCTCAATAGTAGTAAGTCCTTTAGTTCAAAAGGAATTATAATAGTCGATAAATTCGAATAGCACATTAAAAAAATAGTATAAAGAATTAGACAATAGAGAAATGCTGAATGCATTTTGTGCCATTATTTACATTGGATATAGAAGATATTTTAGTTTCATGATCACGAGTGGATAATATAGTAGAGGGAAATGTAGGAAACACCTCATCAGAATATTATTTGTCTGAAGTATGAACCCCAAACCATCACCAAATAGATAGGAGATGAAAATTTCAATCGCAATCTTCCTTCCTGCTCTTTTTTACATATGATCTTCAATGCTAAACTCATTTGGAAGTATTTTCCACCATTATATGTGATAGATTAGATGTTCTTTAGATGCTCCAACATACAAAGATTAATCCTTTTTTGTAGAACTCTAGGAGACTCGACATGAATCATTGATGCTTTGGTTAGTTGGAAAAGATAATAAATGGTCCCTTTAATTAAGATCGGTAAAGCATGTTAAGTATGTTCCGAGGGAAAATAGTTTACATTGGTGTAGGTTTATAACAACATTATATTATTTCTACAATTGCATGAAATAGAAACACATTATAATCAAGGAAGTGCAACTTGTCAATGAGGACATGAGCATTGGATTGTTATGCAATTTATAAGAGAATTTGAGAACGAACATCATTTAGGAATAACTCTAGATTTCACACTAAACATGTGACATATATATGAGAAATTGTTTGAAAGACTCCAAAGAGTCCTCATTAACTTATAAATTCATTCATTGGGTTGGGGCCAGCGATTTCTCGCTTCAACTAAGAAGCTCACTTGTCTTGTGCTTTATCCCCCGAGCGGCCGCTTTAAGCCATCTTGACGACTTAACATTTTCCAGTTAACTCGTAGCAGACAAAGGAATCAGTGTTCATTTCCCCCGAGCGGCTGCTTTAAGCCATCTTTGACGACTTAACATTTTCCAGTTAACTCGTAGCGGACAAAGGAATCAGTGTTCATTTCCCATTTCCCTTACGCGGCTTGCCCGAGAAAATGGGAATCAATATAATGAGCCATGCAAACATGTCCTCCACATCCGCACTCATCCCTTTCCAAACGTCTTACATTACTGCTTCTGCTTCTGCATGACTTCATATTTTCATGGCATCCTTGTTTTGCAACAGTAGAATCACCAATACTCAGGGCAATCTGTAAAGTGGGAGTAGAAAGGTCAGGAATTCCCTCTTCATCCGCTTTCAGTGGAAAACAAGTGTTGATTGACAGCGTTGGAGATGACAACAATTCCTCCCATGAAACTTGAACCTGCCCTACCACTTTGCTCTTTACTCCAAATATTCCTCCTGATCTTCGACTTCTCCTCGGCCTCCATCTCACTTCAAACACAACCATTGCTGTAGATTCCATTATTAATGCTGATAACAGTTCACTAGTAATTCCATCCCCGCCGCACTCCAGTTGGAATGTCTCTCTCCATTCAGGATCTGAGGATGCGTCAACCTCCTTAGTATTCAGTACTATATTCTTGCCGAGATAATATCTAACAAACAAACAACCTAATTTGCAGCCAGGATTCACTGCAATATTTCTTGCCCCAACAATTTCCATCTTGAGCTTGATTGAAGATGTTTGCCTTGTTTCTTCGGAATATTGCAATTTATGAGTTACACTGCCTTACAAGAAGCGATGAGAACAGATGTTTCTAAAACCGTTAAAGAATGTATTCGTATATATAGATGGGATATTAATCTTTATCTGATATCCATGCCGAATCTCATAACTGCGGATGACTCCACATAATTTCCTTATCTTTAAATGCTGTAATCTGATGTGACAGTTACTACTTACCAGCCACATGATGTAAACCTCCAGTTGAGGACCCACGCTCCTCGATAGATTGTGGTATCTAACTTTCTAATCTGCTACGCTAATGGAGTCTGGAAAATATAGTTGTTATATGCGGGAAAATTTAAAATATGTCTTTATATTATTGTATGAAATGCTGTTAATGGATGAGTACTTTGCACTTGAAGACAACTATATATGCATTCTGGAAGGCATTTCATACGGATTCTATATTGTATAATCTGCACCTACAGCTAGGATCTCAATATTTGTGTCAGCCCACTTGGATAAAATTTGATTGCTGGTTTAAGGAAGAGGATCAAATAAAATTTCCTTCAAAGACTATATTTTAATCACTCTAGTGGAAGATTCAAATCTATACGCTTAATAGGTGATACCAAATTGCTTGTGGTCTACGCTCAATTTGATTCTCTTTATGGTTGTTATAAAGATATTTTATCATATACTAAAGTATGAAGGAAAAAGGAAGAGAAATCAAATATGCATAACACTTTAAAATTACCTCAATTATCATATTTTGTAGATATTGTTATCTTTTTCTTTCACATTCTCTGATTTTTGAGACACCTCAACAAATTTGTTTTAATATGTGAAAGTCATTTGATCATTTTCTTAATTGCGAGAATCGTATAAAAGGTTTAATCTACATCAAAAATCAAGAGCATCCTATCGAAGGTTTAATCTACATATAAAGGCGATGAATACTTAATAAGTATCAAACAAATTTTCTCAACAATTGATGAAATATATAAATAGCGCATTTATCCTTACTTGTATAACTTTTGTTCTCTTGGTAACTTTTAGTTGCTTAGTATAAGTCTTTTACAATTTAAAATCGTAATCAAATTCATTGATGTATTCATGTTTATGTCAAATTGAACATAGATTAGTGTAAAACACAATGCAATTTACAATGATTGTGCTATATATTCATAGATATTGTACGCATTGAGCACGAATTAGGTTAGATATGATATTTGAAAAGTTAAACTTGTGTATTTATTATATATTTGTGGTGTTGTTAGGGTTTGAGTTATTAAATTACCATGATCATCAAATAAGGGCATGGATGAAAGATGAGTTGTACATAGATTTGTATGAGGAGATATTTGTAAAGTTTCTTAAGCATTTTTATGTGTGGATAGTTGTATATATGATGTTAGAAAGAGGTGAAATATTTTGATACCAAAAGGTTGGAATGTTGTAAGATTAGAGAGATTAATGACATAGATGCGTTTTAAACTCAAGCCTTTAATGTGTTGTGGAAGGGTGATTTGAGAATTACATGTTAGAATTTATAATGATGACATATTCTTAGTTGGAAAAATAGGAATTTGAGTTCTTTGGAGATCATAGATTATTGTTTCTTGATTATAATCCTATTTGGTTAGCACGATGATCTATGTAGACATAGAATCTAAAAATATTAACATGGAGAGATTATATTTTTTGGGGAGGATATGTAGTTGACAGTGACTATTGGGTTTTTATCTAGTGAGAGTTTTAGGTGATGGAGAACTCGACTGCAAGTGAGATAATTTTTAGGTTACTCTAAGTCTAAGAATCAACATGTGACTCTAGGATGCACTCGACCTCCTGAGGTTGTGCCGGGACAACCGATATAAAATGGAAAGATGGGTACAGAATGGATAAATAGGGTGGATAGGTGAAATATGCAAAAATTAAAGAAAATGGCTAATAACTAATGAAGGAAATTGAATTTCTTCTACGAGCACTATGGGAATCTACTTGTCTAAAGCAATAAATACTTGTCTAACTTGGACATGAAAAATGGAATGGTCGAAGAGAAAGGAAACCCAAAGGAATCTATCAATATTAGTTATACCAAACACCCTTTGAACTAGCTATGGAATGCGTGGCAATTTTCCTGTGTTTACCTCGTAAAATTCTCCAAACAAGGTCATGGAGATGTGAGAGGAAACGTGTGGGTATGATAAATGGGTGAATCACAAAATCTAATAATGAACAGGCTGAATTTGCTAGAACATGTAAGAATTATCTTCTTCAACATTCAAAGCCATCCAGTGTGAGATAATAATGAGAGGAACTGGGGTGGTTTGGAAAATGAGGTGTCTAAGCCCTTGATCCATGTCTGTTAGCTACGGAGCTAGATTTGGCTGAGGCAATCATGGATCACACACAAAGAAACAAACAGACATGCAAAGAATCCACAAGAGGATAAGGTCAATGTTTAAGAAACCTAAGCTAACTAAGGATATGTGAGGAGTTGTGTCAATTCCTTTCTAATTAACTCTATATTCCTAATCAACAAATGGAATATTATTAATTAAACAAAAAACAAACCTAATCTATTTTTTTTTTATGTTTTTCAATGATTTTTAAATAGAAAGGAATAAAACAAGTAAAATAATTAACTAATCTAATCTAATCTAATGTTTTTTGTATTTTTTTGCTTACTGGAAAATGAAATAAATGTGCACAGAAAAAATAACTTCTTCTAATTAAATGAAGTTTATTATACTCTAATACTAATTAAAATAAACCGTGAAATTGTCGGATGTGTGTATTTATCTATGCAGAGGATGCTGGTATAGGGAGAAGACAAAATGTTTTCTTGATACATACATGTGCCCAAACAATTCAGTGGAACTATCAAACAGAAGAAAAGATGCCACGAAGGCATAAATTTCATGGACAGTTTACAAATAATGTATTATTTTTTAATTTAAGCTAACATCCCCCCTTAATACATTGTTTTTACAAATGTAACCTCGAAATAATTAAAATTTCACCTTTCCAAAAGGCTTGGTGAGTATATCTGCAATTTGAGTATCTTTTGGGATGTATTGGAGCTGGATGTGGTGGATCAAGACTTGTTCTCAAATGTAATTACATTTGACGTCAATGTGATTTTTTCTCTCATGGAAAACTGGATTTTACACGAGCTTCAAAACACATTGATTTTCATAGTGAATGATGGGTGGATTTTCTTCAGGGATGCCCATATCTATCAAAATACGATTCAACTAGATGACTTCACACGTAACTCCTCGTGTAGTGCGATATTATCCCTCAGTGGATGAGAGAGAAACAACAATTTTATTTTTACTAATCCACAAGATAGGTCCATACCCAAGATGAAAAATATATCCTGAAATTGATTTCTTGTCATCAACGGATCTAGTATAGTCCGAGTCTATATATCCCTGCAAGAAGAACTTAGAGTTATTCTAATACTCTAGACCATAGTCAACTGTGTTAGCGCATTAGTTAAGTGCTTAATACATTGTTAGTTGTGAACAGTTATTTAACTGTTCCTCTCTTCTCCGCAGCCTATATATGGCTGTCCTGTTTTGTTTTACAAACGCATTGAATAAACATTGTTATTTGGTTCTTTGCCATCATTGGTATCAGAGCGATGTGGACATTGGTGTGTTCCAAAAGCATGGGGTGTGAAGTATTGGATCTCCATCGGCCAAAGAAGTTTGTGCAGAGTTTAAAACTTGAGGAAACGTGGCTGGAGATTGATGTGCAGACCTAGCAGGAAGGAGGTGAGCCGTGGAAGGAGCCCAAGCCAACGCCAAAGGTGACTTGCATGGAATTTGGAGTCATCTTGGTGTCAGAGTTGACTAGGCATGGTGGTTAACATCCTTTGCATTTGGAAAACTCCCGTAGAAGTAACTGTTCTAAGCATGGAAAGCGAAAGTGGGGAAACCTGCATAATAATTCGCATTAGGTAGCACTGCGATAGAGGATAATCATAGGATTTATAAATAGCAACAAACTAGGATGCCGAGCCTTCCATTACTAACCGTTGTTTCCAAAGCATCCCCACCTGTGCCACCATTCTTCTGAGGTACACACGTGATCTCAAAACGAGACCAACCCGCATATGCCATAAATTTTAGATGCAGAAAGTACTGCGAACAATGCACCAAATATTTGGGCATTGAACAAAAACAAAGACACCACTGAACTGTTCTTTGATTTGGTCAATGAGCTCCGCAACAATGGGAATATTATATTTGACGAGATTGTGCGCCGAGGACAATTAAAGTATTTTTGGTTTAACGTTCGATGTCAAGCATGACAGATGCATGTAGAAATTGAACGTGGCTATGATACAGATGATGAACGTGAATTAGAAAAACCACAGGAGCATCCACATCTCACTACATGAGCCTATAGATCCCATCTTCGGGTTAGGTTCCTTCAGTAAGCATTGTAACCAATTTTTATCAATAAATAAATAAAATAAAATTTTGAGTTTTCTAAAATGTATGCACCTCACATTTTGTTGTCGGATGGCCAGTTGATAAAAGGGCCAAATTTTGCTGCATGGAAAACCAAAATGTGGATGATACTTCAGTTTGAAGATCTTTGGGGGATCGTTTATGGCACAAATGCCCCTCCCACAGACACTGAATCTATTGGCTAAGTATGAAAAGGCCAATGCAAAAGCATTAATGCTTGTCACTCTGAGCCTTTCTGATGAGGTTCAACCTCACATTCGAAAAGTAACCACTTCCTCTACAGTATGGGCCACGTTGTGTACCATCTGTGAAGCCAAGAATCTGACGACGATGTTACATCTTCAGATAAAGCTTCACACGATGAGTATGCATGATGGTGAATTAGTCGAAGCCTTCTTGCGATGTGTGGCTGAGTTACACACAGAACTCTCTACTCTCGGTGAACCATTGGATGAAAAGTTGCTAGTCCCGCTCACCTTGTGAGCTCTTCCTTCCCGGTTTCTGACAGTGATCACCATGTTGACCATCACTCAACAGGAGGTGAGTTTTGTCAAAGTGGTGAATTATCTCTAGTAGGAAGAAGCTATTCAGAATGTTCAAGAAGACTTGGAAGACAAGGCTCTCATCAAGAGGCAAAAGCATAGAAACAAGCCTCTGAAAGGGTAGTCAACCCCCTAGAATCAGAAGCAGCATCCATAGCATCAACCTTCTTAGTGGCCACCATAGCGGGCACCCTAGAAGTAGTAGAACAACAAGGTAGATTGATGGTGCCACATTTTCTCCATGGATATGCACACGACTTAAAATTGTTATTACAATGGTCGCAAGTATGGCAACTCTGGTGAAGAGAGCACTTCTAGCCAAGGATATTCCAAGAAATCCCGATGGCGTGCTCGTAATCAGAGGTAGAAGGGTCATATTGTTGCTCAACAAGATGCCACCTTCGATGAAGAGGTTCCAAACACAACTCATCCGGACATTGTCTTAGTCTTGCAGACTTCGCAGCCGTCAGAAAGTGTCTGGTTGATTGATTCGGGCATAGTAAACACATGAATAACAATAAGAAGTTGTTCCATATTCTAAGTGACCGGCCCACTAGAGATTGGATCACCATCACAGATAATCAAGAGTATATTGTGGTGGGAATTGGTGATTTTATCATTCCTCTTGGGACACGAAGATGTACACTCACGAAGGTGGTATATGTTCAAGGTTTAACCTCAAATCTCTCGTCTGTGAGTCAACTTCTTAATCATCGAATGCAGGTTGAATTCTTTGTTGAAAAAGGGGTCAAGTCTTGCATCATTTCCCAGGGAGATTCAGTTATTGCTCAAGCATTTATGAAGGGCCATCTATTTACACTGGATGTGGTCACTTCATCTAACATTGCTCTCTCTACTTCAACGGTGGAGTCCACTACACTATGGCACTTTCGATATTGTCATCTTTTTGTCGAGGCTCTGCATCAGCTTAGTGCCAAGGAAATGGTAAGAGGGCTTCCTCCACTCTCCCATTCCTTACCTATTTGCTTGAGATGTCTTATAGGAAAACAACACAGAGGTTCGTTCAAACAGAGCTCTTATCATTCTATAGAGCATCTTCAGGTTGTACACACTGATCTGTGCAGACCCCTGCCAGCTAGCTTCTAACGTTTTGAATACTTCCATCTCATCATTGATGATTACTCATGGAAAATGTGGGTAGATTTTCTCTGGAAGAAGAGTGAGGCATTTGCCAATTTCCAAACCTTTTACCAGCAAGCCACTAGGCAGTCTGGGAAGCCTCTCCTTCTCCTCCACTTGGATCAAGGGGGGGAATTTGTATTGAAGAAGTTATTAGCATACCTGAAGCATTATGGCATTCAACAACATCTGACTGCACCCTACACGCCCCAAAAAAATGGGATTTCTGAGCAACACAACAAGATTGTCGTGGAGATGGCTCGTTGTATGCTCTCAACCACCAAGTTGGAGGATCAGTTTCAGGTAGAAGCATTAAATTGAGAACCCACGAAGATCTTACAGAATAGGACACCGGAAGAGGTATGGACTGGTCGTAAACCGTCTATCCATCATTTGAGAGTTTTTTGTTGTACTGCATATATGCATGTTCTAGATGAGAAAAGGAAGAAAATCGATCCAAAGACACTTCCATGTCTTTTCTTGGGGTATAGTACTACCTAAAAGGCATATCATCTCATGGATTCTGAGATGAAGAAAATCTACGAGAGTCGAGATGTGGTGTGTGATGAGTCATCCTTTTACTCCCTACCACACAATGGAGATCTAGTACCGACCTCGTCACATAGATTACTCACACATTCAGATGATGGGAAATATGATTCTTCTTAGAGAGAAGAAGAGCTGAGTAGAGACTTGCTCATTGATCTAGGCACACTGGACAACACATCTTAAAATCAACAGCAAAAACACCAATGTCTGAAATGGGTCCAGAATGCTATTAGGGATGCACACCTGAACTCACTTCTAGGAACTTCTACGGGAGTCAGAACACAAATTCAAGCTAGACATGAGGTAAATTTTGCACTCATGAGTTCAATTGTTGATAGCACTGAACCTGACACTGTTCGTGAGGCATTAGACCAACCACAGTGGAAATAGGCTATGAATGCTGAATATGATTCCCTACTTCAGAATATGACATGGGAACTTATCGATCTGCCTCTATGTAAGAAATCCATTGGCTGCAAATGGATTTTCAATTCAAAATATAAGGTAGATGGTTCAATCAACAAACACAAAGCACGACTTGTTATAAAGGGTTATGCTCAGCAAGAAGGAATTGACTATGATGAGCCCTTTGCACCCACTGTGAAGATCAAAACCATCAGAGTTTTCTGTGCAATGGCAACATAAAATAGATGGAAACTTCAATAGATGGATGTCAAGAGTGATTTTCTGAACGGTGATCTCAAAGAATAAGTATACATGGCCCAACCTAAAGGGTTTGTAGATGAGCATCAACCACACAATGTATGTCATCTGATAAAGTCACTTTATGGACTCAAACAAGAACCTAGGGCATGGTATATAAAAATTGATGATCACCTATTCCAGCATAGATTCACTCGTAGCCCCTTAGATACAAATTTGTATATCAAGAAGGTATGAACATGGATTGTTATTCTAGTTTTGTACATAGATGATATTGTGATCATAGGAAGTTCTGACAATCTTGTAGATGATGTAAAGAATGATCTGAAGAAATCCTTTGACATGACTGATTTGGGGCTACTTCACTACTATTTTGGCTTAGAGATATGGTAGAAGAAGAATCATATCTTCATCTCCCAGATGAAATATGCTAAGACACTCCTGGAAAAGTATGGAATGTCAGATTTTAAACCAATGTCCACACCTATGGAAAAAGGTTTGCAATTATCTAGATTCCAGGCTTCACCGCAGGGTAGATGGCACTCACTACAGGTAGCTTGTGGGGAGCCTCATTTACTTGACTTATACCAGGCTAGATCTTTGCTTTGCAGTGAGCTATCTCACCAGATTTATGCAGGACCCAAAGAAATGTCATTGGATAGTAGCAAAGCATGTGTTGAGATATGTCTGAGGTATAGTTGACTTTGGTCTGGAGTATCAGAAGAACACTCAATTCTTCTTACAGGGATATATAAAATCAGACTATGCAGGATCCGTTGATGACAGGAAATCCACTTCAAGGATATGTTTTTCATCTCGGATCTAGACCTATCTCGTGGATTAGCAAGAAGCAAACTATTTTTTTTTCTCTCATCCACTGACGGCTGAATACCACACCACATGAGGAGCAGTGTGCGAAGTGATTTGATTACGTCGCATTCTTGTAGATATAGGGATTCTTGAAGAGAAACCTCCCATCATTCACTGTGAAAATCAAGGTGTGTTGAAGCTTGTGAAGAATCCTATTTTTCATGAACAAACAAAGCATATTGAGGTTGAATGTCACTACATTCGTGAACAAGTTTTGAACCACCAAATTTAGCTCCAGTACTGCCCTACTGATTTTCAAGCTGCAGATATTCTCACCAAGCCTCTCAGCAAAGTGAAGTTTGATTTGTTTAAGGGGTACATTTGTAAGAGCAATGTATTAAGGGGGGAATGTTAGTGCATTAGTTTAAGAATGTTAGAGTTTAATACATTGTTAATTGTGAACAATTATTTAACTGTCACCTCTCTTCTCAAGTAGCCTATATATTTGGCTCTGCTCTTTTGTTTTAACACATGCATTGAATAAACATTGTTATTTGGTTCTCTGCGGTCACATTATCCCTCTGAGCATATCTCAACACATGCTTTATTGCAACCTAGTGAGATGTGTTTGGCAACTGCATGGCAACATGGACAGTCTATCCACATAACACACAAAAGGTCAATTCTTGTATACATTTAAGTAAATGACAGTCCCAAAACATAATTTTGTAGTCTGCAACCATCTACTTAAGGTAAAAAACAAGACTGTAGGAAGTTGGATCACACTTATTCCAAAGGAGTGGACATAGGTTTAAACTATGGGGGATGCTACTTACTGTCTTCTAAAGGAGTGAAATGGCATATTTTATTTGGGAGACAAAGATACAATTCTTCTGCCAAATATACATAGCCAAGATCAAATCCCTGACAGTAGCCCAAAATATGTCTCCCTCAACGTACCCCTTCAAATCATTCTCACATCTTCGACAAAATTATTAGAACTCCCCATGACCTCTATATGATCACCTACATATACGAGTCAAAATGACAATGATCTCTGCCTATCTTATTTGATATACATAGGTGGAACCCAGAGGATCTACGACTCTCTCCACACTTGCAATACCTCCCCATCTACAACAATCTACCCTATGCTCTAGGTTGCTATTTACATGACTTAAAAAATTTCTTTCATTAGATTTCATCCCTCGATGTGGATCTTTTAATCATCAACAAATCCTTATGGTTGGGTCATGTATTCCTCTTCATGTAGATAGAGAAATATTGTAATTTTCAAGAAAGCACTTTTTCATGCCTATCTACTAAAGTTTCTTCATCCATTTTTTGATGCTAGTGTACAAAAATATCTGATTGTTTTGATATTCATATTGTTGGTGTGTGTGACATGCCTAGTTTTCATCCACATGAGCTTGTTAGTAACCTCTTCCACCTCCTGTGAGATTAACATAGGTCTTAAGAATTCAAATGACAAGTGTCATAATATATCATTGTCATTTACGTCAATGCATCATAGGAGTTACATTCCTTGTTTGGAATGTAGAAACCTTCACTCACAATCTTAACAAGACATGCGTTAGTCATGTCACTAAAAATGTGCCAGTGGCATCATTTATATTCCACCTTTCCAATTATTCATACCCCACTGGGGGTTACATTATTCGGAGACCCCTATTTCTTACGAATCCTTGATCCAAATCTATGAGGATGAGCATGACAAATTCAACCCCTATTTGCATATTCCTTCAATTGTTCAAGACTCCACTTATTGCGTTGGATCTTGACGTTACCATCGGAGTGAAATTTCATTGTGGTGCATTACTTTCGACATTGGTTCTTGTGAATCCCTCTTTCACATACCGACTAACACAAGTGCAAAGATATCACCATACTCATTTCCTTCCTACTAAGCATAACCCTTTGCAACTAGTCATGCATTATACTCTGTACGCTATGATCCATTTTGCCCTGTACAAATTTGAATTTTAAAATCTACTTGCATGGAAGCAACTTCTGACCTGTAGGAAGAAGGATTAGGTTCCCATGTCTGATTTTGTATCAAGGAATCATATTCTAAATCCATGGTCTTCTTCCATTCTGGTTAACTGAGTGCCCCATGAAATGAATCAGGTTCTGTTCTGTCAACCATTGAACAACATCCCCAGTCATTGAAACTTAACCTCTCCCCTTTTGTGATGTGTTCTCTCTTTTTCGTACTCCCAATGAAGTGTTTTCTTCAAGAGTATTCTTCACTTGTTCATGCAAATCCAACTTATGGTGCTTTTGACAAACTTCAAACGCTGACACTATGGCTGATGTGAAGAATTGTTTTCCAAATTCCCAATATCAACGAACAATTCTCCTTGGAGCTCATATTTCTTCTCTGAAGAATCATCAGGCTCATCATCTAGATGTGTGAGGAGTCTATGAGAGGAGGTTGGTTTCGAATCTTCATTCTATGGAAATGAGTCAGATGATGACTCGTCATAGACAACATCTCTACTGTCATATATCTTATTTGTCTCAAGATCCATTAGATGATATGCTTTTGAATTAGAATTGTACCCCAAAAATATGCACTCACATTTTTTTTCATCAATCTTGTTCCTCTTCTTATCTGAAACATGCATAAATGTAGTACTTCCATATACTCTCAAATGGAAAATAGAAGGTTAAAGATTATTAAATACCTCTTCCAGTGTCTTTTACTTTAAGGTATTTGTAGGTTCTCAATCCAGAAGGTATACTGTAGTCTAGACCACTTCCATTCAAAATTTGTTCTCAACCTTTGCAGTGGAAAGCATACAATGAGCTATCTCCATGATAATTTGGTTGTGAAATTCTGCTATTCCATTCCCTCGAGGAGTATAGAGGGTAGTCCGGTGTTGTGTAATGTCATTCTCCTTCAAAAACCAAGAATGCCAAGAATTTATTCGACGTGAATTTCCCCCCTCGATCTGAGTAGAGGACAAGAAGGGGTTGCCCAATATGTTGAAAAAATCTCCTATAGAAGGTATAGAAATGAGAAAAGGATTCACTATTCTTTCAGAGAAAGAACACCCTAGTCTTTCAAGAATAATCATCACTAAATAGCTGGAAGTAATGAAACCCCTCAATCAAGGCAAGAAAGGGTCCAAAAAGATTGGTATGCATGACCTCGAGATGATTCTTGGCATGGAATGTACACAAATCGATTGGATCCCAATGTTGTTTACCCGCTAGACATACATGAAAAAGATATAATGACTGAGAGAGAGGAGGAAGGCCTCATACCATCTACTTTGAAATGAGCTGACAGAAAGATGTCCATACCAATAATGCCAGAGTGCAGTGGATTCCACTGTGGAGGAAGATAACATAAATGCAGAGGATGGAATTACATCTAATGAAAATAATTGATCCTTCACAAAATATCTAGAAAGCATCACACCTTATTTATATATCAGACATGCTTTGATGCCATTCTAAACAAGGAACTCCACCTTGAGCTTGTGATTCAATATTTGAGAGACAAACAAGATATTTGTGGTCAAGCTAGGGACATTACCTATTCCTTCTACGACATACTCCTTGTTGTCTAGAATTCATACTCTATCTCGAGTTGGTAGACAAGTCAATGAATCAAACAACTCTCTATCTTCTTTCATGTGCTTGTTGGAACTTGAATCTATCAACCAAACATTATTTTATGGTTGTGATCTTTGGCATATGAGAGCCAAATTGTCTTCATGTGTGCCATAATGTGCTAATTCTAGAACATCTTCATCTGTGTCATCATCTGGCTGGGATGCGACATGTCATTTGTTCTTCTTTCCATGAGGATGCCACTTGAATTTCTTTAAATCACCTTTGCTAGATGTTCTGTCTTTTCTAGAATTATGATGTGTGTGACCATTGTAGCAATAGTTCATAGTGTCATACATATTCGTGGTGTAGATGTGACACCATCGATTCACCTTTTGATACTTTTACTTCTATTTAGGACTAAATGGTATGCTTTTGTGTCTAATTCTATGACAAATTGTACCTATGAGGATTTTAAGCATCTTCATTCATAAGCCTCATGATGCTAGGAGCATTTGTTCTCAAATGGCATAATTTCAACCATCTAAATCCCATTATTGCCGTTACATTTTTTCACCCAGTTCATCAAAGCTCACGTCTCTAATCTGTGTAATATTCAACATAGCCTAATGAATATTCTAAGACTGAAGGATGGATGTCTAGTTATCGTAGTGTGTAGATGGTGGACAAACAACTCGGGATGCCTTCAACCTCTTGTCAAATCGCGTAGTCATGGTCTACACTTAATTACGCCATGCTCAGAGTGATCAAAATCAAGGATTATATCACTAGTCCTTTCATACTTGCGTTCATCTCATGCTACGTTGGTATGAATATTTTACTAGATATTCATAAGTTTTGTCAACTTATTTCCTTCGTAAATCCTGCAAACTAGAGAATCCCAGGATGCCTTTCATGTTTCCATATTTTGTATGTGTGGTTAGTCCTCACTAGATATGTTCAGCAGTTGATCAACAAAAATTCAAGAGAATTTACATTGATGCCTAGTCATACAAAATTATCTCATTATTAGCATTCAAAAGTACAAAGCCTTACTAATGAAGAAGAGAATGAAGGTGAGTTTGGTATGCTCATATAGTGAGTTATAGATGCTTGTGGCAGTGTTGTACCTCACATTCATCATCTGCCTCGTAGCCTTCCTCGAGCTTGGCATGTATCTTCTCTGTTTGACACCATACATCAAACAAGAACCACTCTAGTAGTCCTTGACACAAGCTCCTTAAATTGTAGATTTCCGTTGTTATGTAGGGCATTGAGAAAGGAAAAGTAAAGTCTGGTGCTTTCTTCTTGGCCTCTTAATGGCGATTAATTTCTTGGATTTCTCGCAACACTGCTCTCGACATCCAGAATGCATGACATGTACTCCTCATGGTCACTTTTCACCTTCACGTTTTTTACAAACCTCTAAGAAACTTTTTTCTAACGCCAACAATGGAATATTTCAAAATGCCACGCAAGGTGCTGCCAAGGATTCAACCATGTTTTTGAAAGTTTTCTCCTACCAAAATAAGTCTCTATGCAAGAATAAGTCTCCACGCAAGCCGATGAAGAAAAAAATAGGGAAACAACCAAAGTTGGCCACGCTGGGAATGATTTCACGAAGGAATGAAGCTTTGATTGCTCCTTCATAAAGGTCTCTAATGTTGAGGATTTTTAAGACTTTTTTTTACGCTGCCAAAGAAGAAGAACAAATGTTAATGCTCCATGCCAATGAGATCTAAAAACTTGGTCATTGGTTTTTCTAACAGGTCGTTGAAGATTGATCTCACGTTTTAACAAGAAATGAAAAATGGTTGCTGCAGTCTTAATGATGGTTGATTCACAACCCATGCAAGGAGAAGAAAAAAATGTTTTCTTGATATTGCAAGCAAGGTAAAAGCCCAAATAAATACATGCACCCAAATAGTATGCTGGAATTGTCAAACATAAGAAAAGATGCCACGAAGGCATAACTGTCATGGACAATTCACAAATAATATATTATTTTTTAATTTAAGCTAACAGAGGATTTAATTAATCTAATAAAAAATGCTTTTCCTATTTTTAATTGTGGATGCAAATTCTTCTGGATCTACCTCAGAATCAAGGGAAAAACAATGAGCTTCTCAGAATCAATTCTTCCCCTAAAGCTTTCTCGGTAAAACAGAAGATTTCTAATGAATAAATACAAATCTAACACAAACATAAAAGCTTCTAAAGCTAATTTCATAGGAAAAGAAGCAACTTTTCACAAGATCTTTTCTTGTGTGCATCTAATACTGAATTTTGAATGCATTGAACTTTCCTAAAAAATTAATAATGAAGAAAATGGTAAAAAAATAATGTCGCAAAAAATTCTTCTGAATCCTTCTCAGGAAAATCCATAGGGACAAGTAGAGAGGAAATCCTCAACAGAATATTTGCAAAGGATATCTATTATAACCACTGTTGCAATTGAACCTATCTAAGGAAATGTGTTTAATCAGAATAAATCTTTGAATCTATTCAAAATAAACAAAGAAACTCGTAGGAATTTATAGACATCCTCAACCTTGAAATGTTGTATGTATAGAAAACTTCAATGCTGACAATGCTTCTTGATGTCCCCTCAACTTCTGTTGTAGTGAGTTTTCAAAATGTATAGGGAACTGTGCAAATTGAATGGGAGAGTGTTGGATTTGGTTTATTTGCAAGTAGTTTGGAAATAATGCAGGCATGAGAGAAACAAGGAAAAAGAATGAGTTTTATTGGGTACTTCTTGGTGGGATTTGGGAAGCATAACCATTTAATTCTAATTGATAAACTCTAACCAATGCTTCTGGAAGAAGATTGGTTCGTATAGAAATTTGGAAGGGAAGTGGTCTAGCCCAATTAGTAGGCAAGAAATTCCACATCACTCAAAGAAGGGGTAGTTAACTTACTAATAATAGTAAGTTAGAAAGGAGAAGTTTGTAAACATCTAAAAAGCTAAAGTAACAACCAATTTAGAAAAGAAATGTGTGAGAAATAAGAACTAGATGAAGGCATGATGGAAGCCCAACCAGTGGGAGGAGAATTGGGTCACGAACATGTGAGTTATTTATATTTATTCATTTCTACCCTAAAATGTAAAAAAGATAGAAAATTCAACCTAGGGAGTTATTTTCAATAATTTCATAGTCAAAATGTTTATTAAGGGGGCGTCACATGGGGTGTGGATTTTGTTTTATTTAAAGTTGTCTATATGTTCTTTCTTGAATTTTTTGGGGCCTAGGTTACGACCCACTTTCCACAGATGGAACCATTGTGACGATTGCGTAACTACTGTTGACAATTTCTCCACATTTGCATAAATGGGAAACTCGAAACTTCATTACGATGGATAACATTGGTGAAGTATACCTAAGCTAGGAGAGATTTTTCAGATTATGTCGTTACTGCTAATTTATTTAAAAGATTACATGAAATCTGCAGCTATGTGTGCTGTTACAAAATGTAACAGATCAAATAGTCTATAATTTCATGACTATCCTAAGTAAAAGAACACAGGCCCCGAAGGACAGCTGTGTTGTCTTGACGAATACATCCAATTACAAAATATGTGAAATGCTAAGTTTTGGAACAACAAACAAAGTACAGATTACAGAAATCTGAGTTCATTACTGGATGTTACAGGTTTTCTAAATTCTTTCTTTCATGATTAAAACATTCAATTGTATCACTGAGTTATTTATTTCATCATACAATCCATACAAAAATTAGAAATGCAAAAAGAAATATACAACTCATTTACATAATTCAATGTTTCATTCATAAGGAACTTTTAAATGTTTCCCACACAAGCCGTGGGATGTAACTGAAAAGTAAAGTACAGCTACTGAAATAAGAGGTACACATGCATAAAAGAGAAAGTAAAGGAGTATGAGTGAACCCATCATTTCCTTGGGGGTTTCTTTCTTCAATTGAAACATCTCCATTTCTAGCTTTTGTTCCTTCTTCATTTTCATTGTAGAAGTCATTGTACCTAAAAAGAAGAGAATAGATTAACTGTTAGTTGTGAGCTCAGGGATCGATTCATATTCCTACACTATCCTATTTCGTGCATACAAATCTCTTAATAACTAGAGATATAGTCTACTTGAAGGTCAAAACTGCACACATGTTTTATTTACTCAGAAAGAAGAGAGAATAAAGAAAAGAAAACCATGGTCACAAAAGAGGCCAAAAAGCCTATGTATTTTCTGACTATTTTCTTAAGTGTGCATGTACAAGTTGCAGCCAGGAAGAAATAAACAAGTCATAAGTACATGATGGAAAGAAGAAAGAATGTAACTCAAAGTTTTAGTAACTGTTCTGAAGTGGAAGAAGTTACAGAAAGAAGAGAAACTGGAAGATATAAGCACATGTTTTAGTTTGCAACTAAAGAAGAAGAATCAAATTTCAAGAAGCTGAAGTTAACTAGAAAGAAAAGATTACAGCTGAAAAGGAATGAAAAGATGATTCTGGAAAATTTGGACAGGGATTTTCCATGTAAAATGGACATTTACAACTCTTCATCATGTTGTTTTCAACTATCAATTACTTTAAAAATATTATGTAAATTAAATAAAGTGATATAGAAAATCAGAAAAGCATTGCATGATCAAGAATGAACAGTTATGATGTTTCAACTTTCAAATACCAAATCAGCTTCAACATAAGTGTTATTTACTGTATTCTGAATCAGAAAAATATAACTACTATGTTGGAAATGGAAGGAAGAAAGAATTCCGGAAAAAAATTACTAGGGCTTCACCATGAAAATCAACTTTTTAAATTTTACAGCATGCCAGAAATAATACAATCAATGAAATAAAGTATTTAAGTAAAAGAAACAAGTTATAGTATTTCAACAAAGCATCTGAATCAAGGCTTATGACTGAAAATAGTATCATAAATAGATGAAGAACTGCTTGCAGTTTCCAGAAAAATTGCTTGTAATTTCCAGAAAAACTACTTCAAAGAGTAAAAGAAATAAGTTGTGCATCAGATTATTATTCAGTGTTGAGATACAAATAAGATTGCAGTATTCTATAAAGTGACAAGAATCATCTTCAGAATACAAAGTAAAGGCCCACATAAATAGTTCTCATATCCAAGTCAAAGAGATATTCAAAAATTTCAAACAGAAGGGAATTTTTCAATTTTCAGAAAGCACAAATGTTCTATGGCCTACAAGGTTGATCACCTAGTTTACAATTATGCACAAAACTGATATATTTCTAGAGCTTACAAAGTTTAGAATGCAACAAGTATTTCAAAAGGAACTATCAAGAAATCAGTCAATTCAAACAAGAAGGCACAAATCTAGTTCAACATAGGCTTTCTTTTCATTTTTTACAAATACCCAAAAAGAGGATTCATTCAGACTACAACCAAGTTTCAAAAAAAGACAACATGTTTACAATACAATAGTTGATCAGCTATACAACTCAAGATCTCAGAACATAAACTATTCATAGACCAAACCAAGTGGTTGTAGGAAAACAAATGAAATTTACAGAATGAGAACCAGAATACCCATGTCTCGAAATGTACAGATCTACATTTTTTGAGTCAATAATAAATAAAAAGTGGCAAGTGTTTAAGGAGAAACCATGAGTTTACCTTCTTAAGTATATGTCAGTGAATCAAGATGGAACTTAGAGTCGTGAATTCAAATCAGAGCTAAAAATGAGTACCCAAAATGGTTTCAACTCGAAACAACCATGACCGAGCCACAGAAACACAAATAAATGCAAGAGAGAAATGAGTATTGGTTTCGAATTTCAAAATGACAAAGACTAGGTAATAGTGAAATTCAGAGGTCGAGAACTTACCATGATCATCGATCATCGATATCACTCGCACAGTTCAAATATCAAAACAGTCAGATAAATCACAGCCGAGAGCTCGAATTCACAATGGTGGCCAAGTTGCAGAATCTTCAACAGGGGCCAAATAGCAACTCAAAATGATAAGAAAATGCAAGTGTTTGACTCCCCAGATTATTGCAGGGCCAAAATAATATAGACCGAGTTCAAAGCTCTCACTTGTTAGCATTAGTTTAGTTTTAATACATTGTTGTTATGTATTTGATGGACAATTATAACTGTCCTCCTTCCTCCTGCAAGGTTTATATTTGAGGCTCTGCTCATTTGTTTTACACCTTGAATAATCATTAAAAATAAAAAAATAAAATAAAAAATAAATAATGTTAGCATTAGTTTAGTTTTAATACATTATTGTTATGTATTTGATGGATAGTTATAATTTTCCTCCTTCCTCCTGCAGGCTTTATATCTGAGGCTCTGCTCATGTGTTTTACACATTAAATAATCATTATTTTCTCTCCTGATATCATTGGTATCAGAGTTTTCTCCATTCCTATGCCTGCATGGAGAATAAAGTGACCTGTAGAAGTTCTATTTTGGCATTAAAGAGTATCTTATCTCTACCTGTGTGGAAGATTAGAGTGCTAGGTGCTGCTCGTGGCTGAGGCGTGGAGTTTTGGAGTAAGAAAATCACTGCGTGGAAAAGATCCATATAGCGACCAGTTAGCAGACCTAAGCTAGGTCGATGTGTTTTGGTGTATCCTTGGCGTGGAGTTTTTAAGGAAAATCGATGTGTTTTTACGTACCCTTAGCGTGTAGTTTTGGAGCAAGAAAATCACTGCGTGGAAATCAGCGCCCATTGAAGAAAATAGTTATATATTTCTTTGTTCCATCAGTGTGTGTTGTGTGAATTTATTTGTTCCACCAGTCTGCCAAGCGTGAGAAGCCAACGAGCCGTGTGGGAAGCACCAAGGAGCCACAGTCTGAACCATGAGCAGCTCAAACAACCCAAACCACCTGTGTCTTGTGCTGTACGAGGAGGCTAGAGACCGTGTGAAACCTATAGTGTGAAGAGCTTGTCGAGAAAGGCTAATCCAAATAACCTCTCCACGTACATTTCGTACATTTCCGATGTCGAGAGTATTATGAGCATCCCTTCCACTGGGTCACCTCTGAGAACCCAAGAGGACACCACTGGCATCTATTTTACCTTTCTCAATGAATTGTTGAATATCGACAACATATTATTTGGTGAATTGGTGCATCAAGGATTGTTTGACTATTTTTGGTTTGACATGTGTTGTTAAGTGTGCCAAATCCATGAAGAATTGGAGCGCAGCTATGATGCAAATGATGAATGTGAAGTAGAACACCCACAGGAGCGTCAGCATCTCACTGCACGAGCCTATAGAGCCCATCTTCGGGATAGATTCCTTTAGTAAGCATTGTAGCCATTTTTGAAAATAAAGAAATAAATAAAATACATTTTTGAGTTTTTGAAAATGTCTTCTCCAAAAATATTGCTATCCGATGCCCAACTCTTGAAAGGGCCAAATTTCGCCACATGGAAAACCAAAATGCAGACGATTCTTCAATTCGAAGATCTTTGGGGGATTGTCTCTGGCAAAGACGCCCCTCCCACAGACGATGATCTATTGGAAAAACATGAAAAGGCTGATGCGAAAGTGCTAATGCTCATCACCCTAAGTCTTTCTGATGAGGTGCAGCCATACATTTGGGAAGCAACTGCTTCTTCTCAGGCATGGAGCGCATTGTGTACCATCTACGAAGCTAAGAATCTGATGACAAATTTGCAACTTCAGACAAAGCTTCATACGATGAGTATGCATGATGGTGAATCAGTAGAATCCTTCTTGCGGCGTGCAGCTGAGTTACATGCAGAACTTTCTGCACTCAGTGAACCAGTGGACGACAAGTTGCTAGTCCCGCTCACCCTACGAGCTCTTCCTTCACGGTTTCGGACACTGATCACCACGTTGACAATCACTCAATAGGAGGTGAGTTTTGCAACCCTGGTGAATTATCTTCAGCAGAAAGAAGCCATGCAAAATGTATAAGAAGCCTTCGAAGACAAGGCTCTTATCATGAGGCAAAAACATAAGCCTCGGAAAGGGCAATCAGCACCCTAGAATCAGAAGCAGCATGCTCAGTAGCCATCTTCACATCGGCCATCACAGCAGCCACCCCAGAAGCAGCATAATCACAAAGCGGATTGGTGGTGCCACATTTGCTCCACGGATACGCACACGAATGCGAACTGTTATTACAATGGTCGCAAGTATGGAAATTCTGGCGAAGAGAGCACTTCTAGCAGAGGATATTCCAAGAAATCCCGATGGCATGCTCGTAATAAAAAGCAGAAGGGCCACATTGCTGCTCAGCAGGATGCCACCTCCGATGAAGAGGTACCAGATACGACTCATTCTGACATTGTTGTAGTCTCACATACTTCACAGCCGTCTGAAGATGTCTGGTTGATTGATTCAGGCACCAGCAAACACATGACTGACAACAAGAAGTTGTTCCATACTCTGAGTGACCGACCCACTAGAGATCGGATCACCATTGCAGACAATCAATAGTATATTGCAGCAGGGATTGGTGATGTCATCATTCCTCTTGGAACACGAAGATGTACACTCACAAAGGTGCTATATGTTCCAGGTTTGACTTCAAATCTTTTGTCTGTAAGTCAACTTCTTAACCATAGAATGAAGGTTGAATTCTTTGTTGAAAAATGGGTCAAGTCCTGCATCATTTCCCAGGGAGAGTCAGTCATTACTCAAGCATTTCTAAAGGGCCGTCTATTTACACTGGATGCAGTCACTTCATCTAGCGTTTCTCTCTCTGCATCAATGGCAGAGTCCACTGCACTTTGGCACTTTCGATATGGTCATCTTTCTGCTGGGGCTCTACATCAACTCAATGCGAAGGAAATGGTAAGAGGGCTTCCTCCACTCTCCCATTCCTTACCTGTTTTCTCAGGATGTCTTGCGGGTAAACAACATAGAGGTCCATTCAAACAGAGCTCTTATCATTCAACAGAGCATCTTCAGGTCATTCACACCGATTTGTGTAGACCTCTGCCAACTAGCTTCCAAGGTTTTGTGTACTTTCAGCTCATCATTGATGATTACTCACGGAAAATGTGGGTATATTTCCTTCGGAAGAAGAGTGAGGCACTTGCAAATTTCCAGACCTTCTACCAGCAAGCCACCAGGCAGTCTGGGAAGCCTCTTCTTCTCCTCCGCTCAGATCGAGGGGGGGAATTTGTGTCAAAGAAGTTCTTAGCATACTTGAAGCAGCATGGCATTTAGCAATATTTGATTGCTCCCTACACGCCCCAACAGAACGGGATTTTCGAGCTCCACAACAGGACTGTCATGGAGATGGCTCGTTGTATGCTCTCGACCGTCAAGTTGGAGGATCAGTTTTGGGAAGAAGCAGTCCAGACAGCAGTGTATCTACTCAACCGGGCACACACGAAGATCTTGCAGAACAAGACACCGGAAGAGGTATGGACTAGTCGTAAACCTTCTATTCATCATTTGAGAGTTTTTGGTTATACTGCATACATGCATGTTCCAGATAAAAGAAGGAAGAAGATCGATCCAAAGACACTACCATGTCTTTTCTTGGGGTATAGTACTACCTCAAAGGCATATTGTCTCATGGATCCTGAGACGAAGAAGATCTACGAGAGTCGAGATGTGGTATGTGATGAGTCGTCCTTTGACTCCCTACCACACAATGGAGATCCAGTACTGACCTCGTCACATAGATTGCTCACACATCCAGATGATGAGCAAGATGATTCTTCTCAGAGAGAAGAAGAGCTGAGTGGAGACTTTTTCGTTGATCTTGGCACACTGGAAAACACATCTTCACATCAGCAAAAGCACCAACGTCTGAAATGGGTCCAGAGTACTATCAGGGATGCACACCTAAACACACTTCCAGGTACTTCTACGGGAGTTAGAACACGAAGTCAAGCTAGACATGAGGTAAACTTTGCACTCATGAGTTTAGTTGTTGAGAGCACCGAACCTGACACTGTTCGTGAGGCATTAGACCAACCACAGTGGAAATAGGCTATGGATGCTGAATATGATTCCCTGATTTAGAATCAGACGTGGGAACTTGTTGATCTGCCTCCAGGTAAGAAATCCATTGGCTGCAAATGGATTTCCAAAACAAAATATAAGGCAGATGGTTCAATCGACAAACACAAAGCACGACTTGTTGCAAAGGGTTATGCTCAGCAAGAAGGAATTGACTATGACGAGACCTTTGCACCCACTTCGAAGATCAAAACCATCAGAGTTGTATGTGCACTGGCAGCACAAAATGGATGGAAACTTCAACAGATGGATGTCAAGAGTGCTTTTCTAAACGGTGATCTACAAGAAGAAGTGTACATGGCCCAACCTGAAGGGTTTGTAGACGAGCATCAACCACACAAGGTATGTCGTCTGATAAAGTCTCTTTATGGACTTAAACAAGCACCTAGGGCATGGTATATAAAAATTGATGATCACCTTTTGCAACATGGATTCACTCGTAGCCTCTCAGATACAAATTTGTATATCAAGAAGGTAGGAACAGAGATTGTCATTTTGGTTTTGTACGTAGATGATATTTTGATCACAGGAAGTTCTGACAATCTTGTAGGTGATGTAAAGAATGATCTTAAGAAATCCTTCGACATGACCAATTTGGGGCTACTTCACTATTGTCTTGGCTTAGAGATATGGTAGAAGAAGAATCATATCCTCGTCTCCCAGATGAAATATGCCAACACACTCCTGGAAAAGTATGGGATGTTAGATTGTAAACCAATGTCCACACCTATGGAAAAAGGTTTGCAACTATCTAGATTCCAGGATTCACCACAGGTAGAAGGCACTCACTATAGGCAGCTTGTGGGGAGTCTCATTTACTTGACTTATACCAGACCAGATCTTTGCTTTGCTGTGAGCTATCTCACCAAATTTATGCAGGAGCCAAAGAAATGTCATTGGATAGCAGCAAAGCATGTGTTGAGATATGTCCGAGGTACAGTTGACTTTGGTCTAGAGTATCAGAAGAACACTCAGTTCTTCTTACAGGGATATACAGACTCGGACTATGCAGGATCCGTTGATGACAGGAAATCCACTTCAAGATATGTTTTTCATCTCAGATCTGGACCTATCTCATGGATTAGCAAGAAGCAAACTCTTGTTGCTCTCTCATCCACTGAGGCTGAACACCGTGCTGCACGAGGAGCTGTGTGCGAAGCAATTTGGTTGTGTCACATTCTTGCAGATATAGGGATTCGTGAAGAGAAACCTCCCATCATTCACTGCAACAATCAAGGTGTGTTGAAGCTTGTGAAGAATCCTGTTTTCTATGAACGAACAAAGCATATTGAGGTCGAATGTCACTACATTCGTGAACAGGTCTTGAACCACCAAATTCAGCTCCAGTACTGCCCTACTGATTTTCAGGTTGCAGATATTCTCACCAAGCCTCTCGGCAAGGTGAAGTTTGATTTGTTTAGGGGGTACATTTGTAAGAGCAATGTATTAAGGGGGGGAATGTTAGCTAATTAATACATATGTTCGTTATTTGTTAATGAAAATTTTCATAACCGTTTCTTCCACGGCTTCCTCCCTCTCAGCCTATATAATGTCATGAGCTCTGTATCATTGGACATAGCAATACATTCAATCTATTTGGAGTGCCTATCAGTATTATCTAGTTGCAAGTAGATAACTTGTGGTTCTTTTCTAAATGAACTTGTACATTTTCTTATAATATTATTTACATGAGAATGGACATTTTTTCCCTTTTACTAATATTTTTTCATACACATCATTTTACAATAGTGCATCATGTCATGGGTATTTTGATTTCCCGCTACTATATTATAAATCAACATATTCATTAGTAAGTTTTTCTTCTATATTTATACTACACATAGTTAATAATTTTACTGTGAAGTTTACTCCATGCTCAAGAAAAGAAAAGTTGTATCGTCCAAAACCACCAATTTTGTGTCCATGTCTCATCATACAAGTCACAGTGATGGGGAGGTTAATAACATTGTTTATTGAATTTTATTGTCTTCCTATGTTTGGTACACCAATTTTCATCTTGTCTAATTTTTCTTACACAATACTCAAGAATCTAGTAGGTTGTTCTTCTGATTGCATTCTATGGGAACAATAATTTTAATGACAACTTGGAATGAAGGCACTATGTCATTTCTAGTGTTGATCTAGAAATGTAAGTGTTTCTGGACATGAGGTTGTTGCACATTTTTACTAAGCTTTTCCCACTCATCACATTTGGAGAATACATTTTTCTTGGTCATCAAAACATGGGAGAAAATTTTCTTTCCATATTTATTTAAGGTTAATTGTGACACTGTAGGAAGGTTCAACAATGAAAATCCCTCATTCCACCTTTTTAGAATGTACACATAAATTTAGCATGCAGGTAGTAGTCTCATTATTATTTTAGTTCCATCTTGTCCCACTAATTGAAAAATATGTGGCGATATAACATAATTTCTCTCCACCATTTTTTATATCAAATCAATTTTTGACACTGCTTGTCATGTTTTATTTATTTTCCTTTATTACAATTTACTGCCTATCTCACACCATTCATCAAAGATTTTCTATAACAATAATAGGTGCTCTTTGGCATCCCTTGAAATTTGTGACATACATTTTGACATACATCCCTTCCACATACTTTTAATTTAGATGGTGTTTTCCCTGAATTTTTTCCTCCATCAGAAATGATATAATTTGTGATGAATGCAATATGTACAAATTTTTTAATGAAATTTTCATCCATCCATAGGGTAGTATTCTATATGTAATTGAAATAACTGAGACAAACATTATAAAGACATCATGAATCCTTGTAGCAAGTTTCCTTCTTGAATTTAAACAAGAATTGATCTCTTATTTTTTCCCATTTTCACTTTCCTTTATTGTACTAGATGGAGTAGTATTTACCTTTTGGCATTTGTGGGAGCTGTAATGTATTTTTATCAAATTTTCATAAGTACAAAACTTGGAGGAATCAAAGACAATTGTATATACCATTTGAGGTAGTGGATATTTGAATGCACTTCACATGTTTACCCACATGTCTTCTGGAATTTCTTTTAGCCTTAATTCCAAACTGAACCATCTAGATATGAAAAATGGATAGCAAGCCACCAAATGAGAGATCCTTTAGATATAAATTAATGTTTTATAATAGGCATGATTATTTTATCAGTAAGCACCCCAAATGTATGAAAATTATTTTTCTGAAGTATAAGGAAGAAAATTACAGTGATAAGGGGTAAGGGAGGTAAATTAGGAAAGAGAGGGTTATTATTGTGAGTAGGCACTAACAGAGTTCACATTGTATAATAGAACATAATTTTAAGGGCAGGTCCACATTTATTATTGTGAGAGGCACTAACCAACATAATAACAATGTAAGCAATTAACAAGACTTAAAAACTAGAGAGATGTCGTTATTTTGATTCATCAATCAAGAACAACAAGATCCTTCTCTATTATTCATGATCATTATTCTTGCAAAGGTGTAGAAAAAAGAGATAATAACATAAAGCATAATCAAAGGAAATAGAAGCAATGCATCTCTTAATTATTCTGTAGAGATGAATAAAAATATCAATAACCTATAATAATAAACAATATTTATATAAAACTAAGTTTCAAGATCCCTTTGGAATGGAGAAGTTGTCCCAATTTTAGGCATTAAAAATTGTCTTCTCATCCACCCCCCACATGACCGTTCATATCCCATCACTTATGATTTTTCAATTTCTCTTAGAAGAGACAAATTAAGTACTTCTGCTATAATTTGAGAGATTTCTTTTAAATTTCACAAAAAAAATGTTGTCACTTAAGTGAAAAAGAAAAAATACTACATTAAGGGTTTGAAAAAAAACCTACTAAAAATATTTTATCAATTGAAATTTAGAATATGGAGAGAGGGAGATAATCGAGAAAGGGAAGAGATTGCTGATTTGAGGCATGGTGATCACAATGTCTTCATTTTGAAAAATGAACAAACACTTTAGTATGTTTAGTGAGTGTTTAGGAACAATTTTTTGATACCTCCCAATGTGATCCTTAGATGATTACAGGAATCACTCGTGATTAATTATTCTTTTTCTCAAAGTGAGAGAGAGGATCAATTTCTTTTTCCTTAGGCTTCCAAAATTGGCCCTTGTGATCTCAAATCATCTTTATGATCCTTGAACCTCTATATATTTTTCCCTCACTTACATAGATAGGCCTTTAAATGTGTATGAAAGGGATGGCCCCTGAATGTAATTATTGATAAGTGGCCACTAGTTGGAATTGACATGAGAAGTTGGAAATGACCACAACACAAGATTCTGGGGTGAGTGTTTAGAACACTACCAAGAGTATTGAATAGATATGATTTCCTATTCTTAAGAATATGGTGCTCTAAATGAATATCATACCTTTTCCTTTCTTATCTTCAGAACACCTATTGAATGAGATCAAGTCATACACCTCATGTGGGAATGTTTCTCATGGAAGTAGGTGACCTTTTTTCATAACAAGGCCAATATTCAATAGAACTTGAAGGAATGAATGATATATGAGTCATATTTCTTTGTCCTATACACTTTGATAAAGCAGTTAAAAATCTACCTCTCTTAACTTGAAACATGTGATCGCCTTAGTGAGCATAGATCATGTGTTAATAAACACTTCACGAGGTATGCATTTCCTAAGATGACCTATTTCCTTACTCATGAAGAATCCTTCTCATAAATATTATGGTGAACATCTTATTGAATTTAATTTGAATGAGAATCTTTATCCTCTTCAAAGTATTTCCAACTATATAATGTTCTCAACCTTCATGAGGGAGATGATATTTTGACTAATGTTCCTTGATATGATATGCCTTGTTCCTTAGCACAAGAGTAATCGAAATGATGCTTCAGGATCCTTATGGAGGGTGAATTTTATTTTAAGCTATGTAGAAACTTTATGAAACTACGAGAATGGAAAAAAGTAGAAAGATGAGTGAAAATAGAGCTAACAAGAACCTTCTACATTGAAAAATGAAACTTTCTATTTTTCGCAGGTGGGAAAAGGACTTGTTCTTTTCGGAAAAAAATTCTTTTTACTCAAATTTTATATTTGATATCTCCTTGAAAACTCAATTAACCTATATTGATGATGCTTTACAATTTTTAGTTTTTTTATATTACTTTTCAATAGGATACTTTTTCTAAACCTGTTATTTTGTAAAACTCATCTTTTTTGTCTTGTTTTTTGTTCCTCACTATTTCTAGATGTTCTAAGTGATCGGAGCTTAATATTTTGAGAGATTTACTATTTTTAGAATGTGATTGTATGTTTCATATTATTTTTTTAGTTAGTGGTCATATGGTTTCTGTTTGTAACTAAAATACAATTTTTGGATTCAAATTTTCATCGGGATCATGTGCTCCAATTTTCTTCATGATCCATCTGCTAGAACTTTTGAATATAAAAAAAGGGAAATTTTAAGATAGATGGTTTTAGGTATACTACTGTGTGATGGAATACATTAATGGAGGCTTAAAGACTTCAGTGATCACAAGGTACCCTAGGAGGACAAAAAACAATGAAAATATTGGTGTTGTTAGTTTTCTTGTTGGAAAGTTATGGGAAAAACTTTGTTTTCATGTTCATCACTTGACTAGAGAAATTTTTTAAAGGATTTATAGTGTTTTTATAGATTTTTTGAGTTTTAATGGATTAAAAAATGGATGGAACTTCAAAATGTGTAATTAAATGAGCTTCAATGAAAGTTTGATATGTTTAAATAAGCTACCCCGGCAGCTAATTTTTTACAATAGTTGAGAAAGTAGCTCATGTTTCAAAAATAAGGTTTTAATGGATTAAGTATGGGGTGAATTTTTTTTACCCTCTATACCCTTAGGAATGGGGAAAAAGGGGTCCAAAAAATGTGTCTCAACTAGATCATGATATGTTTCACCTCATGAGATATAAGTAGAGAGAGATAGGATAGGGAAAAGAGGTGTAGCATGATTTATTGAAAGAGAGATTTTTTGTATTTATTGTTAGCTTATATTTTTTTGGTTTTGATTTTGATTTTACACTTGTGATTTTGGGAAGGAATGCTTTCCCCTAGCCTCAACCCCATACAACTAGTAAGATGTGATGGCTAAGAACCGAAGGTTGAGATAGGTGAAAAAGAGATCCGAGAGAAATGTTTAGAAAATTTATGTCATAAAAGAGGTCTTTAGGGAAAGATGTGAAACAAAGAACCTTCTAGTACAGACTATGGGATAAGACACCAAAGCTATGAGAAACTATGAATATAGATAGGCTTGCAAGTTTTAGAAGGACCAATGTAAAAATTCCATCTAATGGTTGAGATGATGTAAAAATTAGAATAATTTAGTGATGATATGATAAATAATTAAAGAGGTTTGATTAAATGTTTTTTTCCAATTTTTGAAAGTTTCTTAAAGTTTTCTTTGAAAAGTAAGTTCCAGTTTACAATTTCATAGTATGATAATGCAGTATGAATGCAATAATGTACAATTGGAGATGTAAATGAATTATGCGTAAAAATGTTTAAGGTGAAGTGAATTAATTGATTCGCTAAATTCCTCACCTTCAAAATTACATAGGTGATAAAAACCATTTTTAAAGTCTTATATTGCTTGGTATGGGCCCTAACCACTTGGTAATGAATTTCCTCCCTTTTTTGCTTTTCTTGTCAATTTGGATATTAAGTATTAAGACTAGATCTCTGATGCGTATTTCATGCTCATATACTTTCTTATTAGACCAATGACACATTTTGTCAGCATAAACACTATGACATTGCCCATCTCTGATTCGAGCTTCATCAAGGGTTTTCAATTATAATAATCATGCTTCGTGGTACACATCTTCATCCAAAATGCATTACAAAGATATGTGAAGCCTAGGTAACTTGATTTCAAACAGTAAAAACCACATCAAATTGAAATACTAATAAAAGGGGGTTTATCCCTAGGTTGGAAATAACTTGAGATGCCAATCCATTTATTTCTCCTTAACCTTCTTAAGGAGAATGGAATTCAGGGTTTTATTTGTTTCCTCAGCTTTTCCATTAACTTGAGGGTAGTATAAAGAGGTTGTGTGGTGAGATATCTTGAACCGTTGCACACAATTCCCATACCTCTTCATTCTTGAAGGGTGTGCCTTATCTGAAATAATGACTTGTGGGACTCCACACATGTAGATGATCTGGTTTAGAATAAACTCGGTGATCATATACCCAAGTATAGTCGTAAGAAGCATAGCCTCAATCCACTTTGTAAAATATTTTGTGAGCGTGATTATGAAGTTATGGGCATGTGATGATGAGGGAGAGAATTTACCTATCAAATCAAGGGCCACAACTAGAGAAGGGCTAAGGTGTTATAATGGGACTATAGAGCATGTGCAGGAACCTATCAATGTAAAAAAGGAATCCTTTACAAATATAGGGATATCATCATCTTCCTCCTTGAAGCATCCAAATCCTATACCATCCAAACTATCCCTCGATCATCCAATTATTTCACTTACACAATGGATTCCCTCACATCCTTTATCCCACAGACAATGTAAGAATCTAAACTCTTCGTTGTTGTTTAGCGTCTCGATCAAACATCGCATATCTGTGAGTTTTCCCGCATCAATCACGTTGATACCAATCAACCTAATCTTTTGTATTTTTACATCTTTTAAAACACATCCCAATATAAAGTCACCTCCGAAATGTATAAGAATGGTAGGAGGTCCTATCTTCAATGTACAACCCGTAATGTTATCCTTTTCAAACACGGGTTTGATGAAATTATCTTGTGTTGCCTTAAGTCCTCTAAATTTACCTGTGCTATCCAAGAAGTCCAAGATGGAATCTATGGTGGAAAATTAAGCGTCTTGGATATTTCTAAACATATCATTCACCTGAGATACTACGGGCCTAACCTTAATCAAAACTATTGTGGATATGTTAAAAGGTGTGTTAAGTATCAGAAATATTCCAATCGTATTCTTAATCCTAGCTAGGATCTACAGTCAATCGAGAACCTTTGGCCCTTGGAACAATGGGGGCTCGACCTCATTGGCATCATCAAACCATGCTCCTCCCAATTCCATCATTCTATCATCACTGCTATTGAGTATTTCATCAAATGGGTGGAAGTCATTCCAATCACATGTACCAAAGCTACCAAATCATCAAATTCATCTATCAAAAAATTTCTATGGGTTTAGTGTCCCTCACAAACTCATCACAGACAACAGACAATCCTTCAAAAGAAAAAATCTTAATAAGATTTGTGACTCTTTTAATACCAAGCTTAGCTTCTTGTCTCCTTACTATCCCCAGGCTAACATCCAGGTCGAAGCCTCAAACAATAGCCTTTCACAATATTCTTTCTAAGAAAATTGATAGGTCAGGTTGTGATTGTCATATTCACATTCCCTTCACTCTTTGGGCCTACTAGACTAGCCTCTGCACCCCCATGGATGCTACCCCTTTCTCTCCCATCTATGGCTCCAAAACTGTCCTCCCTCTGAAAGTTCAAATTTCTTCCTTACGTGATTCCCTCAGTGAATTTATCTCTAACGGGGACTATCATCATGAGCCTCTAGCACAACTAGAGTTGTTACATGAATGTCACTTGGTCTCCCTCCAATAACACCAAGTCTATCAAGATATAATCAAATAAGCTTATAATAAGCACCTTAAACCTCACGATTTCAACATTGGTGACCTTGTCCTTAAAGAGAATCAAAATGTCACTACTTTAGAAAGGATCCAATGTGGAAAGTTCACTCCCAACTGGATCGGACCATACATTATTATACATAAATATGGATCATGTGCTTATCGTTTAGCCTCTGTTGATGGTAAAGCTGAACCGGAACCTCTCAACACCTTGCACTTATGACCTTTCTATTATTAGCATACCCACCAACGTGACCCTAGTCACCTTAGCGATCCTCTCTTTCCATCAATTTCCTTTTTCATCTATCACTGTGATAATATGGAATTATGTGGTGTATCGTCACTATCCTTTTTATGACCTTATATAGAGGTAGCACGAATCTGCTCATAGCATGTTCCTTATGGATAAGTTTTCCCTTCTTGGTGAGAACTCCATAATCATTACTTCCATTTCCATCTTATTTTCCTTCTGGAACCATGAGGAGGGCCTTCAATTATAGCTTGCACATATTTACTATCCCCTCCCCAAGTGGTCTACTTGAATATCCCTAGCTCCGACATAAAGTTCAATATTAAAATGTAAGGACATCTATCTTTTTCAAAAAACAGACTGCTCCCTTGAAGGACAACTGTTCATAAAATTCAAATACTATAAAGTATATAATGATCCTCGAAGGAAAAATATCATCCTTCCATCTCAAAAAAAATGTAGACCACTCCCTCAAAGGATGGCTAACCCATTATATGATGATAGTATAAGGATTCCCACATAGATCAACATTCCATTTGTAAAATTATCCTAGGAAAGCTTGCTGCATTGATCAACTTTCTCATCAAAATAAAACTTCCGACATCGATCAATTTACATCATTATATTCATAGCTGGGGCATAGTCCTATAAACACCACCTAAGGAGAACATGTTTCCCATATACATGTTATATCTTGACCCCTTGTTGTGTTCAAAATAGGTTTATAAGATTTCCATTCCATATTTCCTTTCTTGATCATGAGTGTGACTAACTACTATTGGTCCTATATTAACAGCTAACTTTGGTCACAAGTGCATTGCTATTTTATATTCCCATTCTCTCTTTACCTCTAATATAGTTTGGAGCATTCCTTTCACCCGTGTTCTTCTCTACGTCGTAGTTTCTTTCGTTTACTTCTTGGTCACCAGTCATCGGTTCCCATCTCTTGGTAAGCCTCTTTATTTCATCCCCTCTGATTTCTAAACATCATCTCCACATATTTTTATTTCATTATCTCATATATAGCTTACTATATACCCATGTCCAAACTACATTTTCATCATAAAAAATTTCATCACACAAGTTGCACTCTATATCCTATCTCATCACATCCCTACCATGTTTCTAAACTCTATCACATTCATATCCTATTATAAGTTGTCAAAAACATAATCAAATTCATAATTTAAACATCACCGTAAACCATCTTCCTACTCATTACCTTCACATCACATTCACAATTATATAATCATAATCATCCACATCTACATATAACATAACTCAAAAAAACCATTAAATCATCTCCTCTTCCCATTTATTTTTGGTGTGTCACCGATAACACACTATTCTATGTCATATCTAATTTTTTTTATTGCCTCTCCTTTTAAGCCATCCTCGTGTCCTTTTCTAAGGTACCATTTTAATCTTCATCCTCATATTTCCTGGACGCATTTTTTGCTTGATTCCTCATCTATGAAGGATTTCACATTATTATCCTCCCATTTTTTCTGCATGATATCCGAATCAAACCCATTGGTCCCATGACTTGCACATCTATCTTAAGTGGAATTGCATTGGATTCCCTCCATCATGTAGTGATTTTTCACAAGCTCAAAAGTCCACAGTGCATTTCCATCATCTCCATTGAGGTTTTACTTTGTCCCCTGCTGAAGTGATTCCTAAAATCACCACCATATTCCAATTCTTATTTTTTCTTGAATCCTTCCTACACTAGGGTATCATTCCTCATCTTCACTTTTTTCCATCCTTTCCCACTCTCCCTTCTCATATATATCTTTCAAACAAGTGATAAGTTCCCATTCATGTCACAAATCCCTAGTTTTAGGAGGAACACCTTATAAATCATTTTTCACATCAATTATCTTTATTATCTCTTCTAATTTTTGTCTCACAATTTGGTATCACAAACCCCTCAACAAAAGGGGTGATATATAGACACTTGTTTTTGGCATCCACTCGTGTCTTCACCTCATGTATACCCTCACCCTTGCCTATAACTCTCATTTCCCTCTTATTTTTGAATTATTCACTTCGCCTCCTAAAATTATATTTCCCACTTCCCCAAATTTTAAATTAATAATCCATTCTCTAAGCCCATTTAATCCTATATCCCATTTTATTTACCCATTACCTCATCCACTTATGTATTATTCTCATTATCCCCAATTTATCCTTATATTTTAAAATTACCATCAATTATTAATGCCCCTTTAATTATCCCAACCATACCTTAAATGACATCATGGGATTATCACCCCCCTCTTATAATTACCCCCTCATTAATTACTTCCATAGGATTCCCCCAACACATCTCACCCTATCCTAAGATTCTTCAATCCTTTAGAAACCTCTTATATGAATGCAGGGATAAAAATAGCCCTGCTCACTGTTTCTTAGCCTATTATAGCCACTGCAATATCACTCTAACATCTCTTGGAAGACTAATCAGCCCAATCACCGGACGACTGAGATGGGTTTTTCACCGACCCTGCCTTGTCCCTATTTACTCAAGCCACCCCTCTTCCTAAAAGGATGGAAATTTTGAATCATTCGAGTGCTTTGTGATTACTTATTTTGTATCTTGTTCTCAGAGATCTTGCTATATGTCTGAATCACTTGGCTATTTCTTTGAATGCCACGGAGGGATATTAGATTTTAGAGAAGAATATTGTGGAGATATTTTTTTTTCATGATTTTGTCTCATCTTGTAAGTTTCTGCAGGTTTTCACTGAGCTCTGTGTCTTCCTTTAGACATCTTCAGTCATTCCCAGGGTCCAACATCTATGCATATATTTTACACGGATCTCATCCCTGATCCAAATCACTGCACCCACATCTATACCTATTATACCCACGTCCATCATACCCACATATACTAATCCCACATCTATTGCACCCACCCTACTTTGACATCTATACCTACATCTACGATCATATCTGCTTCCACCACCCATATCTACATCTATTATACCCACATCTACTATACCGACATCCATTCCCACATCTATCTCAACATCTACCTCTTATATCCATGCCTATACCTACATCTACCTCTATACCCACATCTAAAACTGTATCTATACCCACATAAAGATATGAATCCATGTCCACATCCCAACTGGGTCTGGTCACCATCGACCCATTGCCTATCTTATATTAGATCTTCCCTACCTTTTATCCTTATGACCGTTATCCACTATTTCCTACATCATATTGAACCCTTTGTACGCTACCCATTTTATCTAGTACCCTGTCACGCCATTTAACATCCTAGAATCAAATATCTACCCATCTTCCACATTCTTCTGCACACCTGAAATAGGTCAACACCAACCCTCCTTGTATACACTTCATTTTTTTTTTCAGATGAAGGAACTACATTTTATATCAATATTAATTAGTTCCTTTTTGGAAACATATCAACTAAGGCATAAGAAATCATCCCCATACCATCCACAATTAAATGGTCAAGTGGAAGTCACTAATAGAGCATTGGAGAATATCCTAACCAAGACAGTGGATATCTCAAGGAAAATTTGGGTTCAAAAGTTACTTGAAGTAGTATGGGATTATAAAAAAACTTGGAAATAAACCCATTTTTCCTATGGGATCTGAAATTCAAACCTTAAGAACAACTACTGAAGTGGGGAATTGAGTTATTATAAACACAAAAAGATAGGATTCTTCAACTAAATGAGCTAGATGAAATGAGGTTACAAACACTTCGTCAAACAAAAGTTATCACACATCAAGGAAAAGTGTGGCATGATAGTCATATTAAGCACATGAAGTTTCAAAAAAGGAGTCTAAGGCTCTTCTATTTGATTCAAGGTACAAGGACTTTAAGGGAAAAATTGGAAAAAAGATGGATGGTTTCCATACCAAATTGAGGAAGTCTTAAACAATGGGATTGTATAGTTGATTCCAATTGATGGTGAAAGAAGAGTATTGTTGGTTAATGGCCCATAATATTATGAATATACCAAAATCTAGCATCAAAAGAGGAATTCAAGAAGATTATACAAGAAAATGCAGCTTTGAATTGGTTTTGACAAAGTTTCTTTGTCTAAGACAACTCAAGGCTAAATTATTTCAGAAAAAAATAAATAGGGGGATAGTTTGAAAATGAAAAATGGTAGCCACCCATCCTATGAAGTAATGATTGAAAACAAGAAATGATGATCATATACTTCTTTAAACAAGAAAATATATTTGAAAAAAAAATAAAAAAAAATATAGGTGGCTTAAAATAAGCAATAGCAGTCACACCCAGAATATTGCCATCAATAAATGTGTTGAGACAACATGCAGAGAGATAAAAAAAGATATTAAGTGCTTCTATCAGATTTGACAAGTCATTGGAGACAAGGTATGTGTCATTACTTCCCTTTAAAATTTTAAAAAGTTTAATTATGAGAGGATTACTGATTATTATTTTCTGAAATGATACCTCCACCATTTCCAATATGTTCACATGCACACCAAATCTGAGTAAATATGACACTCATCCCCAATAAATCTATGTCACGTACCAAACTTATTGTTCATCCCATTGATGTCTCATCACATCTGGTTAAATTTTACCCAATTCATGTTGTTTTCCATATAAAAACCATTTCCCCCATTTCTTACTAGTTTCCATTAATGTTGGTCCATTCTTGTGATACCACTAGTCCAACTCCTGCACTAAATAATTTGGGCATTCCCATGTCATGACTACCCCATTCTTGTGATATAGATTCTTTCAGTCCTATGCCATTACTTTCTCTATTCCAAATACCAACCATGGGAATTAGGCTCCATTATGAGCCTACCAATTTGGTGGAATTAATCTTTGATAGGAAATCAGTAGCAATCTTTGAGAAAGTAGGGTGGTTGGAATTCCTTCTTGCATATGAGGAATTTAACCCAAGGATGATAGAGGAATTCTGGTCAACATGGAGGAGGGATATTTAAAATTAAAAGGTAAGAAAATATTTTTCAACCCTTTCCATAATTAGTGGCATTTTTGGCATTCCAAAGGAAGGGAAATTGGTTAATTTTAGGACCGCCCTATTATGAAATTACTAAGAATTTTTGAAGGGACACAAAGAGAAATTATAATTATTTTTTGAAAAGAAGGGAAAGGATAATCACATAAAAGGGGTTCTTTTGCTGAGCCCCTGGGCAGATGTAGTGAAATGGGTGACCAAATATTTTACATGTGATGGTCAATATGAGGTTATTTTAGGACTTATTTTGAGAATCCTTATTCATCTACGCCACAACAAGGTTAATTTTCCCCAGTTTTTATTTGACTTTGTTTCATTTACTGATGAGAAATTCCATTTGGGTTCCTCTTACCTCAAATTCAAATGCCTCATCCACCTCATTTATAAGCACCATTTCATTAAGAAACATAATGGGATTAAAAGGTGGGAATTTTTTTAAAATAAGTATTCCCTTGAACCTTCTTTGGTTCTAGAAAGATGTTCCTCTAGCTCAGAGAGGCCAAGGAAATGCCTTAGGTCATCAGGACCCTACCCAAACCCTTGATGAACATCAAACACAAAATTTTCCTTCACGGGAGAGAAATAATAAGCAAAAAACCATCATGAAATCCCTACACCAGACAACTCCTGCTTTGCTACCTTACTTTGTATCTTGTCCATGTCCTGCTGCAAAGATGGAGATTGATAAACCAAGGAGATAGGAAGGAAACAAACCATGTAGAAACTCTTGATCAAATAACCCAATTTTTTTAATATTTCCCCAGCTTAATTTGTTAAAAGGTAAGATAAAATTGATGAAATAATGTTATGATCTTAGAGGAGTGACAAAATAAAAGAAATTGCTGAAAGAAGAGAATAAGGTACTCAAAGATAACATGTTTCTTATCTACAGGTTATATGGCCAAGCCCTTTCTTGTAGGGCATCTTCTAATTTTTATGCATTATTATTGAAAGAGATATTCTTCAAGTCGAAATTTTCTAGAGTATGTTCCATGGATGCTATAGATTTTTAAAATGATAAACAATTTTTTGGGGCATATTCAACATCATACATAGTTGGAAAGGATTTCTTTTGTGAATTTTATATACATAATATTCTTTCCTTAGAAACTAGAAATTCCCATCAATTTATATGTTGGAGAAGTGCAATTGAGGTCTTCTGTTTCCACTTTAAGACATCAATTTGTGTGACATGAGAAAAGAGAGGAATATGTTAGAGAAGAAACTAATCCAGACCTCTTAATGAGGTATGATATCCCAGCTCCAATCCCATTCTTGAGAAGATATCAGGTCTATTTTTATTAGTTTCAACTTGTGGACAAGTACAAAGAAAATATTTCAACTTGTATCTCATATTTCCGAGAGTATGTACTCTCAAAATTCAACATGAGGTTTCTTGCTTGTCAGCTAAGGTATGGGATATTTCCAGAGGTTGTGAAAATAAAGGAGGTTATTTCCCCAACCAACCTTTGTTAGTCATTGAAAAGGGCCAATGACCTCTAAAATTATACTGGGAATGCAAGAGAAATGGATTGGTATGAGATATCGAATAAAACTACTATTAGCACATGTAACCCTAGGATAATCTTGAAGCAAGATACAAAACATGAAGGGACACAATGATTCAATTATTTGGGTTTTCTGATATAGAACAGAAAGAAACCATGCTTACTTTTACCAATGAGTATAATTGTACATGTATTGCTGAGTCCTTGAACATATAGCAGGAGGAGGTACTAAACCTTATGTTTGAGGGAGTGATGAGCCCTATTACTACCTATTTAACCCATTTTTGTAGTGTCATCATTTTTTGCTAAGACTGATATTATCAATTTATAATTAATACTTCAGTATATTTCAAAGGAAATGTTTTGCATAACCTTGTTATTTTCATCTTGTGTATGATTATTCAAATGAGTTTAAATGGATATTTATGTGGGTTAAAAACGTGTTTGAATAACATGTATTAAGCCAACACAAGAATCATAAAATGGACTAATGTAGGACTTGCTTTGGAGCACCAGACTCAACTTGGAGTGCAAGACTTGTGCACTACTATAGTAATTTCCCACACATTGATGCAATACTCTTTTGGATTATAGGAATCACATTACAAGGGCACATGAATCATGTGGAGAAATAAACATAACTCATATTACAATAATCTGATTTGATTAAGCCAACATAGGAGTTTTAGTGCCCCCATACTTCAAGCAATCCTTTTGTAGGACAACAACCAAATTTGGTAGCATGCATAAGTCAAGGAGGGTGACACATCATATAACACATTTTTTTAGACCTGCCATTTCCTTGCGTATTAATCCAAGAAATTTATGTTGAGATCCCAATGCATTAACCATGATGGAACCCAAGTAAATTTTGGAAATTTGGAAATATTTGGAAGGTTGCAGCAAGTACATCCTCCACTCCCATAAATAAAGAAACATAACATGTCAGGAAATGCAAATGAAACATTTTGAGCAGAATCCTCAAGCATATAAAAACCACCTCCCAAATCATGGCATGATTAGTCACTTCAACTTGGTCTTAATGTTTCTCTTTCACCTCAATTTTTTTTAAGATAACAAATATATTTTTCCTTGGTATGCAAGAGATCAATAACTATAACTCTTGGAGAAATTGAAGTCATTATACACTAAAAATGGAGCCATGTTGGAAATGACTAGGGTTTGTTACTCAAAGGTAGGGTGAAAGCATAACAAATGTGCCCTTATACCGGTGCATTCCTTGCATTCGAAGCTTGACAGTTGATCAGTGGGGAGATCCGCATCCCCTTCTCTTGCAATTACCTAGGTATTTTAAATTATTTTGTTACTTGTCCTATTCTTTAAAATGAATACATAGAATAAAGTATACGGTAGAGAAGAGAAATAGATTACAAATATTTCTTAATGTTATATGTATAAGGAACTACAAACTAGGACTAAATTTTATAGAGAACTTTGGCTCATTCTCCTTTCTCTTCCAAAGGGAAGAATAACCTCAAGACCTATTTGAAGTAATTGTTATGCTATTCCCCTAAAGAACTTCAGAACTTATGTTCTTCTTTACTTCTTATTTTTGCTCCGTTCAGATTATTGGGAGTTGAAATTGCTATATCAGGAGCTTGTGCTTATCGTTGGTTCCTTAAGAATAGTGCCCCTACTTTGTTAGTCATTTTTTGAGCTGTTTTTTTTTGCCCTATGTTGGCTAGTTGTTTGTGCCCTGTTGCCTCTAACTGTTTGAAGAAGGGAAAATTTTATTCTTTGTCACAATCACTATTTAAAAGCCTTAAATCCAAATACTAGCTTGGCCATCCTTATTACTCAGTAGGTGTTATAGATGTTAAGGGCAGTATAAACTTCATTCTTTTGGAGGCTTGAGAAACATATCTACCTTTTTCCTTTGAGCTTTGGATGTATTTCTTGTTGTGTGATTTATCATCACTATTTTAATATTTTCATCCAAAGTGATAGATTATGATGCTCAACCTTGTTGGGATGCTTGAAGCTATTATGGTCTTGTCAAATGCAGGAATAATGAGTTTCACGAAAAAGGTATGATTTTACCCTTTTCGCTTGCATTAAATTTTACTTCATCATTTGAATCTTTTTCAAAATTAAATTTTGAATGATAGGTGATAAAATATTTCCTTGACGTGAAATCTCAAAACATAAACACAAAAAAAAGAGAAAACTCTGATTTTGAAAGTTTTGCTAATGGTGTGCCACACCCAAATGTACCACAAAATGAAAGTCATTGCATAACCCTAGGTAACATGTAACACCTTGGGGAAACCTTAACTGAGTTTTTTGAAATCATTTAATGATCTTAAAAGTCATATTAATAAACCCCCTTCACTTATCAGTCACTTATGCTGACATTGTCATTTTAATAAAACATGATTGGTTTTAGCTTACGGTTGACACTTAGCTTAAGCGAAACTGATAACCACTACCTCCTACCCTAGATTTCCAACAAGAGGATTGTAACCAACCTTAAATTCACTAAAAACAAATTCATAAACTAATTTTTCAAGTGGGTTTTAGGGCCCACTAGTTTTTGTGCGACAAGAGCTGTTGACACAATTACGATATATCGCCCTGAAGTTCCCCTTGTAACTTGAGCTGTGATCATCATAATCCAACTTAAACCAAACACGATAAATTCTATATATATGAAAGCGTACGTAGGAATTGATAAAATTCATTATCAAACTTAAACCAAGTGTTTTTAATCCTAGTTTGTAGGCACTTTTGATGTTTTGGCCATCTTGTGCCAAAATTGCAACTTTGGCTAAACAAACCTTGTAAGGGATTCTGTTGACTCATTAATTAACTATGCAAACCTTGTACATATCATTACCACACTTTATAGAATTTGAATTGATCAAATTATTGTATGAATTCTTTTTGGGAAATTATAATGTTTCTCTCTCTTCCCTTTTCTTTTTCTAGAAGTAACTCTGATATTTTGAATGGTTCTAAAAATGTAAATGAGTTATAAATGTTCATGGTGTAGAAATGAAAATTTGATAATGTATGTGATTATGATATGATTGATAGAAAGGAAAATTAAATCTTGAGTTTCTCTCTCTTCCCCTTTCTCACTATAGAGATAATTATAAAAATATTGATTGGGTTTTGAAAATACAAGTGGGTCAAAATGTTTATGAGTTGAAATGAAATGAAAATTAGATACAAGATGTTAAGGTGATTTGAAAAGAAAAGGAATCCTATATTTTCTTCTTCCTCTCTCTCTCTCTCTCTCTCTCTCTCTCTCTCTCTCTCTCTCTCTCTCTCTCTCTCTCTCCCCCCTATCTCTATCTCTCTCCATTGTTTGTTCTTATTGTTTGAAATGATGGATACATGTAATTTATGCTTGAGTGTAGGGAATTTCCATACTCAGTCCTAGAATTGACACAACGTTGTTTATAGGTCCTCCAAACAAGAGGAATTTTTCTGTATGTGATATGTTGTAATTACTGAGTTATCATTATAAAGTTATATTCATCTTGCAATTCATGTATTACCATAGAATAATGATATTTATTGTTGTTCGACAGAATTGTTCTTCGTATATTTTGAAAAAGGAATACCAATGTAATTATCTTTTATAGTGTTGAATTGGATGTGAAGTTGTACTCAATGTTGCACCTCTGTTATAAAGATATTAAAAAAATATTTTTCTCTGTTAATTAATGGTTTACTTTCGCAACACCCACAATGCTAGGTAGAATCCCCTCTCATCAAAAATAACAAATTTAAAATAACGAGATCTAATTCCAATTATACTTCTTTATCCCATTTGAGTCTTTTTCCATGGTATAAAACATTTATCGTGTTAGTAAAATACTCTAACATCATTAGTAATCTCCTTGTTTCATACCTAAGATGTCTTATTAAGGACCTTTTTACTTGAATATTTTATGCAGTGGAGATTTTACGCTCTAAAACCTATCATACTACCTAGGACAAGTGATGTGACCATGTCTTGTTATTATAGGTATGGCAATTTGATGAATACATTTAACCCCCTAGTGTGTATTTTCCTCTAGTATCCTAGTGGGTGGCCAAATTCTTGCAAGATAGTTCGTGGTTATACCTATGGTTGATCCCTTGTCAGATCTATTTTATGTGAGTAGAGACTATGTGTTGTTTTACTTGTTTATTTACCTAGTAATTGAAATAGGTCCGTAAGAGGCTTTTGTAATGCTTAAGATTATTTGGGATACCTCTCTTGTAATAAGGAGATGGCACTCTGGTTGGAATTGTAAAAGTTATTAGAATCCTTGGTGTAGTTGGGAATATATTAAATCTTAGATCACCCGGGAAGTAGAATTTATGGTTGAAACATGAAATTAACTCATTGCTACTAAAAATGACCCTTAAGGAAAAATATCTATAAGGGGAACATAGGTGTAATGTACCCTTCGATGCGCAATATGATTGTAAAAATATGAATTCCTAACAGGAGAAACAGATTGTGAATCAATAATGATATAACTTAAGTAGTTGACCTACATAGTTAGTTGTAATAACTTGAAGATTAAAATAATGTATTGTTAGCATTAAACAATGCTATGAAATGAACTCAGGATAGGTCTTTTGTTGATATATTAACCTTCCTTTTTCTTCTTGTGAATTTTTATCCTTGTAAGGAGATTATTTTTCAAAACCAAGTAAATTCGACTCTTTCAAACAAATCCTTAAGTCAAATATTAGAAGGTGCATGTGTTTATATATGTTTCTAATCATAATTAATCTATATAAAGTTATTTCCATAAGAGAAAAGAGAAAATTCTAAAGGAACCACTATAGGCGAAATGTTAAACAAAAACATGCATCCTAGTTGTAAAGGAACGAGGGGTCCCATGTTATGAGTTCTTCAGACAATTATAGTCAACTAAACAATTTTTAAGAAACAAAATTTTAACATAAGAATTGAATATTAGGAGACTCATAGTTGTTTAAAATGAATTTATATAACAAATGAGCTATGGATAACTAATGGAATTGGAGAAAGGAACAAACCACAACATTTTCCATTAAAGACTAATGCCCTTCAAAATACAGTAATTAGAGTTTGAAAAATAGGAAATTTTTAAACCATATGTGTTTAATCCAGTTGAAAAATATAAGGTCATATAATGGAAACCTAAATGTAATGAAGTTGTAAACCATGAAAAGGCCATGTCATGAAGTATGCCTCTTGTGTGTTTCTTATTGTAATTGGGTCATTTTATTGGTTTACATCATTTGATTAAGACATTGATTTCTACCCTATGTTATCCAATTGTATGAGTGGGTTCATGTTTATGTAAGTGTCCTACATGATGTCTTATTTCTTTATTTGGATTCCATCTGGTTGTGTATCGTGTAATTAAAGTCAAAACAATTATTCTGATAAATTTACTGTTGTTGTATTTCAGTCTTGAAAATGTAGGCATCACACGAGTTGAAATGGTGAAAAGGGAATGAAACATGAACTATCATCTAAGTCATCATGCGACTTATGTGGATCATGCGAGCCCGACATAACACCTAATTGATTAGAGACATGGAACAAATGAATAGAATCAATTATAGTAACCATGATTGTAGGGATTCAATGCACGATCTTTGACATATTTTGGCACTGATAAATCATCTAAAATGAGAGTTAATTAAGGATTCCATATGTAGTTAACAAGATTAATCTGATCTAAGTGTGGCATGTACTTGTTTTTCCACAATTGTAACTTTTCAAGAATCAGTTTTTGTCATAAATATGTTGTAAATAAAATTTACTTTTCTAGAGTGACAAGGACAAATCTTAATATTAAAGGGCATTTGTAGTATAATTATAAGGTTAGTTTGTTGATTGTTGTTAAATAAATTATTCTATTTATCAAAGTACATGATTATGGGATAAATCGACTTGTGTGATTTGCAATTCAAAACAAGATCAGAGGGAAGGAGAAAGGGCCACTCCTCTCCAATGTGAAGGCAACATTTATTGTTTATTTAATCTCTTTTATTAAGCATTTATCTAATTTTGAATTCAGTAATCTCTTGTTTTATCAATAGTGGTCGCTTCTTAATTTTATTTGGAATAGTATTTGATTGAGTTCATTAGTGAATAGATGTTGAGCACCCTTTAAATCATTTTATTTTTTGGAAATAGTTTTCGACACTTCCCTAGACTAAAAATCAAGAGATAATTACAGTTGGAGTATGAGCAAAACTCCTCACATTTGTTGATAATAAGAAGTCAACTATAGGATTCATTTTTCATGTCAGATATGGACCTATCGCATGGATTAGTAATAAGTAAATTGTTGCTCTCTTTTTCACCAAGCTTGAATATCGTGCCACAAAAGGAGCTTTGTGTGAAGATATTTGCTTATGTTTGATTTTGGCTTACATGGAAATTCTTGAAGAAAAACCACCTACCATTTAGTGGGATAATCAGGGTGTGTTAAAGCTTGTGAAGAATGTAATTTTCCATGCATGAACAAAGAATATTGTGTTTGAATTTCATTATATTCAATAAAAACTTGTTAAACCAACACCTTCAACTTGATTACTTCGCAACAGATTATTAGGTAATTGATATAAAAACCAAGTCTCTTCGAAAGGTGAAATTCAAAATTATTCAGGGATAAATCTATAAATAAATGTAATAAGGGGGATGTTAGCATAATACATTGTTTATTACATTTTTTACGGTTTGTTTGGTAACCATTCAACTTTATTCCATGTAGTTTCATAATAGACATATTTTGTAAATATACTACTAAGGTTAATGCATATCATTGAAGCATTTTTCACCCTTAGGCCCTAAAGTTTGCATAAAAAATATGCCCTCATAAAGGAATGCTTACACAAAATTTTACCTTATTCTATAAAGTGGATCAAAATACATTAAAACTCTAATTTCTAGATAAATCTAATAAAGGTTCTGAACCAATTTTAGACCACTAGATAAAGAAATTTAGCTAAAACAATATGCTAAATGACACCCAAAATCTAAAAATTTTTGTAATGGAATATTACTAATCAATATTTAACTCTTTGAAAATTTTCCAAATGATCGAATTTTCAGATCAAAAGTTATGGTCTATGGAAGTTATGATCTTCCATCAACAATGATAAGTATGCTTCCTCCTTGCTTAGGTTCTAGAAATTTTTCCTTGATCGTTAGGAAATTAGTGTTCTTTATCCTTAGGAGCCTAATTAGGATGTTGAATTTTATCTCATAAGAATACCAAAATATATTTTTTTGGGGGGGGGGGGCGGGGGGGATTAACTTATTTATCTTGATATTTATGAGATCAATCAATAATGTACAATATTAAATTAAAAACACAAATAAATGAAGTATTATCTATCTTGGAAATCATTGGAGTGTAGTATGATTCTATTATGATTGTCATTACTTTAACTAATACTATAATGTTTTCTTCATTCTCTAGGATCGTAATAAATAATCAAAAAATTCATTTTCTAACATCTTAAAAGGGATTGATAACAACAAATGTTTAGATTGATGTTAGATTATAGATAGTTAATGTTAAAATTAGTATATTATTAATGTGTATGTTTGCCTTTAAAGAAAGAAATAAAGAGATGAGTAGAAGACAAGATAAATGAGAGAAAGGGCTTAGGATAATCTTATTTAAACAATACAATTGTTGTATGTGGGCTCCACATTTTCTACATGGAGCACAAAAAAGGGGTGGAAATTTAAAGGATGAGGTAAGCTTAGAATTAAGTATATGTAGGAGTAAATGAGTATGGAATACTACTTAACCTTTTTCCATTAACTCACATTCATTGCAACCAAAGAAAAATATGTTAATAGAAAATTATAATGATCCATTTACATGTCCTTAAATTTTGCACTCGACCCTTTAAAAATGTATTAAATTTTTTTGTTCATTTATATTTCTTGAATTCAAATTTTCATGGCATCATTTTGAAAATTTATCACCAAGTTCAATCATCATTACAATCTATAAATTCTTCTGTGAAGGTGAATGTTGTGTGACGTCAAATTGTGTTACCACTTGGGACCTATTCTTGCATAGAATATTGGGGTTCATCTAATGCCATTTAATTCACTTATAGTCTCCTAGAAATAATATATATACCTAAATTTTGTGCCTATATAAGCATGCCCATGCATTTTTCTTAACGAGAAAACAAGAAACTAAATGCCACAACTTCTAGAGACTAGTCCTTCTTAAAGAGTTGTAAGATCTATACATGCAAACGATGTGAGTTAGAAATAAGATATACAAGTATATAGTTTATTGTAAAGGATATCAATTTGTGAGAATTGTTTGTATCTGCATTATATTTCTTATTTTTGAATCAAATAATGACGTCAATATTCTAATATGTATTTTAGGTGTCACTGTACTTCATTATATTATTCTGAAAATTAAATTTTTTAAGTAATCCCTCAACTATGACCCTAACTGTGGGTACATCGCATTTGGTTATATATATTTGAATCTTAGCACATAGTATCTTTGTTAACATAGTCTATGTATTATTTTATTATTAGGCTAGTTGTTATTATTTATTCCATTACGGGGAATATTGTTTGTACACGGCCCTATAAATATTGTACATGCTTCTGATTAAATAAGAGTGAATAAGATATATTCAATCTCTATTTTCTCTCCACTATTTTCTCCTCACAATTTGGTATCAGATCATTCATAATCTCTGGCTTGTGTGTTTGATGTAGAGCCATTTGTTTCCCTAATCCACAACATATAGATCTATGTGTATTTTTCATTCATCTACCTACTGTGTGGAGACTCATTCACACCTACTACGTGGAAGAGAAAACGCGTGGACTAAAGTTGAAGAAATTCAAGAAAGCTGCATTTATTTTGCAAAGCGGCCTATTTTTTCATTTTTCCTGGACATGTTGAGGGGCTATTTTTTGACCTGTAGATTCCTTTTAAAGCCCACACATGGAGACTGCTGCATGTTTTTGTAAAATTCAGGATGCATGTCTCTTTGAAAAAAATGAGAGAAGCACTCTTTGATATGTGTGGGAGAAATTAAATTGACCAACATGCTTGCAAATCGATCTCATTGTCATAACATACCTGTATGTGGATACCTTGGATGTGAAGATATTATTTTTTATCAAAATTGGACATGGATACCTATACGTGGAGAGAAAATCATTCTCAAAGAAGACTGTTGCATGGAAAGTTTTAAAGACATTCAATCTTTCTTGGGTGTGAAGTATAAGGGCTATGTGGAAATTGACTACTAGCACTTATTTTCTCCTGATTGCTCTAGCAAGTAACCATGTGAAGATCTCCAATTAGGCTCCCTGCGTGAAAGAAAAAGTCAGCACGTGGATTGCTGGAAGTGGGATAAATTAAAAAAAATTCATGTATGTTGTCTTTCGTTTGCTTGCTACGTGGGGAAAAAAAAGAATAGAAACCTGAACAGAGGAGAATTGGTTGCGTGAAGCCTGAAATTCACCCACATCATTAAAATAGATGTGCTATTATTTTACTAGAGATGAATCTTCTACCAAGGAAACTTGGAATATCTCAAAGCCACGCCGAATGACAAGCAATAATGACATGATCAACACTATTGAAAGCCATGACATCAATTCGCAAGCTGCAGAACATCGTCCATAAGCTCTTGAAATATCTAGGTTTTACTTTGCACTAATAAATGAGCTACACAACACTAGAAACCTTGTCTTCGATGAACTAGTTCACAAAGGACTCTTGGATTATTTAATTTTTGATATTAATTGTCAAGAAAAGTGAGTTCGAGAAGAACTAGAAGATGGGTATGATGCCAATTGCAAAGTCGAAGATGAATTCCGCAAAAAGTGTCGTCGTCTCTCAGTATGCGAGTATCATGAGCATCTACAAGCTAGTACTTCTCATGAGTGAGTAAATTTGTAATATCTCTTGGAATTAATAAATAAATAACTTTTTTTTATTACAATGTCTGCACCAAAAAATATTCTCTCAGATGCTCAGTTACTTAAAGGGCCAAATTTAGCATCTTGGAAAACAAAAATGAGGATAATCCTTCAGTTTGAGGGATTATGGGGCATTATCATAGGGTCTGTGAGCGTTCCCATAGCCCATGATGAATTAATGAAGTATGAGATGGCTAGTACCAAAGCCTTGATGCTGATAATGCTCAGTATCAGTGACAATGTGCAACTACATGTTCGGAATGTAGAGAAATAAAAGGAGGCATGAGACAAGTTGGCAACCATTTATGAAGACAAATTTAAGACTAAAATCCTCCATCTTCAGTCATAGTTGCACACCCTCTCTATGGGGTCAGATGAGATATTTGAGGAGTTCTTACGTTGCATTGTTGAGTTGTGATCGGAGTTATTAGAACTCAGTGAAGTTCTTGAAGACAAACTTCTCATGCCGATCACCTTGAGATCACTCCCTTCTAAATTTCGAGTGTTCGTTATGAAACTGAATATATCTAAACAAATAGTGGAATTCAAAGAACTTGTGAAATTGTTGTAATAGGAAGAGGCCATCAATTCTGTAACAACCCAAAAATACCAACACAAGGACAACACAGTGAAATACAGGATAACTTTTTTTTTTGACTTGCTTTGACACAACACGACACAACATGTCGTCACAAGGTTACAACCAACACTAGGAACCACTTGTTACGGGGGAGATGACAAGGTCAGCACGGAAACGTTCACATCTATCAAGGACAATGTACTCTTCTTTTGACAAGACAACATGGAAGTCCAATCCACATGACACACTCACAGCTAAGACAACCCATGAGGAATTTCTTGTTAAATTTTCTTGTTTACTAAAGTGTCTCTTAATTCTTAACTTACGCTCTTATAAAATTTCATGTAATGATTCACACAATTATTTTCACAAGGGAGAACTTCTTTATTTTCAACTATTGACTAAATAGCTTAAGGTCAAGCTTTCCAAACTAGGATCATCAAATTTTATGTCCAAATATTTCTTATTCATTTGATTTTAGAACATTTTCCATTTCTTACAAGGTTAATTAATCTTGCTCAAGTCACTAACACATGTTCCACACCTCTATTGCACAGGTGAAGGCATAAGCTCCGATTGAGTGGGAAGTACCGCTTAGGGTTCATAAAAATAACCTTATTGTTTAAGGATAAAACTTTGACCTTGCTTACGAAATATCACCATGACTCAAGGCAAGGATTAACAGAACAGGACAACAGAATTTAGCTTCAGGGTCACATTGTTTACTATCAAACTTTCATTGAAGTTAAGAGTTTATCGAGATTGGTTAAATGTTCCATCTAGACTTTACTTAATTAAGTTTGACAAAGGGGAAAATTTCAAAATATAAAGAGATATTTAAGGTTTTATTAATCACTTTCACTCCTACTTATTAAATCCTATCATTTTCTAAAATCTAACCATTGATTTCACCATGAGATCATTTAAGGTTTCACTGAAAAAGGATAGTGTTTATTGGTTTGGCTCGAGGAAAGAAATAAGTAATCATATTTCGTTACAAAGATAGTTTCCTCTTGATTGTTCCAGGTCTCAATGCTATCGAGTAGATCACATCTACATTAATATATTCATCTATATAAATTTTAGTTTTACTTTTATAAGGACTATCCAGTTCACTTTATAGTGCTTACAAACTCATTGCTACTATGCCTTAGGAGGATTTACAACTCAACGTTTTAACTCAAGAGCAAAGTTTAACAGTACTCGTTTGCGGAAACAAAACAAGGTTATATCAATTCATTCCAACACGGTGCACAAATCAAAGGGACATACCATCTCTATCGAACCAAGACTAGGGAGCAAGAGAGTAATAACATGGGACATGCCCCGCTACTATTCTAAGGATTAAAATTCACTAGAATATCACATAACCAAGCGGTAATCAAAATTTCATCTTTCACATGATAACCAAACAAGCCAAAGTTTCAACAGTTACAACAACAATACTTTACAATACATTTACTAGGCACTGACCCTTCTTCTAAAATGTCCAAAGGCCCTTTCCAAATTTTATAATATAACACAAATTCATACAAAGGAACATCATAACCAAGATTTATGCAACAATCTACAAGTCTTTCCATCAACTAACCACGTAAGCCATCTGCAACAATTAATACCCTGAGTCAGTTCGCGAGAACTGAGCAAGATAAGACTATACATAGCAACAATAAGCTACTAGCTAACAATAGCATGAAAGGAAACATTCTATCTCAGGAAATGGATCAAAGTTCTAACCTCTAACAACCTTTGAAACAAGATATAATTTTCAACATATCGACTAAAAATAAAACCATAAGTTTTAGTTATGAAGAGGCCTCTAAAACTACAAAAGTTTGACAACCAAATACGCAAGACTATGAAATTTAAATGATTAGACACAAGAGTTGAGAGTATTAGGATTTCAATTATATGATCCCGTAGATTACATGATTGAAATCTAAGGTGTAAGCCATCAATCCACATTCTCAAGGAGAAGTCAAAATATTAAAACCAGACCCGATCTTTGCTGCCAAAAAGAATATAGTTTTGGTATTGTTCCATAGGGACATAGGCCTAATAGGCTATAAACAAACAATGAGGGTAGAAACAAAGTTCCATCATGTAATAGAAAAATGTTTAAAGGATGAAAATCTTATATTCAAACCCACAACCATTATATCTTAGGTAATAAGTGAATTCATAGCTAATAGGGATAAGTGGAAAGGACAGTAAGAATGTCCAGAATAGGCATTGCCTAACATCCTACCTACTGAACATGACCAAGGCTGGAATAGTGAAAAGCCTCATTAATACCCAAGTTGAGTAGGAAATCCAGCATTCTAAACACATCCTTGCAATTTTCATAATACCTTAGATTTATAATCCTCCCATTCTAGAGGAACATAGCCATGAATCTAGATTTGGCTGGAATTTTTCGACATCAACTCACTTCCTAATGTCATAAATGATGTATACAAAGGAAAAGGACTCTCAACTCTTCTTAATCTACATCTCATTACTAAGTTTAAGGTAACCTATGCAGAGATTAAACACATAAAATACCATCGAAGATAGATATCCTCCAATAATGAACTTCTATAATGATGTTGTCACAATTATTACGTTCGACACATAAACAAACTATTCCATAACTTCTTTTCCCTTTTTGACAACAAAATATATTCATGACCTTCCATCACAATCATTCTAAATTTGCAATGAAAGGTCACTCATCAGGGAGGAAGTACAAAACAAGTTTTGACTAAATTAAGGAACTTCATGTTAGCTTAAGCAGTTGATGAAAACCTTAACTTTCACGAACTGTGAAAGATATTACCTTACTCCATCAAGGCATTATGTCTATACATGATTAAATCGATCACGCAAGGAATCATCAACATACCATATCTCAACACCATAAAGGTCATTAATTTTATCAAATTTTACTTATAGAAAGAGTAGGATCAAAATGGGGTTCTATCAATAATTTATTCCCTTCTATCAACCCAGGACATATTTTTGGCCCAAAACTTCCTTCTTAACAAGCATATATATTGAACTTCTAATTTTCAAAAGCCCTAATAATTTTCACAATACACGAAGTGCATAATCATGCTTATCATAATAATAATAATAATAATAATAATTTAACTGTATGTTTTCCTCTAGGGCGACAACATAACAGGAAACCAATACTAATCAATGCTGCAACGTTCTAGGGGTGATTACATACCAAGGTTCACAAAAGAAACAGCGACATTTTTGCAGAAGCAACTAACTTTAAAATTATATATACATATATATATTTTCCATGTGATCAATCAAAGCATACAATAAGAACCTTTGTTTGTTTTATATATATAAATGGGTTGATCACGTCAATAAGAACAACCAACAAAGGAAAATCTACAAGTAACAAACTGTTAACCATGTACTAAATGCAAATCCCCAAAATCATAGATTTAAACCAATTTCTAGAAAGAAAAAGTTTCATTTCAAGAGGTTATTAGGTAGTAGAATATTATATTTATGGTTATTCTATCTTTCCTATTTTAACGCATCTACCAGTCGTGAACATCCAGCAGGGACTGCTACAGCCACACGCCTTCCTCTTTATCCTCTGCTTCACTAGTATTTTCTTGCAATATACCACACCAGGATTCCCTTTTGAAGGCATGACTAGAAGGATGCAATAGGTGGCTGTCCAAACACTAGATTGCTTCAATGCAACTACTTTGGGGGTGGGAGTATAGGCAACTGAACTGTACCACACAACCCGATAGAATCATGCGCTACCACGATTTAAACTCCGACAAAGCCTTCGAATCTCAGTATCACATAGACCATAAAGACCCGTACATCGCTCCTGGTTCTGAAAGGCATCTACCGTATTACTCATCACATAATCCTAGGGAAGGCCTTGTAGTCAAGATGTGTGCATCGGATTTTCATCAGCCTCACTCGGTGCTAACAAGCTACAGCTATAAACTTGAAAGTGTGATAATTTCATGAGAAGAGAGAGGCCGTAGTCGGTCCAGCAGCTAAAGAGGGCATAAAATCAGACCCCAACGTAAAAATTACTGTACAAAGACACAAAACAGAAGAAATATCTCCATTTACCCAAACAACAGCAACCTTGTCCAGGGAAATCCCTGACTATCAGTCCTCGCTCTCATCAGACTGTTGTCACCCATAAAGTGCCTGCATCTGCACGAGCTATCGCAACATTTCTCTTGGTCCAACTACATAAGGAATCCCCTTGGTAGCATTAACAGGAGGTGCCCCCTACAGACCAAAGATGATTTATGTCATGGCTTTCACATCTGGTATGGCTCCTCACTGGAGCTCTCGTAGCACCAGGCCCCAGTTGGGATCTCAACAGACAACAATACAAGGAGCAAATGCATAGGGAATGCCCGTTGCTCTTGTTTCCAGAGCGGTAGCTGCACCGATATGTTTTCACCAGATCATCAATCTCCTCGGTTGCACCTAAGCCAACACAGTGAGGGAAAAATAGTAAGCCCCATAGATATTGTTGAGACCATGCACACCATCAAGCCTGCCATACATAGTGACTTGGGATCTGAAGCCTGGTGGATATAATGGCAACCCTTCTGAAACTCGTGCTACCATGAATGATTTTGATCTGAAACAGGGCCACGCCTTGGGTGCAGGATTCACTTCCTCCATGCACTAAGCACGCGAACAGAAAGTAAGTATTTTTCAACATGAGAATCCGTAGAGGTGACTGTAAATTTCAGTCGGGGTCATCTTGGTCCAACACTCACTCTATCTAGTGTCATTCGATTCTCAGATAAAAATATCTTGAAGGAGAATCCCGAGCGATTGACAGATACAGTCGATGTGTGAATCGTAACGCAACATACTCTGGACTTCCTACCCTATTGGAAATGCAAAGCACAGCAACAGGATTACCTGCTACTACTGACTCCAACATGCTACACTTCATTGGCTAGTTACAGTTGCAGGTCAGTAAAAATATTGTGGAAACACCGACTGGAACATGATCTCTGTGTTTTCACCATTTTCAAAACTTGCCAGATTGCATTATGGAAGGCGCTGTCTGCACACACTAGCTTGCAACTTGATCTCATAACCACCATATACGTAACCGATGGCATAGGCACTAGAAAACTTCCAGTCAGTAATAGAAATCTTAATGAATGTCACTCTCAGCCTCATTTGATACAAAACTTGCCTCAAGGTTTGAAGGAGAATTCTGGAATGTGAGGATGCATCGTTGAACTGAACAGATAACGAACATCCCAAAATGGACAAAGGCAAGACAACGTTGGAAGCACTCAAAACTTTATCTCTGTCCTTCCACTACAGCTGCAAGATTTTGCAACTAACTGGTCTCAACTGTGGTTGCGTGCAACCAAAACATCAGGATCAGACACCAACGGTTCCTTGAGCTCACCCTCTAGCAGCTGTCGTACCTCAGCTCTCTCTGGAGGCCGCTAGTTTTCTGAGATAAGCTTACCTCTCCATCCTGTAGCTGCTGCATATAGGGTAAGTGCAGGAAGTTGATGGACAAATACTAGGGTCATCCTATGGACATCATATTGCAGTTCAACGCTCCATGGATATCAACTTGCACAGCATGATTATTAGAGACCCATACCCACCTACACATTGAAGGAGGATCCTAGAAAAGATTTATGGCGAATATGAATTGTAGCATCCACCCACTCTTGTCTCCCTCACGCAAGGACATACGTGACATTTTTGCAAACGGTAGGTAGGGTGGTTGGCAAGAGGCCACGATGGCATATTAAACAGGTGGGAAGAAAGGATCTGATGCCCAGCTTGGTATTACACCTACACAAAAAGCATGCACGAATTTTATTGATTATCAGTCCGAGTTGAGCACATCCAAGCAAAACAGACATATTATACGCCACCATAAGATTCCGTTTCCTCCTTGTGAAGCCCAACTGCCATGATTCTCTCATCAGGAGGCCTTTCAAACAGAAGTTCCATTTTGCTGCCACTATCTCCACCTTTTGGGATCAAGAGACACCATTAAAAAAAATCATCTATTTGCTCCCTGTGATTACAATTTACAGTGTATAGATATGGTTAAATACCACTGAACTCGAGTCTCTATTTTATTTACGAAGCCAGTGAAAGTGGTAGCGAAAACATAAAGATCTTCAAACAGAGCACTTTCCCAAATGACTTGTTGCCTGTGGAAAAAACTTCATCAGTGTAGAGACTTGGAAAGCTCGATCTTGGACAATGTTGGTAGGGCATCGTCGCTTGCCTGGATTCATCCAACATAGAATATAATTGAAAGACCACAGTTGGGACCCTCCTGTATAAGCCAATATCAAAAGTTCTAGATACCCACTGCATCTACAAATGCATCTCTGCAGTCACTTGCTCCACCTCCAACCACGGAGACAAGGTGTTTCAACCATTCCACACGCAGTCCAACAAAGTGTCTTAAAGACCTACTCACGCAGTTAGAGAAGGAATTATAAGAGATGATATGCAACAAGGGATGTCAAGAGATCTTGCTAATTCAGAAATCATAAATGAAGGAGTAAAGTGTGGCCACCAGCAATAAGGAGTTGAACACGCTAATAAGGATGCAGGGGTTCTAATGCAATGGAAGGTGGCTATTAAAGCCACCCATTTCCAGCCAACCAAGGAAACAAAGTAAAAAAAAACATTAACCTTTACTTTTCAAAGCCAAACGTGGTTCACAAGGAGATCAAAAGGCAAAGACTAAATTTGATGTTTTGGACATAAAAATCCATATTTAAAATTAGTAATTTAATTCAGGATTTGAATGTTGCGGGATCGGTCGACCCAGGAGGAGAACGTAATTGAGTATTTAAAAGAAATATTTACGCGAATGCCACTTACCCTAACCGTGGCGCCACCACAAAATATCCTCACGGCACTCATTCCTTGCAACGAGGATTTCAGTTCAGCGGGAGTGACGCTCCTCGAATACTGCCTGGATAGTTTTAGCATGATATCAAAGGATGATGTCGACACCCACCTGCACGCATAAAGAAAGGAGATATCAAAACACGAGATCGTTGATCGATAGATACAATCATAACGGGGCTCCATTTTTATTACTCCTATCTATTATTATCATTATTATCATTTTACAGCTTGTAAAAGAATTATCAACGCGGTGGTCATAATGGTCAGCAGGCCGAGGTGGTTGAAGGCACAATGACACTCCACGGTTAGCAGTCGGATCGCCGCAGGATGAATAGGTGTAACGTAGAACACGGGGCATTACATTCTCCTCCCCTGAAGAAAGCATCGTCCTCGATGCGACATAACACAGCGGAAAAGAAATGGTTCGCAACCAAGGGACAGGTACAGGATAAAAAACACACCCTATGGTTTGAAATTTCAGTTGATTAAATCATGGTCACATAGGGTAGCCTTAGGAACATTTGGTAGAAATTTTAACTTTCAAGGTGCTGTGAAGATTGGCAGTTCTTTCTTGTTTATCGATTTCATTAGTCTGCTTTCCATTATCATTATTCTCTAGTGGTTTAGTTTCTTTTAAAAATATCATCGTTGGAGTGTTTTCGTTTATTCCTTATTTTGGATGCCCAACATGAACTGCTAACGCAACACCCTATGAGGCCCAAAAGACACTATATATTCACAAGTACACAAGTATATACCTCATGATTGCATTACACCAAAAAAGGTTACACAATTACGGAATAGAATAGGCACACTCCACATAACATAGTATTCGGCACACATCAATGACTGACATACCAAAATACTTAACCAAAACAATACTACAATCGACTAGACATTTCCTCAATTTGCATCGTATGAGGATTTTCACATGACTCCATAACAAATGCTACATGTACATAGGGTCCACAAGGGCATCAATGACATATCCACGACATCACAACACATATCCATCTGACATGAGTAACACATACATCAAAATACCACTACCAAACATCACAATAACTCAACATATGTCCTGAGAACATCAACCATACACACAAATATCATATGCCTCACTCAAACTCTTATGCCTCCATCAAGTCTCTTATGCCTCCCTCAAACTCTTATGCCTCCCTCAAGTCTCTTATGCCTCCCTCAAACTCTTATGCCTCCCTCAAGTCTCTTATGCCTCCCTCAAACTCTTATGCCTCCCTCAAGGAGGCCGGTTGACCATATGACCCAAGAAACATAGAGTTCGAACACTTCTAACCCAAGTGACATAATAACGCGTGGTTCAACAACCCACTAGTTATCTATAACCCCTTGGGGTGTACCCCTATACAACAAAGTGGGTCCATAGGTCCAAACATTTCATGGTGCATCCTATGACCCTATTCCATACATCACGACAATAGAACCAGCACAACAATCCAATCAAAGTGCCAAGTGGCAAAGTACAAGCCTTGGTCAAGGCGATAAAAATTCCAAATTTAAAAGAAGACCCAAAATCAAGCTAAAATAAATGGCCAAATAGCCATAGCTAGTATCAAAATCCCCATTTTAGTGCCACAAACCAAGGAAATTCCCAAAATTGTAAAGCATGGCAATCAAGAAAAGCTGCTGGTGCTTACAAAATAAGGTGAAAAGCTCAATTTATGAATAAAATAAACTTCTAATAATGTCACATTACGATAACTGTGTGGCCTTATCTAGCCACCAAAGGGGTACTCAACGAGTTGCTAGCACTCGGAACACCGAGCCTCAGCTTGTAAAATACATATCAATAATACAACTGTCATCACCTCCATCTGAATCATCCCGCCACCACTTCGACAAGGCTAAACATAGTCATAGATACACTAAGGTTGCATACCCATTAAACAACCACATAAAGAGAGAGAGAGAGAGGAGCAAGGTCACATGTTATCTACTAAGCCTAAGGTTTAGCTCTAGTTGATTGGTCAAATGGTACACCTTTCCTTACTCTCAACATACACTTCTACTGATTTCCCTCAGGGTCGGTTAGCGTAAAGTTCACAACATATCATGTAATTACATCACTAACATAACGGTGGCACACACATAACTACCATAATGTCTCACATATGGTACATATACAGGGTAGATCACGATCATACATTCACTGAGTGTAACACATCACTTTATCACATTCTGCACCCAAAGTGCAATCACCATACGATAGGGTTCATACACTCACCGTATGACCCCAAATCACAACATGAAGCATTACATACTTGCACAAATCATACATACGATGAACATAGTACATCACAACATAACATCCCATTACTACATAACAAGGTGGTACACATATTTCTTCAAAACATGGTAAAAACATCAAGATACAACTCATTTCTTTTAACATCAATCTATTCATACAACACATTGACACACCTACATACCACAATATGTCACAAGGCTCCAACAATCCGTCATCCACATTATAATTCTTTTCACACATCACAAACAACAATTCACACATGAACTCTTCATAGAATCCACAAGAAGGAGAGAGAATACTCCCATCCCCAACATATCAACATGATCACAAACACACACAAGGTGACATACCCATAATGTGCGTTCACAATATCACAATTACGACGATAATCACATCACGTTTTAAAGCACATTACTCTTCCAATATCTACCACCATCATGCAACATCATCATCATTATGAAGTATCATCATGTAACGCCACCACCACCACCATGTAACATCATCATACAACACCAATCTGGCCCATAGGTTCGAGAGCATGAACCTACGCTCTGATACCAAAATGTAACGACCCAAAAATACCAACACAAGGACAACACAGTGAAATACAGGATAACTTTTTTTTTTACTTGCTTTGACACAACACGACACAACATGTCGTCACAAGGTTACAACCAACACTAGGAACCACTTGTTACGGGGGAGACGACAAGGTCAGCACGGAAACGTTCACACCTATCAAGGATAATGTACTCTTCTTTTGACAAGACAACATGGAAGTCCAAACCACATGACACACTCACAGCTAGGGCAACCCATGAGGAATTTCTTGTTAAATTTTCTTGTTTACTAAAGTGTCTCTTAATTCTTAACTTACGTTCTTATAAAATTTCATGTAATGATTCACACAATTCTTTTCACAAGGGAGAACTTTTTTATTTTCAACTATTGACTAAATAGCTTAAGGCCAAGCTTTCCAAACTAGGATCATCAAATTTTATGTCCAAATATTTCTTATTCATTTGATTTTAGAACATTTTCCATTTCTTACAAGGTTAATTAATCTTGCTCAAGTCACTAACACATGTTCCACACCTCTATTGCACAGGTGAAGGCATAAGCTCCGATTGAGTGGGAAGTACCACTTACGGTTCATAACAATAACCTTCCTATTTAAGGATTAAACTTTGACCTTGCTTAAGAAATATCACCATGAATCAAGGCAAGGATTAATAGAACAGGACAGCAGAATTTAGCTTCAGGGTCACATTGTTTACTATCAAACTTTCATTGAAGTTAAGAGTTTATCGAGATTGGTTAAATGTTCCATCTAGACTTTACTTAATTAAGTTTGACAAAGGGGAACATTTCAAATGATAAAGATATATTTAAGGTTTTATTAATCACTTTCACTCCTACTTATTAAATCCTATCATTTTCTAAAATCTAACCATTGATTTCACCATGAGATCATTTAAGGTTTCACTGAAAAAGGATAGTGTTTATTGGTTTGGCTCGGGAAAGAAATAAGTAATTATATTTCGTTACAAAGATAATTTCCTCTTGATTGTTCCAGGTCTCAATGCTATCGAGTAGATCACGTCTACATTAATATATTCATCTATATAAATTTTAGTTTTACTTTTATAAGGACTATCCAGTTCACTTTATAGTGCTTACAAAATCATTGCTACTATGCCTTAGGAGGATTTACAACTCAACATTTTAACTCAAGAGCAAAGTTTAACAGTACTCGTTTGCGGAAACAAAACAAGGTTATATCAATTCATTCCAACACGGTGCACAAATCAAAGGGACATACCATCTCTATCGAACCAAGACTAGGGAGCAAGAGAGTAATAACATGGGACATGCCCCGCTACTATTCTAAGGATTAAAATTCACTAGAATATCACATAACCAAGCGGTAATCAAAATTTCATCTTTCACATGATAACCAAACAAGCCAAATTTTCAACAGTTACAACAACAATACTTTACAATACATTTACTAGGCACTGACCCTTCTTCTAAAATGTCCAAAGGCCCTTTCCAAATTTTATAACATAATACACATTCATATAAAGGAACATCATAAACAATATTTATGCAATAATCTACAAGTCTTTCCATCGTCTAACCACGTAAGCCATCTACAACAATTAATACCCTGAGTCAGTTCGCGAGAACTGAGCAAGATAAGACTATACATAGCAACAATAAGCTACTAGCTAACAATAGCATGAAAGGAAACATTCTATCTTAGGAAATGGATCAAATTTCTAACCTGTAACAACCTTTGAAACAAGATATAATTTTCAACATATCAACTAAGAAGAAAACCATAAGTTTTAGTTATGAAGATACCTCTAAAGATACAAAAGTTTGACAACCAAATACGCAAGACTATGAAATTTAAATGATTAGACACAAGAGTTGAGAGTATTAGGATTTCAATCATGTAATCTCATAGATTACGTGATTGAAATCTAAAGTGTAACCCATCAATCCACATTCTCAAGGTGAAGACAAAAGGTAAAAACCAGACCCGATCTTAGCTGCCAAAAGGATAAAGTTTTGGAATCATTTCGTAGGGCCATAGGCCTAATAGGCTATAAACGAACAACGAGGGTAAAAACAAAGTTCCATCATGTAATCAAAAAGGTTTAAAGGATGAAAATATTATATTCAAACCCACAACCATTATATCTTAGGTAATAAGTGACTTCATAGCTAATAAGGATGAGTGGAAAGGAAGGTAAGAATGTTCGGAATAGGTATTGCCTAACAACTTACCTACTGAACATAACCAGGGCCGGAATAGCGACAAGCCCCATTAATACCCAAGTTGAGTAGGCAATCTAGCATTCTAAACACATCCTTGCAATTTTCATAATACCTTAGATTTATAATCCTCCCGTTTTAGAGGAACATAGCCATAAATCTAGACTTGGTTGAAATTTTCCGACATCAACTCACTTCCTAATATCATAAATGATGTATACAAAGGAAGAGGTCTCTCAACTCTCCTTAATTTACATCTCATCACTAAGTTTATGGTAACCTATGCAGTGATTAAAACACATAATATACCATTGAAGATAGATATCCTCCAATAACGAACTTCTATAACGATGTAATTACAATTATTACGTTCGATACATAAACAAACTATTCCATAGCTTCTTTTCTCTTTTGACAACAAAATATATTCACGGCCTTCCATCACAATCATTCTAAATTTGCAATGAAAGGTCACTCATCAAGAAGGAAGTACAAAACAAGTTTGACTAAATTAAGGAACTTCATGTTACCTTAAGCAGTTGATGAAAACCTTAACTTTCACGAACCGTGAAAGATATTACCTTACTCCATCAAGGCATTATGTCTATACATGATTAAATCGATCACACAAGGAATCATCAACATACCTTATCTTAACACCATAAAGGTCATTAATTTTATCAAATATTACTCATAGAAAGAGTAGAATCAAAAATGGGGTTCTATCAATAATTTATGCCCTTCTATCAACCCAGGACATATTTTCGGCCCAAAACTTCCTTCTTAACAAGCATAAATATAGAACTCCTAATTTCCAAAAGCCCTAATAATTTGCATGATACACGAAGTGCATAATCACGCTTATCATAATAATAATAATAATAATAATAATTTAACTGTATGTTTTCCTCTAGAGCAACAACATAACAGGAAACCGATACTAGTCAATGCTGCAATGTTCTAGGGGTGATTACATACCCAGGTTCACAAAAGAAACAACAACATTTTGCAGAAGGAAGTAACTTTATATATATATATATATATATATATTTCATATGATCAATCAAAGCATACACTGAGAACCTTTGTCTGTTTTATATATATAAAAGGGTTGATCACGTCAACAAGAACAACCAATAGAGGCAAATCCAGAAGTAACAAACTGTTGACCATATACTGAATGCAAACCACAAAATCACGGATTAAACCAATTTCTAGAAAGAAAAATTTTCATTTCAAGAGGTTTATTAGATACTAGCATATTATGTATATGGTTAGTCTATCTTGCCTGTTTTAATGCATCCACCAGTCGTGTACATCCAGCAAGGACTGCTACAGCCACACGCCCTTCACTTTATCCTCTGCTTCACTGGTCTTTTCTTGCAATATACTACACTAGGATTCCCTTTTGAAGGCACAACTAGAAGAATGCAATAGGTGGCTGTCCAAACACTAGATTGCTTCAATGCAGCTTCTTTGGGGTGAGAGTCGAACTGCTTACTACTCAGTCTGAGAGCACTTGCGCTAGAAAGCTAAACACTAACCATGGTTTGAAGCTCGGACACAAGACATAATGATTACATAGTAGAACAAGCAAGGTCTCAGTAGAGAATCTCTGGACAACCTGTTATCTCTCAAATTTCCCAAATTCTATAACCATTACCATTATTTCTGTAGAATTCTTTAATTTCCCCAAAATCTCCATAACCCAACAGCGACAGCTTCCAATTCTACAATGTTATTATCTGCATATCTATTGCTTCAACAACCACACCTGAAGTCAAGGCTATGTCAATTGTCACTTGAACTATATTTATTCAAATGCAGAAATAACTGTGTTGTGCCAAGGAGTTGTCAAAGGTTGTACACATCCAGTAAAAGGAGTTGCTATGTGAATATAATTTAGATATCTGCACCCTCGACTCTTGTTTTGGCCATTGATGCATCTGCTGTAGCAAATACCACAATAGCAACAAGTACCAAGCAATAGCAGCCAACTAAACATTTCTAGTGTTACATCCGTATTTAGTGTGGCCATACGGCCTGACTTTTCCCTAACACTGGTTGAAACATCCTAGTATCTGTTGCTTATGGACCTGGTGGTTATAATCTTCATATTTTTCTAATCATAGAAGCTAAGCAAAATAAGAGCAATGCTAATTTAATTCCCAATGTCATCATGTGTGGTATCCCACTTTACCAACCTGAGAAAGTTCTGCCATAGATGAGTTTATAGAAGGTAACATCTTTGCCATTACTCAGGCTACTCCTCGTGGATATCCAAGCAAGGTTTGCATTTCTCATATACAACAAATTCCTATGGATGTTAATCAATCCACTACTGACCTTACGGATCCTTTACCTAAATATCCAAATCCAGCCAATAAGACTACAAGGAAACCAACGAAGTGGCCCAAAACACCACTTCCTTCATCCCAATAATGCTTCACATCATAAGCTGTGTGATAAATGGCTCAGCCCCAAAATGCCATTCCTTGCATTTTCCCACCTTCAACTCAACTTGAGCCTGATCTTTTGTTAGTCGTCCCTGCAGGATAGAAAGCGATAGCGTTCCTTGTAAGGACCCTTGAAATACAGAGAGGCCTCGAGCCACTTGGGATATCGCACAAGGTCACCTGCATAGAACCATGTGGCGTCATTTGCAGCCATTTGGGACGACCCTCACGCTTCCCTTCACAATGTAAACCTGCTGGTCAACGTGCCATTCCCAGTACAGTTTGCATTTCGCACTCTCCCATTTTGACCATCTCTCTACGCGGAGCTCCTCCAGGCGTTTCTCTGATACACTCCACTCGCAGCCTATGTTGTAGCACTCTTCCACTGGCCTCTGTGTTCTTCTACTACAGTTGCAAGACCCTGCAACAACTGGTCTCAACTGTGGTCGCGTGCAACCAGAACATTAGGATAGACACCACGGTTCCTTGGGCTCACCCTACAGCAGCTATTGCACCTACTCTCACTGGAGGCCACTGGTTTTCTGAGACAAGTTTACTTCTCCACCCTGTAGCTGCTGCATACAGTCAAATGCTTCGTCACGGCCTTCCCAGGAGAAATTCAATTATGCACCCACAGATTCTACCTGTACAGTGCGATTTTTGGAGACCCACACCCACCTACACATTGAAGGAGGATCCCAGAAGAGATTTTGGCGAAGAAAATGGGACTCCACCCACTCCCGTCTCCCTCATGCAAGGACAGACGTGACAGTCATGCAGACGGTAGGTAGGGTGGTTAGCAGGAGGCCACGGTGGCAGAGGAGGCAGGTGGGAAGAAAGGATCTGATGCCCAGCTGGGCATTACAAATTCAGTCCCAGATGAGGCCTAGGATAAAGCCCTTTTCTCAAAACCATACCCTAGCCAGAAGAATCAGAAGGGTCCTCTAGAGAAGCCAACTCAACAGAAACCAAATCAACCGTAGATAGATCAAAATTCAAAGAAGTGGTGTCACATTTGCAGGACCAACACTCACAACACTGATCATTGTTGGTACAATGTCTTGAAACAAGGGTCTTTGAGTAAAAAAAACACATTAGGGTGCAAATATTTTCAAAATTAAAACTAACGTCCCCGCCGAAAAAAGTAGAAGGAACATCTCTTAGATCAACAAGATTATTGTGGTAAGAACCTTGTACTAGTCTCTTAAATTTCACAACCCACAAAGAAATTATGGTTGATAGATTTCGATGAAAGTAAGCATATGCAATGTGATAAGAAATTTTTTGATTCACTAAATGAACAACCCACTGGAGATCGGGTTCGTATAACATATGAAAAAGAGTAAGTTATAGAAGGGATAGGACAAATGAGCATTCCTCTAGGACCATGAAAATGTACACTTACAAAGGTACCATATGTTCTTGGATTGACTAGCAACCTCTTGTCAATCAGAAAGCTCCTTAATCATCATCTAAATGTAGAATTTCTTGTTCAAAATGGGATCAAATCATGCATGATCTCAAGACAAGGTATGATTATTTCTAGACCATTTCTAAAAGATAAGTTATTTTCTTTAGATACGGTTTCATCGTCTGCAATATATTTATCTACCTTAACAGTATAATCTACAGTCCTCTAGAATTTTAGATATGGTCACTTTTCAGCTGGTTCATTGCATCAGATGAGTTCAAAAGAAATGGTCGATGGACTACCCAAATTGTCCATTTTCTTGCCTATTTTCCTTGGTTGTCTTGCAGGAAAACAACACAGGGATCTGTTTCAGGAGAGAACCTTCCATGCCAAGAAGCATCTGGAGGTAGTTCATACCGATTTGAACGACCTACTTCCTGCTTCATTTTCAAGATAAAATTATTTCCAACTATTCATGGATGACCACTCTCGCAAGATGTGGGTGTTTTTCCTGAAGAAGAAAAATGAGGCTCTTCAACATTTTTAGAATTTCTATCATCATGTTGTGAAAGAGACCAGACAACCACTTATTTTACTCTGCTCATATCAACGGGGGGAGTTCACATCAAAGAAGTTCTTGGCCTTCCTAAATAGACAAGGCATTAAGTAGAACCTGACTGCTCCCTACACACCCCGGTAAAACGACATTGTTGAGCGACGCAATAACAAATTGATGGAGATGGCTCATTGCATTCTATCAAAGGAAAATTTGGAGGATTGATATTGGGCTGAAGTAGTACAGATACCTTTTATCTTCTCAACAAGGCACCGAAAAATATTCTACAAAATAAAACATAAAAAAAGGTATGGAGTGGTAGAAAGCCATCAATTTATCATTTGCAATTATTGGGTTGCAAAACATACCTACATGTCCCAGCTTACAAGAGAAAGAAGGTTGAGCCAAAGACACTCCCGTGCATCCTACTTGGCTACAACACTACCTTGAAGGCATATTGTCTGATGGATCCTTAGACAAATAAAATCTATGAGAGTTGAGACGTGGTTTGTGATGAGTCCTCCTTTAAATCAACATTATCAACAGACGATCCACTACCAACCACCTCTCACTGACTAGTCTCCGAATTAGATGATGAGCCAAAGGCGACCACTCAAAGAAAATAAATGCTGCAAGGAGAGGTATTTGTTTACGTTGGACAAATGGAGAATATGAATCCACGTCAATCCACATAGCAATGACACAGTTCTTCTCAAAAGCATCCAATCACATGGAAACGACACATTTGGGGCTACTACATTACTATCTTGGCTTGGAGATATGAAAAATAATGGATCATATTTATGTCTCCCAGATAAAGTACGCCAAGACATTCTTGGAAAAATACAAAATGTTGAATTGTAAACCTATATCCACTCCCATGGAAAAGGCTTTGAAAATTTCACGATTCCGGAATTCACCTGAAGTAGATACTACTCTCTACAGGTACTTTGTTGGTGAACTCATCTACTTGACATATACCAAACGAGACTTATGCTATGTTGTCAGTTATCATTCTAGCTTCATTCAGGAGTTAAAGAAATATCACTGGACTGCAAAAAAGTATGTTTTGAGGTATGTCTGACATACAGTTGATTATGGTATGGAATATAAAAAGAATGATCAATTCTTCTTACAAGGATACGTTGACTCAGACCATATCAAATCTGTTGATGATAGGAAGTAAACCACAGGATACACATTTCATCTCAGATCTGGACCTATCTAGTGGATAAGAAAGAAGTAGAATATTGTTTCTATCTCATCCACAAAGGAAAAATATTGTGCCACATGAGGAGTTGTGTTCGAAGCAATATGGTTACGTCCCATTTTGGATGACATGGGCATTCTTGAAAAATAATCACCTATTCTCTATTGTGGCAATCAAAGTGCATTGAAGCTCATGTAGAATCTAGTTTTTTATGAAAAAACAAAGCATATTGAGATTGATTGACATTTCATTCAAGAGAACATCTTGAACCATCACATTCAGCTCCAATATTGTCCTACAGAAGCAAAAGTTCATGATATTCTCACATAATCTCTTGGAAAAGTATAATTTGAACTTTTCAGGGGTCACATTTGCGAAAATAACATAATAAGGAGGGGAATGTTAGCATAGTGTACGTAGTATTTTATTATTAGGTTAGTTGTTATTATGTATTCCATTATTCACTCTTATTGTTAGTAACAACTCCATCCATTCCAGGGAGTATTGTTTGTACACGACCCTATAAATATTGTAAGTTCTTCTGATTAAATAATACGGAGTAAGAGATATTCAATCTCTATTTTCTCTCCACTGTTTTCTCCTCACAATTTTTGAATTGTAAAGTTGTAGCAAACTTATGAAATGTTCATGTTGTTTATGTTAGAAAATGTTTGTGTTTCACTCGGAATGTTTCGGCTTCTGGGAATAGAGTTGCTTCTATCCTTTCATTCCTTTTAGAAAAAGATAAGGGTTAGGACTAGGAGGAATACTTGTGGAATGTCGATATGGTGTGCGCGTACCGTAGAGAAAGATCAGGTTGACTATGAAGAACTCCTTTTTGTCTTGGAAGGACTACCTGCAAATAAGAACACAAGACCACAAGATTTTGATTAAACAATAAATGAGGGAACTGCCTTGGGCCCAGGAAATATAAAACTTCCTTTCGAAGGTGGTCAGTTCCCCTGCTGATATGAATTAACACAAAAGACTGTAAAATATCAATTAAATTATTTTGTTGAAATGGGTAGGGAAAGGTTGGTTTCTGGTTGTAGTCAGGATAACCGATACCGGTTACTAGTAACCGATGTCGGTAGGGTTTAGGATCTGTAGGTTGGTTATTTTGTGGGGTGGTTGTGCTGTAGGGTAGCTATGTTGTTTATAAGGCTGTTTTTATGGGTGATATTAGGAAATGAGGTGATGAGAGGTAAAAGAATGATAGTTAGATGCAATGGCACGCTGGGTAGTGGATTCAGGAATGGATTTATGAGGATTGTGATTCAAAAAGCATAATAAATGTTATAACAGAGGACATGCAAGATGTGACTTACTGGTTTTTGACAAAGATGCAAGTTGATCTCCTTTGCTGCAAACTCTTCTGGTTTCTCCACTCGTCTCTGCTCAATCAAGTGAAGATCTGGACTCTGTTGATCGCTCCCAATGATCTCTGTTGATTCCAAAAAATCCTTCCCCCTTTGATTTTGGTTCGGGGAGCCCATTTACAGGGAACCGATGGCAGTTATGTAACCGACGGCGGTCGAGTAGGAACCGGCATCGGTGAGGAAAAAGTAGGCTATTTTTAGTAAAATAGCCCACCTTCCCTGCTTTTCTCCCGAGAGATCAGTTGCGGGCTTGGTCAAGTGACTAGAAGGTCGGTTTTGGGTGCGAGAAAGGGGTCCTTAGTCATGGGTGTAGATATGGACCAAGTTATAGGTCTTAATTAGGTTAGTTTAGGGTTAGGGCTAGGTCATGATGAGGTGGCAAAATGAGGTGGCAGGTATGGTGATGTGGATTTATCAATTACAAGGTAATTAATAAATAATTGTGTAAGGTTTAGGTGATGAGGTTAGGTTGCGAAATGAGATGCGGGTCACAAGGGGTCGTAAGACACAAATTTGGTGTCTACATTATCCCCTTATTGTTGTGTAGCTTGTTTTGTAAAGCTGCGCGGACAATAATATGAAGTGGTTTCTCCTGTTAAGGATATAGGTAATCCCCCTCAAATCTATCACAGATTTAGAGAACGGGAAATCAGGGATAGGGTTGATAAAGGGTGAATGGTGTAGAGAGGATGGTAAGATGGTGGGGTAGGTCCAAGGAAGTAGACGCATGTGGAAATGTGATAGTGCGATTAGGGTACATGATTTGACGAGCAAACCGACAATGCATAGGCAAAGGTCGATAGTTTATCCAAACAAGGGTGATATAATCCTGGTATCCAAGGCATAGGAAGTAGCTCCAGGGTATATAACAGGTAAGGTACATGAAGGTTTAGGCATGTTCGGCAGTACCAAATGGTTGGTTTGGTTGAGATAAACGTCACGGTCTAGGTCTGGGCAAAGTTGGTCGACAGATCAAGTCAAGGACCTTAATCATGCTAAAACACGAACAGGTGAGCTCAATTGAACAAAAAACTACAGGATGGGTGGATAAAATTGTATGGTGTTGATTTGGGGTTAGGTATTGAAGTGGTACGGCCGTGGTTCGGGCCAAGTTATTGGGTTGCGGCCTTGGGTCGGGCCAGAAGGGTAGAGTGAGGCCTTGGGTCGGGCCAAATGGGTAGGGTGAGGCCTTGGGTCGGGCCAGATGGGTAGGGTGAGGCCTTGGGTCAGGCCAGATGGGTAGGGTGAGGCCTTGGGTCTGGCCAAATGGGTAGGGTGAGGCCTTGGGTCGGGCCAAATGGTTAGGGTGAGGCCTTGGGTCAGGCCAAATGGGTAGGGTGAGGCCTTGGGTCAGGCCAAATGGGTACGGTGAGGCCTTGGGTCGGGCCAAATGGTTAGGGCGAGGCCTTGGGTCAGGCCAAATGGTTGGTTGCAGCCTTGGGTCGGGCCGGAGTAGTTGGTTGCGGCCTTGGGTCGGGCCAAATGGTTAGGGCGAGGCCTTGGGTCAGGCCAAATGGTTGGTTGCGGCCTTGGGTCGAGCCAGAGTAGTTGGTTGTGGCCTTGGGTCGGGCCAAATGGTTAGGGCGAGGCCTTGGGTCGAGCCGGATTAGTTGGTTGTGGCCTTGGGTCGGGCCAAATGGTTGGTTACGGCCTTGGGTCTGGCCGGAGGAGTCAAAAATGGCTAAAGAGCAATGGAGCGTATAGGCGATGTGGTAAATAGGCAATGTGGTGGGAAAGAGAAAGTAGCGAATAAGGGCAAAAAGTTGGGTGAAAAAGGAAGAAACCGATATCGGTTATCTATAACCGCTGCCGGTTAGATAACCGATGCCGGTTCCTTAGGGCACGCTTTGACCGGTATCGGTTCGATGTAAAAAACCTATAAAAAGAAAAATACGGCCGGTCATTGTCACTTGTCTAATTTGATAATCGATTTGAGTTTTCTGACGTGGAGAGTGGAGATTGGAGCATTTGGTGCGTGAGGTGGCGTTATTTGAGTGGAGGAGTGAGTTGTTAGCGGGCCCGAGTGAGGAGGAGGCAGTAGGTGATTGGTTGAGGACCCAGAAGAGGACATTTGGAGCCATGGCACAGCCAGGAGGAGCTGGACCAGCTGGACCACCACCACCCATCCCACCACGACGACGTGTCGTCATACCGGTAGGTTCAAAACCCCGTATTGTGTTTATTTGATGTTATTATGTTAAATGTGGGGTTTGGGTAGGAATTCACATTTTGTAGGAAGAAAATGCAAATAATTTGAAAAAGTGAGAGGGTAGATAGGCTAAATAGGCTAAGGCGGCTAGGTGGGTAGGTTTTTAGGGTGTTTGGGTGGGTATGTTGGTAGAAAATTGGAAAAGGGTAGGTTGGGAGCCGCGCGGGGGTTCGGCTCTGGGAAAATACAGCGACCGATGTTGGTTTCTAGGCGACCGGCATCGGTCGCAAAATTCGCGGGCGGGGTGCTTTGTGCCTGACCGGCGTCGGTCGTATATCGGCCGGCGTCGGTTGGCATAGTTTTGTTTTTGTTTTTGTTTTGTTTTGTTTTTGTATTGTTTTGTTTTATTTTTGTATTGTTTTGTTTGTTTTTGTATTGTTTTTTTTTGTTTTTGTTTTGTTTTGTTTGGTTTGTTTTGTTTTTGTTTTGTATTTTGTTTTTTTTTGGGTTTTGTTTGGTTTTGTATTTTTTTTTTGTTTTGGTTGTGTTTGGTTTTGTATTTTGTTTGTGTGGTTGGGGTATTGGTTGCGGGGTTTCGGTGTGGGTGTGAAGAGGGAGGGGGATAGTGGAGAAGAGGGATGGGTAGAGGGGTGGGTTTAGAGAGTCGGGGTGTGGTCGGGGGGATAAAAGGGGGTATAGGTAGATATCGTGATAAAGAGTAGGGCTAATGTAGTGGGTGGGTTTTGCAGGCACGTCAGCAGCTGACGATGCGGGACAGGATGCCCCCGATGTTGGTGCGGATGCGACCACATGTGTATGCAGCGCATTGGGCTATCATGCGCGAGGTGGGACTCAGCGGAATCCAGCGATATAGAGCGATCGATAGAGATCATAGCTTGATGGTTGCCCTCATCGAGAGATGGGATCCGGCAACCAATGTGTTCCATCTCCCGACTGGGGAGATGACTATCACATTAGAGGATGTGTATCGCATTCTTCGATTGCCGATCGAGGGAGAGGCAGTGTTCCAGGTAGATTCTGAGATGGCCATGGATAGCATCCTACAGGTTTTTGGAGATGCAGCCGCGCTACTTACCTATCACAACGCGAGTATTAGGTATGGTGACATGTACCGTGCACACCGACATGAGACACGGCTTGCCGTGCTGATGATGATCGGGATCACCTGCTTCGCCCTCCCAGATTCAGAGGGAGGCCGCTTTCCACGTGCATTGATGGGGGTGCTAATTGAGATGGTGGAGGAGCACACCTGTTACACTTGGGCACCAGTATACCTGGTGCAGTTATACAGGGAGCTATGGGGCTATCGCCGGATGAGGTGATTTGGGATTTGCTCTACATTTTTACTTCACTGTTGGGCATATGAGCACATCATATGCATCAGACCAGTAGGGTTACCTCAGCAGCCAGGGCCACAGGTCATATACAGATACGGCTTTCAGAGGTGGTTGGGGGTCGTGGGGCAACCACGAGCAGTGCTTGCAGGGCGGGATGTCGCCTATTATAGACATTTGTTAGAGGGCCTGACAACGGTAGATATTGTATGGAGACTTTACAGAGGTCATCATCCTCGCAGAGGAGCTCGCTTACAGTTGCGCCTGATCCAGTAACATTCTAGATAGTAGGACGGAGGCCAGGAGAGTACGAGAGGATACCCCTAGAGAGGGTACACAGGCAGATGGGGCTACGACAGGACGAGCCGCCTCCCTTCCGTCAGTATAGGAGGGATGATGTAGAGGCCCCACTGCCTGCACCACAGCCCTTGGACCCAGATTGGGTTGCTGAGAGGCTGGTAGATGACGCGGTAGATGATGCTGGTTGTACGGGAGCATACATGGTTTAGTGGGCTGGTCAGAGAGCAGCTAGGATAGCACAGCCTGCACAGCCAGACTTGGCTGCAGTGATAGCAGAGCGAGATCAGCTTAGGGGCCAGGTGCAGCTATTACAGGGGCAGTTGGCTGTTGCATAGGCACAGATAGGTGTCTTACAGGGGCAGCTAGCCCAGGCACAGGTACAGGCACAGACACAGGCACCACCACCAGCAGTGGCACAGCTACAGCCCCAGGGACAGGTACAGGTACCACCACCAGCAGCGGCACAGCCACAGCCCTAGGCACGGGGGGTACTGGCAGTAGGAGTTCGGGGACCAGCCCCAGTACCTACGGTGGCATGGGACAGATATATGGAGGCAAGAGTGGAGGCCCGGTACTATCAGGATGTTCTTGATAGTACCAGAGCTGAGTATCAGCCATATGCAGCTTATAGAGCAGAGACCTCCCATAGTCAGAGATTACAGGGAGGTGCAGCCATAGCCAGTGTGTCTGTTACAGGTAGGAGGCGGGAGGCAGGACAGGGACCAGCAGGCAGACAGGCAGAGGGAGGTGGAGAGAGCTGAGGGATCCCTACATAGTTTTTGTATATGGACATGGGCACCGGTCTGCGAACCGGTTGTGTTGATAGAGGCCTGCGTGCCTACATTTATTCATTTATCCATTCATTTATTCATTATATACCGGCCTGCGAGCCAAGTACGGGTTGTACAGTTGATACCGGATTGCGAGCCGAGTATATTTTTTGATAGGAGGGACCGGCCTGCGAGCCGAGTCGAGATTATTGTCATTAATTGTGGCCTGCGTGCCGGCTTTGTTGTATTATGAGATCACAGAGGTCCCGATGCAGGGCATATTGTATATTTGAAACTTGTATATATATATATATAGAGATGATGTTTTGATCCACATGTAGTGTTTAAAATGTTTTTAAGTATTTCGTCAATGGTTTGTGATATAGAAAGTATGATGAGTTTAATTGACATGTTGATATAGGGATGATGTTAATGTCTTTTACACGTATATATGGATGACATGTTATATGATGAAATGTTGCATGTTTTGGTGCTGGTTTTGGGACATTGTTATATATGTATCTGATGAGGTGGATCCAAATGATGTATAGATAGATAGTTTTTTTTTGTTTTGTTTTGGTATCCTTAGTTGATGGCTTGTTTGTTTTTGTAAAATAGATGATGTTAATGAAATTGTAATGATATGTGTGGTGGATGGACAAATATGGATAATGGTGTTGTTATGCAGGAAAAGAGGCGGGCGCGATAAAAATTAGGTAAAAAACGAAGAAAAGAACCATGTTTCAAAAAGGCAGGTGTGTAACCGATATCAGTTAGGGAACCGATGTCGGTAGCTGATAGACCGGTATCGGTCATATAACCGATACCGGTTATTTAGGGATGAGCTTTTCTAAAAATAGAAAAGCTAGGGTGGCAACTTAAGTTCTAATTTTGAGATCCATGCAAGAAGTTAAATACGTGAACGCGACGCTTTTTGACGACTAGGACAGGTATTTGCATGAGAGATTTGAGTGATAAGAGAAAAGAGACAGGGTATTGCATGAGAGATTTAGGTGATAAGAAAAGAGACAGGGGAAGTGAATGTGATCTGAGATTCAGACGATAGAAAGGTGAATTTGAAAAAGAGTGGTGACCATGACAGAACGAGGAGAAGCATCCAGCAGGCAGGGACGAGAGGGAAGACAAGTGCCACCGCAAGCTGCTGCAACCCAAGAGGTAAACGTTTTGGTTATGATTTGATTTTTGCATGTTTTGTGAATAGGAGGAGGGAGATTAAGTGGGTAGATATGAGAAATAAAACATGATAGCAAGGGTTATAGATGAGGTGAGTGTTACGGGGTAGGTAATCAGGGGTTTCAGGTATGTTTGTATGTATAGAAAGGAATAAACGCTCAAATTATTGTCGTAGGTGGTGTATTTAGGCAGGCTGTATTAAGGTAACAGTGACCGATATCAGTTAGGGATAACCGGTATCGGTTACTCAACCGGTACCGGTTAGCTATAAACAATACCGGTTGCTGTAGGAATTTCCAGAATTTGAGAAAAAACCCGGGGGGATTTGAGGAATTGAATGGTTGTTTGTTATTTGGATGTATGCAGGCAGAGGCAGGGTTGAGGATGAATGATAGTGTTCCAGCGCTGTTGTCACGAATCCAAACGGATGTAACGCCAGCTGAATGGACATTGATAAATTGTTTGGGGTTAAGTGGAATCCGCTATTATTCACGAATCACACGTAACCATTGTATGTTACAGGCGTTGATTGAGAGATGGAATCCTGAGAAAAATACCTTCTATCTGCCAACAGGGGAGATGACAGTGACATTGGAAGATGTGTTCCGTATTTTGAGGCTCCCTATTACAGGAAAACCAGTATATCAGGCATTACCTAGCGTGGCGCGGGGAGCGATAACAGCAGTATTTGGTCCATACGCGCGAGATTTGACACAACGAGGTTTGTCATTCACATATGGGATAATGTATGCAGTACACCCTGAGGAGACAAGGTTAGCAGTGATATTAATGATAGCAGTAGGGTATTATTCATTACCGAGGGCAGAAGGGGGAAGATTTCCAAAGGCATTGATGTGTGTTATTTGGAAGATGATAGAAAGGAACGTGACTTTTGCATGGGCACCTGCATATTTGGCGGAGCTATACAGGGGTTTATGGGCTTGTAGGTGAAATCACAGGACTACATTGGATTGTTCATACTTATTACACTGTTGGGCCTATGAGCACATCGTTTGTGCGCGAACAATAGGCCGACCCATCCAGTCAGGAGAGACCGGAGTACAGAGGTTGGAGTTCAGACGATGGGTCCAGACAGAACAAGAGGCAGGATCCCAGGCCGTGACGGGTGACATTAAGTATTATAGGCAGGTATGGGAGAGGGTGACGATTGTGGATATCTGTTGGAGGCCTTACGGGAACTATATGGTAACAGAGAACATTGCTGAGGAGTTGAGGGGTGTAGAGCGATTGAGGTGGATCGCGGGGCATAGACCAGGTGAGTATGAGAGGATTCCTATAGATCGCGTGCGGCGACAATTTGGATTGGTGCAAGACATACCGCATGCTTATAGACCATATATGAGGATCGACGCAGAGGCAAAATTCTCACCTCCCCGACCAACACCTCCAGAAGGGCCAGAGGAGATAGCAGCCGATCACAGTGTAATGGATGCAGGAACGACAGAGGCCTATAGGTTATGGTGGGTAGCAGAGCTGCGAGGTGTACGTGATCACCCTGACAAGCTGTGATTACAACGGAGAGAGATCAGCTGCAGAGTTTAGTTCAGCAGCTCCAAACGCAGGTGAATGAGACAAGAGGATTGTTAGGGGTTGCGGAGTCACGAGCACAGGAACTAGAGGCTGGATTCCTCCATGCGAGGTAGCGTATTCATATGTTACAGGAGAGATTAGTAGATCAGTGGGCGGTACCAATAGCCATGGTACCGTTGAGGACAGAGAGGCCTGGTGAGCGGCGTCGTCGATCACGATCATCCCCTAGTTCGGGATGAGGCGTGAGGGTCTAAGTAAATGTTAGCAAGGTATAAGAATAAATAAGGATGTCGACCTGCATGTCGATGATAGAGAAGATGTATGTGTTTAACATCTAAATAAAGCTGAATATGTATGTTGATTTTAGTTATGATAATAATAAGAATGTTTGTGTTTTGATTTTTGGTGTTTTGAAAAAGGCATAAAGAGGAATGTGATGAAATAGAAATACACAAAAAATATTTATATTAACCACACATGATAGGTTATGGTAGGGGGTGGTCGAGCTACACCTGGGGAGACCCCATGTCTCCTAAGTGCTGCCTACATAGCCCATTGCACAAAGAAAGGAAGGGCCTCAGACCGATGTAGTTCTCCCTTAGGACCAGGGAGAGGTGAATTCAGGTAATTTAGGTATGGTTAGGCGATTGGTTGGTTGGTAAAGGTATTGATAGTAATATTGGTAAGGTAAGGTTGATGGTGTTGGTAACGAATTGGTGATGTTGTAAAAGGTATAAGGGAAGCGAAAGTTAGCCTACCCCAAGTGGTAGGGAACCATGTCCTGATTAAGATCAACACACAATCCTAGATGCGAGGAAAAGAGGAAAGATTGCTCCGTAGGTGAACAGAGAAAAACAAACCACACAACATAGAACGAACTTGAAGCCCTAGGTTCCGGTTCATAGACGAGAAGTCAATAGGTGAAAAGAGTTGTATGATCACAACCTATCAGGTGTACATCACGTCCCTTGAGTTAAAACAAATGGTGAGGTGAGGTGGATGGTATAATTGAGGTACGGAAAAACTTATTATAAAGCGAGTGTTCTGAATGAAAGAGAATCTACCCTAAATAGACAAGTCCATGATGTAAAAGTCCTTTTGAATGAGGCTTTTATTTTATTGAATAGAGACTGGTCCGATGCGGGAAGTCTACAAGGGATATTGATTGTATTATTCTTGAGGTCTTCACAAAGCTGATCAATGCGAGAAGCTTCTGATAAAGGCTAACTGTGTATAGCTGTCCTTCGAGGGAGCAGTCTATTTATAGTAGCAGATATGATTTTAGTGTATAGCTGTCCTTCGAGGGAGCAGTCTATATATAATAGCAGCAATAGTTTGGCATATAGCTGTCCTTCGAGGGAGCAGTCTATATATAATTTAGATGACTAGATGTTCTTTTGGCGTGAAGCATCTAGTTTGGTAGGAAGTTTGACTCAAGAAAATCCCATAAGAATACGGCTTATTTTAATACTTTGAAGTCATGGACTAGACTAAAAAGGGGAAGGCATCATTAAGGGGAGGTGAGAAGTGAGCTAGATTTTATTTTGAGATATAGGAAAACAAAGTGGATGTAGCGGTAAATGAGCTCAGGGGATGAGGCAGTAGGGTACATAAGAAGTGATATAAAACTAAATTCAACAGTATAATGGTCGAAGATGCAAGGCATTAAGGGGGTTCAAGCTCAGGTTTTACCATTAAGCGAAGCTAAACAATAAGTGCCTGATCCATAAGTGTGAGTGATTATATAAGGCCCAATCCAATTAGGAGCAAATTTTCCACGTTTGCTCTTTTCTAGTTTGGTTACATGTTGATTCTCTTTGAGGACAAGATCACCAACCTTAAAGGTACGCTCATGAAGTCGCTTATCATAAGCACGCTTGATACGTTTTTGATAGATTTGAAGGTGATCGAGAGCTGTAAGACGACGTTCGTCCAGAAGCTCCAATTGGGCTAACCGCTCTTGGTGGAAATTATCGTTGGTGAGAATATCATGAAGAGATATCCTGAGGGAGGGTATTTGTATTTCGAGAGGCAAGACAGCCTCGGTACCATATACCAAAGAAAAAGGTGTAGCATTAGTAGAGGTACGAATGCTAGTACGATAAGCCCAAAGGGCAAAGGGGATGTGATCGTGCCAATTTCTTCCAGACTCATTGACAACTTTCATGAGGATTTTGGTTAGGGTTTTATTAGAGGATTCGGCTTGTCCATTTGCTTGTGGATAGTAGGGTGATGAGAAGCTAAGTTTAATACCAAAGTTGTCACAAAGGTCTTGCAATAACTTATTTTTGAAAGATTTTCCATTATCTGTTATCAGGCGATGAGGAACACCAAAACGACAGATAATGTGGTGGTTAATGAACTCTACAATTTTTTTCTTTTTTGGTTGAAATGAGTGGAATAGCCTCCACCCATTTTGTGTAATATTCGGTTGCGGTGATAATCCATCGGTGACGTTGCGCAGAGGACGGGTGAATCTCACCAATAAGGTCTAAACCCCATTGTGAGAAAGGCCAAAGATCTCGGGCGACCTGTAGGGGGTGGCTAGGAGTATGTTGAAGGTTGGCATGTTGTTGACACATAACACAACGCTTAACATATTCGTAGCAGTCGTTATTGAGAGTAGGCCAATAATAACCAAGGCGAAGGATTCATTTGGCCACGGCAAGGCCACTAAAATGTCCGCCACAGATACCGTCATGGACCTGTTGGATGGTATGGGTGACCTCCGCGCCGGTGAGACATCGAAGGAGGATGCCATCAAAGCCACATTTATAAAGGAGTCCCCCCATAACTACATAACGAGTAACGTGTTTAAGAAAAGCGCGTTTTCCAGTACTAGTAAGGTCAGAAGGGAGAACAAAGGTAGTAAGGTAGTCGTGAAATTGGTGGTACCAGGTATCCTGCGAATTAGGAGACACAGTATTTATCATACAAACTACCGGGGTTGAGTAGGATGGGGAAAAAATTTGTTGGACCAAGACGAATAATTCAGAGTCAGTTGATGAAGCTGGAATTTGTCGAGGCTAAGCAAGCCATAGTATCCACAAATTTGTTAGTGGAGCGGGAAATGGTTTGGATAGAATAGTGAGTAAATAAGGCTAGAAGTGAATCCACGTAGTGTTTGTACTTTTGAAGTTCCTCATTTTTACATTGGTAGATGCCCATAACTTGATTGACTACCAATTGAGAGTCGCCAAAAATATTGATAGATTTGATACCTAAGTGTAACGCAACTTGGAGACCCAGAACAAGGGCCTCGTATTCCGCTGTATTATTAGTGCAAGGGAAATCGAGTCGGAATGAAAGAGGCATGGGCTCAGCGTCGAGAGGAATGAGAACAACGCCGGCTCCTCCACCACGGTGGCATTTGGATCCATCGAAGAAGAGGGTCATTGGATACGACTCCTCCTTGAGGGAAAGAGTAGCGATGAGTTCGTCTGGGAATGTAAAATTGGTAAATTGTTCCCCCAGGTAAAGGGGCCTCTGCAAGTTGGTCTGCAAGAGTTTGTCCTTTGATTGATTTCTGGTGGACAAACTCAAGGTCGAGGTCGGCGAGGAGCATGAGCCATCTGGCGATGCGTTGGTTTAGATGAGGTTTGGCATACATGTAATGGATGGGGTCCGTGTTGGTGATGACGAAAGTTTTGTGATTCAGAAGGTAGTGTCGGAGTTTGGTAGCCACGAATGATAGGGCTAGGCACAACTTTTCTACATGTGTATACCTAGTCTCATAGTCCACCAAAGTATGACTTATATAATAAACGGCTTGTTCTCGATTCTCAGAGTCGCGATGTGCAAGCATGGCCCCTACAGCGTGGTCAGTGGCGGAAAGGTAAAGGTAGAAAGGGCGGTCCGTCTTGAGGTGGGATAAGCACGGGTGGCTGCAAGAGATAAGTTTTGAGAGCTTCAAAGGCTTGGTGGCACTCTTCGCTCCATTGAAAATCAATGTCCTTTTTAAGAAGGTGATGAAAAGGTTGACATCGATCCGAGAGTTGGGAGATGAAACGTCGGATAGATTGGAGCTTACCTTGTAAACTACGCAATTGTTTGAGATTGGTAGGTGGGGGCATTTCTAGGATAGCCTTGACTTTAGACGGGTCAACCTCAATGCCACGCAAAGAGACGATAAAGCCAAGAAGTTTTCCCGAAAGGACACCAAAGACACATTTCTTTGGTTGAAGGCGGACAGAATATTGTAACAGGCGATCAAAAATAATGGTTAAAACATCGAGATGTTCACTACGATGTTTAGATTTCCCCAAGAAGATCGTCAACGTAATCTTCAAGGATAGTGTGCATAATGTCATGAAAAATGTAGGTCATAGCCCGCTGATAGGTTGCACCAGCATTCTTAAGGCCAAATGGCATTACACGGTAACAGAAGGTTCCCCAAGGAGTTATGAAGGCAGTTTTATGTTGATCGGCGGGGGCAACCAAAATTTGGTTATATCCTGAGAAACCATCCATGAGAGAGAGCATCTCATGGCCTGCAGTGAGATCTACAAGTTGGTCAATGCTAGGCAGGGGGGAAGTCATCCTTAGGGCAAAGCGAGGTTAAGATCCCGGAAATCCATGCATATCCGAAGTCCCCCCGTCGCTTTAGTGATAGGTACGATGTTAGAAATCCATTGAGGATAGTCAATAGGCAGAATGAAGGAAACAGAAAGGAGTCGTTGAAGCTCCTCTTTGACCAAGAGGGCAATGCGTGGATGCATTTTTCTCAATTTCTGTTTAATTGGCTTGGAATCAGGGTTTTAGAGTGATGTTATGGACGGCAATGGTAGGATCAATTCCTGGCATGTCAGCGTAGGACCAAGCGAAAGCTTGGTTGCGAGCACGGAGAAAGGTAGTAAAGGAGACTTGTTCTGATGCGTTAAGGGATTGTCCGATCTTCACAATGTGAGGATCCTCCTCCGTGTGGATGTTGATTTCTATAGTAGATTCATTCAGCATGGTTTGGGTTTCAGATGGTAAGGGCACGTTGAACATAAGAGTCATCCGCGCCAAGGTAAGTGAGGATGGAGTCGTCATCCTGGCACTCAACAACATTAATCGAAGGCGAATCCTCTTCGATCATGTCTGGATACAGAAGGGGGATAGAAGAGGGGTCCTCATTATCGCGTTGATAATTGAGAGGACCTAGGAAGATAGCATTTATGAAAAAAAAAAAGTTAGGAGGGATAGATTCGGAATCTATTGACTCTGTGGGTGACGAAGGCAAAATGGGTGATGATGGTTCGGTAGGGGTGACGTCGTTGTCTTCTAGAAGACAACTGACACGAGGTTCCTCCTCGATGTCAGTGTTTTAGGAAAACCGAGACCACTGCGATCATTGTGTTTGCGTGTAGTCACGGGAATGAGTGTATGTCGGCCTTGTTCATAAAGACCAAAACCAAAGCCTTTCCAAGCACAGCGAGTCAAGAAGGTGAGGGTGAAACGACGATTTGTCAAGTATTGAAAATCGGATTGGAAGGGCACCACACCAAGAGGGGGTTCAGGGGTAATGGAGGATGCGTCAACACCCCCATACGTTAGGTTGGTGCGGCAATGGGGTGGTCCGTAAGAGATTACTTCCCCCACACGACGGTCATAGGTAGGATGTGCATGTACCTGTCCGTATTCCTGTGGGGTATGGAAAGAACTAACGTTATATAGGCGATACTCCCCCAGCGTAAGGCGTTGAAAAACATCTACTAAGGGGTCAGCGATTGGGATGTTAGCTGCGGGAAGGGAAGTGGTTTTTGCGAACGGTGGTTTCATCAGTTGAAGGCGTAGGTGCGGTTGAGGTGGATGGTTGAGGCACAGTTGAAGAGGATGGTTGGGTTGAATGAACGGGTGTCTTGATTGGTACAAGCACATCAGTTTGGACGGTATAACATATTGCAGGTTTTAAAGGGGGGAGGATCAGCTTTTACGGTGTAAGACTTCCCCTCGTACTCAAATTTTATGCATCTATGTAATGTTGAGGGAACGCATCCCATAGCCCTGATCCAAGGATGACCTAGCAATATATTATATTGGAACTCTCCCTCAAGGACATAGAAGAGTTCGGGTAAAGTACGTGGTCCTACCCGAATGTTGAGGATCACGGTGCCTAAGGTAGAGGTAACAGCGTCATTGAATGACCGCAACATGATGGGATTGGCACACCATGTAGCTAGAAGGGATATTCATTTGTTGGAAGGCTTTTGAAGAGATGATGTTTAGGCTAGCGCCCCCGTCAATCATAACACGACGTACCCGAATGTCCCGGACGTAAGCGGAGATGAAAAGGGCAGGGTCAGGGTCTTCTGTACCAAAGTCAACAATTTCATCTTCAGAGAAACTGACTGCAGCAGCTTGTGGTACAGAGGCAGAAGTGGTTGGGGCAGTGGGTTGTTTGGTGAGAGAGGCAACGTGATTGGGTGTTAGAATGGAGGCAACAGGCAGGGTTTCATTAGGTAAGACCTCGATCCCTTGAAGAATTTCAACGAGAGCTTGTCGATGGGATTCAGAAGTCTGAATGAGATCATATAGCGTCATTTTTACGGGCGATTGGTGAAGCTGTTTGATCATGGCTCGATGGGCAACTCCATTAGAGACGGGGTAAGCGGGTCCACGAATAACCACATTTGGGTGGTGGTGCAATCGGGATGCTGGATGGAGAAAGAGAGGACGCATGTGTGCTATCTTTTGCTTTCTCATTGTTTTTCTGCGCTCGAGTAGCAACACTAATCATATTAATCTCGTAAACCTGAGATGAGGAAGAGGTTTGGGATAAATCATGGTCTTCAAGAGGTGGGGTTGTAATAATGATGGATCTTGGTGAGGCGGGGATAGATGGTATAGGAGAGGGAATTGAAGCTAAAGGTCTCTCCTTTCGTAAGTTGTCTTTCTTAACCTTTTTATCGGGGAGAGGTGACTGACGAAGGATGGTTTTTAAAGCTTTGCATCCCTCCACATCGTGTCCTGGTGTGCGGTGATAAGCGCAGATTTTAGACTCATCGTAACCTATAGGCCGAGGTTTAGACGGGTCATAAGGTCTAAGTGGGGGTAGAGAAATGGTCGCATTCTCCACCAACATAGCAAGGATTTTGGCGTAAGATCCTTTGAGTGGGTCAAAATCGGAGGAGGATGAGGGTATTGGTTGTGCGGGTTTTGGTAATGTTTGGGCGTGGTTGGTTCGTACGGGGTGGTGGTTTAGCCAAGGGGTGTTGATACGTGGTTTTCACTAAACGTGGTTTCTTTGGCGCATGAGCTACGTTCGGCTAGTTACATGATGAGGCTACAGATGACGTGGTAGCGGGAAACAACCACGGAGAAAGGGGAGTGACAGAAAATAAATCCTTTGATGATGGAGTTTGTTTAGGTTTAATGGGTGGACAGGATACGTGGGGTGATAATGTTGATATACCCTTAGATCTCTGTATAGGTGCAGAAGGCGTAGGTCGTTTTGAAGAAAATACAGGAGGTATGATATATTGATGCAAGGTGGAAGGATGAGGTCCTAATATGGAAGGCAGGTGTGACGATGATGGTTTTGATTGTGATAAAGGCACGGATTGAGTTTGTCTCCTAGGTGGCAGGGCGGCTTTATTTTTGGATAAATCAAGTCGCTTAGGCGGGTGCGTTAGACTGGGCATTGGTGAGGTCCCAAGTGTAGGGGAAAATTTGGTTAGGTTAATAGAGGTGGATGGGCTACTTGGTATAAATACGGGGGGTGAGACTGAGGACATAGGCATTTTGAGGTTCTGTAAACACTTAGGATATATGGTAGAGGTGTCTGGATCGGTCATCTGCATTTGAGTAGAATAGGGGGTACTCAAACGTTCCCACAGGATTCGTCTATCCTCTGGAGAATGACAGTCTTCAGGTGTGAATTGTAAATTTTGTACGGAAGAAAGGTGGGTTGTGATTCCAATCCACTGCGGGTGGGATACAGGGGGTAAATGAGGCACTGTATCAATAGAGGTTAAGAGGTCGACCGGTCTTTGAAAAGATTTAGGCGATGAAGAACTAATAGGTAAGAGGGCATGTTCGAGAGGATCTGTCATGGTTAAAGAATTTGGTGATGTCGGTGCAAGAGATTTCTTGTCTAAGGATGTCAAAAGGAGTGGCGTACCTTCCTCTTGTGCAACAAGAGTGGTAGAAGGAGAAGTTTAGGAAATAGATAGATTAGATAACATCTGTTCGCAGTCTTGTAGGGATGTGGTATAAGAAGACTCATTGATGGGAAGAGAAGTCTGGGCAGTTAACTCCTTTATGGGTAAAGGAATGATTTCACTTTGGCTTGATGGTGGTAAAGGAGGTTCGGGCTCTTGTGTTAGTGAAGAAGCTTGATTCAAAATTTTCTCGATAGAGGCTTTTGGCTGGGTATCGAAGACTGCATGGATCTCATGAACACTTTCCTCGGCTAAGATGTCCTGGTTTGTGTTACTTTTGGAAGAGTGGTTTGGGAATGGTTTGTTGAAGATTTTCAAATTCCGGTTGGCAGGGGCATTAGGATTATCGAGGGTTATATCGCCTGCGTCAACCATTTCCTGCACTATGTTTTTCAACATCTTGCAGTTTTCATGACTATGTCCTTTTACACGGTGAAAGTTACAGAAGTCATTTTCTTTGTACCAGGAAGGTATAGCGCGGGTGGAGTCAAACCCAGAGTGAGGTTTAACAGGAGGCAAGGTGATAGCTCCGAGCTTTGAGCAATTTTTCCAAGATAACACCATAGGTTTCTCCCAAGGGAGTGTAATTGATGGGCTCTGCTTTATACTTATAGGTGGTTTTTTGGTGGGGTATTAGACGGTGTTTGAGATTTAACCATCACCGCGTGGACAGCTCCTTTTGATTTAGAAGAAGTGGACGCATGAGGAGTGGTGGTGTTTGGTTTATTGGTAGAGTCCGGAGTTCGGAAATTGGGGTTTTTGTTGTGCAACCGCAATTTCTCTTCTTCTAAGGCTCGAATTTCTAATTTCCGAGCCATGGTAAAGGCTTCATCAAATGTGCGGAAAGTTTGAATTTGAAGAGTAGGAGAAATGTGCTTAGCACATGCCCGCGTAAAAAGTTCGATAAGTTCAGCTTGAGGCAAGGCATATGTAAGTTGGTTGATAAGGCCACGCCATCGTCCAACGAAATCTGCGATAGATTCATCTTCGAATTGTCGGATGGCATAGAGGTCGGTGATAGATACTTTCTTAGCTATGTTAATGGAGAAGTGATCCAAGAAAGATTGGGCTAATTGGTTAAAAGAGAAGACTGAGTGCTGGGCTAAAGCACTGTACCACTCCAAGGCGGGTCCTGATAAGGACATGGGAAATGTGCGGAGTAACAAGGCATCATCATGGGCAATCAAATAACAAGCATGTCTAAATGATCGCAAGTGTTGTTGAGGATCTTCTTTACTGTTAAAACGGGTAAATTTTGGTAATTCCCATTGAGGAGGATACGAATGAAGGGGGAAAGACGGGTGAATAGGCTCCCGACAAACTTTCTCGTATGTCAAGGCGCTACGACTTCCTGAAACAGAAGCCTCCAGGTTTTGCATTTTGTCCATCATTTGTTTAATGAAATCCATGGTTGGATGAGATGATGGTGCGATTGTGGTTAAACGGAGGCAAATTGGGCCAAGGGTCTCCACTGGACAATGATGGGGTTAAGTGTTGATAAGGTATGGAGGATGAATATGTTGAGGTGACCGAATAGGGATGTCCCATATAGGATGTTGAGGTCACTGGATACGTGTATGGGAATGAAAAGGTAGGCAGAGCTTGAGAAGGAAAGCTCGTGTGGATAGGTGGCAGAGAGAAAGTCAGGAACGGAGCAGTCTGTAAGAGAGATGAGGTAGGGGCAGTCGGTGGTAATGATATGTGGGGTCCAAGATTAGCCAAAAGGAAAGCCAATCTGAGTCGCATGAACCTCTGAAGCTGTCGGATTGGGAGATGGGGCTAAAGGTGCAGGAAGCAAGGCAGTGTTATCAGGCGGAGTGGGAGCTAAATGAGCAGCTATACTAATAGGCATGCCAACAAGGAGCTGACCATCAGGCGTACGGTCAGGGGCATGAGACAAATAGTATTGTACAGCACTAGGATTAGCATCTAGAAACTTGGCAAAGTCCTTATCTCCCACAGGAATTTTAGGAACCTCGCTGGTATCCGTAGGATTCCCCATAGAATGTGAAGGGGGTGATTCAGGCAAAGAAACAGAGCAAGCATGTGAAACCATGGCGGCAGCTTGCTTTCCGAGTGATAACAACCATGGACAGGTGTTCACAGTAGGGTTTCAATCTGTCAGGAACAGAAACAAACTCAGAACTGGTGAAACTGGTAGGTTGCTGGTTTGTCAGGAATCGATGAAAGACAGTAACCGATATCGGTCTAGTAACCGATGTCGGTTATACTATAGCCGATGTCGGTCAGGTAACCGATGTCGGTGTAAGAAGTCTGGGCTAACAAGATATAAAAGGCTGCTAATTTGATTTTTAACAACGTTTAGTATAATTGTCCAATTATTGATCACAGAAGACAGAGTATGAGAAAGAAAACAGAACTAAAAACAAGCAAGATGCACACGCAAATCCAGAGATTAACCCTAGGGTTAATTTTAATTATTGTGGGCTTATGCCTTTAGACGTAGAATGATGTCAGAATCCTAAACAAAAGACTTAGGGGAAATGTCAAATTTGTTTTGGCTTATAAGGTTACCTCAATCGGGCGGAGGAATACCGCGGAAAAAGGGGGGATGTTTGAGCTGTTGTGTTAATTGTGAAGTGATTCGGTATGTGTTGTGCAGTGAAAGTAAGATTAATTTCTTGTCAATACCGTGGATATCACCCCCACGTGTACGACCTGTTACTTAATCTATGTTCACTAAAATTGAAAACAACAAGCAATAATGCAATGCACGTGTTTTAAACCCAAATCGAAAATGATATTCGATGAAGCAAAAGAGATGACTTTCACTAATGCGAATTTGTAAAAGCAAAGTGAGTTCTTTTACCAAAATAATAAAATACCTTGTGAATATCTTAAGAAGAAGAAAACAACAAGTATGTTTCCTATATGAAAGCAAGCAAGAAAGAAAGAAACCCAAAATGGGTCCCACCGGGCGTGCCAAAATGTTTCACTCAGAATGTTTCGGCTTCTGGGAATAGAGTTGCTTCTATCCTTTCATTCCTTTTAGAAACAGATAAGGGTTAGGACTAGGAGGAATACCTGTGGAATGTCGAGATGGTGTGCGGCGTACCGTAGAGAAAGATCAGGTTGACTATGAAGAACTCCTTTTTGTCTTGGAAGGACTACCTGCAAATAAGAACACAAGACCACAAGATTTTGATTAAACAATAAATGAGGGGAACTGCCTTGGGCCCAAGAAATATAAAATTTCCTTTCGAAGATGGTCAGTTCCCCTACCGATATGAATTAACACAAAAGACTGTAAAATATCAATTAAATTATTTTGTTGAAACGGGTAGGGAAAGGCTGGTTTCTGGTTATAGTCAGGATAACCGATACCGGTTACTAGTAACCGATGTCGGTAGGGTTTAGGATCTGTAGGTTGGTTTTTTTGTGGGGTGGTTGTGCTGTAGGGTAGCTATGTTGTTTATAAGGCTGTTTTTATGGGTGATATTAGGAAATGAGGTGATGAGAGGTAAAAGAATGATAGTTAGATGCAATGGCACGCTGGGTAGTGGATTCAGGAATGAATTTATGAGGACTGTGATTCAAAAAGCATAAGAAATGTTATAATAAAGGACATGCAAGATGTGACTTACTGGTTTTTGACAAAGATACAAGTTGATCTCCTTTGCTGCAAACTCTTCTGGTTTCTCCACTTGTCTCTGCTCAATCAAGTCAAGATCTGGACTCTGTTGATCACTCCCAATGATCTCTGTTGATTCCAAAAATCCTTCCACGTTTGATTTTGGTTCAGGGAGCCCATTTACAGGGAACCGATCGTGGTTACGTAACCGACGGCAGTTGAGTAGGAACCGACATCGGTGAGGAAAAAAAAGGCTATTTTTAGTAAAATAGCCCACCTTCCCTGCTTTTCTCCCGAGAGATTAGTTGCGGGCTTGGTCAAGTGACTAGAAGGTCGGTTTTGGGTGCGAGAAAGGGATCCTTAGTCATGGGTGTAGATGTGGACCAAGTTATAGGTCTTAATTAGGTTAGTTTAGGATTAGGGGTAGGTCATGATGAGGTGGCAAAATGAGGGTGGCAGGTATGGTGATGTGGATTTATCAATTATAAGGTAATTAATAAATAATTGTGTAAGGTTTAGGTGATGAGGTTAGGTTGTGAAATGAGATGCGGGTCACAAGGGGTCGTAAGACACAAATTTGGTGTCTACAGTTTGTAGTTCCATGGAAATTTCTTCGCAATCACCCATGCTTAACTCTTATAGTACATTATTAAAGAATTAAATTGATGAGTAACGAATGTTATGCATAAGAAGTTTTGTTAATTTTTTTTGCCATCGAGAAATTACAATTGTTGTGAAAAATAATGTGATTTTTTTTAAAACATTGCAATCTTTTCCTTCAAGCCGCGTAGAATAGTCAATATAATGGATTAAATCGATACTAGCTATGTATATTGCATTCCCTTTTTATCAATACATATATCATATAATATTTATATTTCATTGTATATTCATAAAAAATATTTACTGTTATCAATATTCTTTATTCTTATGAGATCTTTTTTATCTATATAAATTAAACTTTTGAGAATGTGTTCTGGATATATTTTATATTATTTTTCTTGGAGAATAGTGTCTACTATTAGTCAATAAATATGTCTTTTGTATATTAGTGATAATAATTGGATGTATAAATGTATAGGATAGATTTATTTATTTTATAGGTAGTTTGCTTGCACTATTTGAAGTAATTCATGTGTTTGATCTACAATGAATACTCGTTTCCATTTCAAAGAGAAAAACTAAGGAGAGAAAACCCACTACCATCCATTGTGATCCTTCATAAGTCTTGTCTTGAGTGTAGGAGTGATGGATGATGTATCTATAGAGGAGAACCTCAAATTTTATGTGCATTTTAGGAATAAACAGGTTAAGAGGACAACATTTTGTAGATTTAATGAATTTTATTTCTCACTTATGATATTTATGTTAATCTAACAATAACGTCAAGGTAGTTTGTTTAGATCTAATGCTTTAATCTAACAATAACGTCAAGGTAGTTTGTTTAAGCCATGTTGACGACTTAACATTTTCCAGTTAACTCGTAGCAGACAAAGGAATCAGTGTTCATTGGATCTTCATTTCCCCCGAGCGGCTGCTTTAAGTCATCTTTGACGACTTAACATTTTCCAGTTAACTCGTAGCGGACAAAGGAATCAGTGTTCATTTCCCATTTCCCTTACGCGGCTTGCCCGAGAAAATGGGAATCAATATAATGAGCCATGCAAACATGTCCTCCACATCCGCACTCATCCCTTTCCAAACGTCTTACATTTCTGCTTCTGCTTCTGCTTCTGCATGACTTCATATTTTCATGGCATCCTTGTTTTGCAACAGTAGAATCACCACCAATACTCAGGGCAATCTGTAAAGTGGGAGTAGAAAGGTCAGGAATTCCCTCTTCATCCGCTTTCAATGGAAAACAATTGTTGATTGACAGCGTTGGAGATGACAACAATTCCTCCCATGAAACTTGAACCCGCCCTACCACTTTGCTCTTTACTCCAAATATTCCTCCTGATCTTCCACTTCTCCTCGGCCTCCATCTCACTTCAAACACAACCATTGCTGTAGATTCCATTATTAATGCTGATAACATTTCACTAGTAATTCCATCCCTGCCGCACTCCAGTAGGACTGTCTCTTTCCATTCAGGATCTGAGGATGCCTCAACCTCCTTAGTATTCAATACTATATTCTTGCTGAGATAATATCTAACAAACAAACAACCGAATTTGCAGCCAGGATTCACTGCAATATTTCTTGCCCCAACAATTTCCATCTTGAGTTTCATTGAAGATGTTTGCCTTGTTTCTTCGGAATATTGCAATTTATGAGTTACACTGCCTTACAAGAAGCGATGAGAACAGATGTTTCTAAAACCGTTAAAGAATGTATTCGTATATATAGATGGGATATTAATCTTTATCTGATATCCATGCCGAATCTCATAACTGCGGATGACTCCACATAATTTCCGTATCTTTAAATGCTGTAATCTGATGTGACAGTTACTACTTACCAGCCACATGATGTAAACCTCCAGTTGAGGACCCACGCTCCTCGATAGATTGTGGTATCTAAGTTTCTAATCTGCTACGCTAATGGAGTCTGGAAAATATAGTTGTTATATGCGGGGAAAATTTAAAATATGTCTTTATATTGTATGAAATGTTGCTAATGGATGAGTACTTTGCACTTGTAGACAACTATATATGCATTCTGGAAGGCATTTCATACGGATTCTATATTGTATAATCTGCACCTACGGCTAGGATCTCAATATTTGTGTCAGCCCACTTGGATAAAATTTGATTGGTGGTTTAAGGAAGAGGATCAAATAAAATTTCCTTCAAAGACTATATTTTAATCACTCTAGTGGAAGATTCAAATCTATACGCTTAATAGGTGATACCAAATTGCTTGTGGCCTCCGCTCAATTTGACTCTCTTTATAGTTGTTATAAAGATATTTTATCATATACTAAAGTATGAAGGAAAAAGGAAGGGAAATCAAATATGCATAACACTTTAAAATTATCTCAATCATATTTTGTAGATATTGTTATCTTTTTCTGATATTTTTTTCTTTCACACTCTCAGATTTTCAAGACACCCCAACAAATTTGTTTCAATACGTGAAAGTCATTTGATCATTTTCTTAATTGCTCCATAAATATTACAAGTAAAGAAGACCGCTCACTATCCTTTCTATAAAGAGAGTTTTATCTACTGGTGCATTAAATCGATATATGCAATTGGTGATTAAAGCTATGCTACTATAAATTGCATTAATTACATATTCTATGAACTTGAAAAATATTGAATAAGTAGAATGTTAGAGACAAATGACGTTTTAATGTGATACCAATCTTAATCTTGGAAATCTAATCATTAGAAATGGGCAATGTGAAATATGTATGAAAAGCAGGGTAAAGCTTACACTAAGTAAGCTTAAAACTACCGATAATAATTTATTTTGTTTGTAGAAAAAATAATAGTGGTAATGTTGTGGAGGTGACATTTAGTTTTTAGCATTGAATTGACAATCCTTACAAGTGAGAGATGTGTGATCACGTTAAATATTAAAAGAATACCTAAGCCACACATAAACATGTAAGAATATGTACAAAGTAAACTATGTTGGAGAGAAAAAATGTGGTGTACAAGAAATGAGCTCGAATGTTTATAAACTAGGACTGTGTTATCAATATAAAAATCAAGAGAATCCTATAGAAGGTTTAATCTGTATATAAAATCACAAATATTATAGAGAGGCGATGAATACTTAATAAGTATCAAACAAATTTTCTCAACAATTGATGAAATCTATAAATAGTGCATTTATCCTTACTTGTATATGTTTTGTTCTCTTGTTAACTTTTAGTTGCTTAGTATAAGTCTTGTACAATTTACAATCGTAATCAAATTCTTTGATGTATTCATGTTTATGTCAAATTGAACATGGATTGGTGTAAAACACAACGTAATTTACAATGATTGTGTTATATATTCATAGATATTATATGCATTGAGCATGAATTAGGTTAGATATGATATTTGAAAAGTTAAACTTGTGTATTTATTATATTTTTGTGGTGTTGTTAGGGTTTGAGTTATTGAATTACCATGATCATCGAAAAACAACTTGGTTAAAAGATGAGTTGTACATAGATTTGTATGAGGAGATATTTGTAAAGTTTCTTAAGTATTTTTATGTGTGGATCATTGTATATATGATGTTAGAAAGAGGTGAAATATTTTGATACCGAAAGGTTGGAATGTTGTAAGATTAGAGATATTAATGACATAGATGCATTTTAAAATCAAGGCATTGATGTGTTGTGGAAAGGTGATTTGATAATTACATGTTAGAATTTATAATGATGACATATTCTTAGTTGGAAAAAGAGGAATTTTAGTTCTTCGGAGATCATAGATGATTGTTTCTCGATTATAATCCTCTTTGGTTATCACAATAATCCATGTAGACATAGAATCTAAAAATATTAACATGGAGAGATTATAATTTTTAGGGAGGATATGTAGTTGAAGATGACTATTGGATTTTTATCTAGTGAGAGTTTTAGGTGATGGAGAACTCGACCGAAAGTGAGATAATTCTTAGGTTACTCTAAGTCTAAGAATCAACATGTGACTCTAGGACACACTCGGCCTCCTGAGGTTGTGTTGGGAAAAAAGATATAAAATGGAAAGATGGGTACTGATTGGATAAACAGGGTGGATAGGTGAAATATGTGAAAATTAAAGAAAATGGCTAATACATAATCAAGGCAATCGAATGTCTTCTATGGGCACTATGGGAATATGCTTGTATAAAGCAATAAATACTTGTCTAACTTGGACGGGTGAAATGGAATGGTAGAGGAGAAAGGAAACACGAAGGATTCTATCAATATCAGTGATACCAAACACCCTCTAAACTGGCTATGGAATGCGTGGTAAATTTCTTGCATTTACCTCGTAAAAGTCTCCAGATAAGGTCATGGAGATGTGAGAGGTAACGTGTGGGTAGGATGAATGGGTGAATTGCCAAATCTAATAATGACCAGGCTGACCTTGCTAGACCATGTAAGAATTTTCTGCTTCGATGCTCAAAGCCATTAAGTGTGAGATAATAATGGGAGGAAGTGGGGTGGTTTGGAAAATGAGGTGTCTGAGCCCTTGATCCATGTCTGTTAGCTACGGAGATAGATTTGGTTAAGGCAATCATGGATCACAAACTAAATCTCTGTGTTTCGTAGGGCCTTGAATGGTCATGTGGATGTGTAAACTAATAAATCAAAGAAACAAACAAACATGCAAAGAATCTGTAAGAGGATAAGGTCAATGTTTAAGAAACCTAAGCTAGCTAAGGATATGCGAGGAGTTGTGTCAATTCCTTTCAAATTAACTCTATGTTCCTAATCAACAAATGAAATATTATTAATTAAACAAAAAAACAAAGCTAATCTATTATTTTTGTGTTTTTCAATGATTTTTAAATAGAAGCGAATAAAAAAAATAAAATAATTAACTAATCTAATCTAATCTAATGTTTTTTATATTTTTGTGCTTACTGGAAAATGAAATAAATGTGCACAGACAAACTAACTTCTTCTAATTAAATGAAATTTATTCTACTCTAATACTAATTAAAATAAAAAATGAAATAGCCGGATGTGTGTATTTATCTATGCAGAGGATGTTGGTATAGGGAGAAGCCCAAATAAATACATGCACATAAAAACTTCCGTGGAACTATAAAATAGAAAAAAAGATGCCACATAGGTATAAATTTCATGGATAGTTTACAACCAATATATTATTTTTTAATTTAAGTTAACATCCCCCCTTAATACATTATTTTTACAAATGTAACCCCGAAACAATTAAAATTTCACCTTTCCAAGAGGCTTGGTGAGTATATCTGCAATATGAGCATCTTTCGGGAAGTATTGGAAATGGATGTGGTGGTTCAAGACTTTTTCTCAAATGTAATGACATTTGACGTCAATGTGATTTGTTCTCTCATGGAAAACTAGATTTTTCACAAGCTTTAATACACCCTGATTGTTGCACTGAATGATGGGTGGATTTTCTCCAGGAATGCCCATATTTTCCAAAATACGATGCAACAAAACCACTTCACACACAACTCCTCATGTAATGCAATATTCTCCCTAGGTGGATGAGAGAGAAATAACAATTTGTGTTGTTTCCATATAAAATCACTTCCCCCGTTTCTTCCTAGTTTCCATTAATGTCGGTCCATTGCTTCGATACCACTAGTCCAACTCCTGCACTAAATAATTTTTAATTCCCATGTCATGACTACCCCATTCTTGTGCTCTTGATCCTTTCAGTCCTACACCATTACTTTCTCTGTTCCAAATACCAACCATGGGAATTAGGCTCCGTTATGAACTGACTAGTTTGGTGGAATTACTCTTTGATAGGAAATCGGTAGCAATCTTTGAGAAAGTAGGGCGGTTGGAATTGTGAGGTAGAAATAAGGAGAGAGAATAGAGATTGATATATGTTATTATTCTATTGAACAAAGAACCCACAAACATTATTTATAGGTACATGAATAAACAAGACTCTCCTAAATGGATGGAGAAGTTACAAATAAGAAGGAGAGAATAATGGAATAGATATAACAACTAGTCTAATAAAAAAAAAAGTATGTAGACTATGCTAATATTCCCCCCTTATTACATTATTCTCGTAAATGTGACCCCTGAAAAGATCAAATATCACTTTGCCAAGATATTTAGTGAGAATTTCAGCTACCTATGCTTCTGTAGGATAGTACTGGAGCTGAATGTGACGGTTCAAGATGTGCTCTCAAATGAAATGGAAGTCAATTTCAATATGCTTTGTTCATTCATGAAAGACTAGATTTTGCGCGAGCTTCAACACACTCTGATTGTCGCAATAGAGAATACGTGACTATATTTTAGAGATTCCCAGGTCAACCAAAATGTGACATAACCATATCAATTCGCACACAGCTCCTCGTGCGACATGATATTCTGCCTCTATGGATGAGATAGAAACAAAATTTTTCTTCTTTCTTATCCATGAGATAGGTCCAGATCCGAGATGAAATATGTATCCTGTAGTTGACTTTCTATCATCAACAGATCCGGCATGGTCCGATTCGATGTATCCCTATAAGAATAATTGATCATTATTCTTATATACCAGACCATAATCAATTATTCCTTGGACATATCTCAAAACATGCTTTGCTACATTCCAGTGACATTTCTTCAGCTCCTGCATGAACCTCATAGATCTGGTCTAGTATATATCAAATAGATGAGTCCTCTAAAAAATTACCTAAAGAGAGTAGCATCTACTTGAGGTGAGTCCTAGAATCTTGAAAGTTGCAAGACTTTTTCCATGGGAGTGGATATAGGTTTATAGTAAGACATTCTATACTTTTCTAAGAGTGTATTAGTGTACTTTTTTTGGGAGACAAAAATGTGATGCTCTTTTTTCCATATCTCCAAGCCAAGACAGTAATGTAGTAGCCCCAAATCTATCATGTCAAAGGTTCTTTTGAGATCACTCTTTAGAATATCAACTTGATCTTCTAAACTGCCAATGATCACAAGATCATCTATATATACAACAAGAATGAAAATTTCTTTGCCTACCTTCTTTATATACAAATTCGAATATGAGGGGCTAAGAGTGAACCCATGCTGCAAAAGGTGATTGTTGATCCTTATATACACTGCCCTTGGAGCTTGTTTTAGTCCATACAGTGATTTGATGAGATGACATACATTTTTAGGATGTTCTTCATCAAAAATCCCTTCAGGTTGGGTCACGTATACTTATTCTTTCATATCACCATTTAGGAAAGCACTCTTGACGTCCATCTATTAAAGTTTCCATCCTTTCTGTGATGCAAGTGCGCAAACTACTCTGATGGTCTTCATCTTCACAGTGGGTGCAAAGGTTTCTTCATAGTCGATGCTCTCTATCTGAGCATATCCTTTTGCTACAAGTCGTGCTTTATGTTTCTCGATGGATCCATCTACCTTATATTTTGTCTTGAAAACGCATTTGCAGCCTATGGGTTTCTTTCCTGTAGGCTGATTGAAAAGTTCCCATGTCTGATTTTTCTTGAGTGAGTCAATTTCTATATCCATGGCTTCCTTCCATTAAGGTTGACCGAGTGCTTCACGAACATTTTCTGGCTCAGAGCTATTAATCAGTGAACTCATGAGTGCAAACTTTACCTCATTTCTTTTTTGACCCCTTGTTTTGACTTTGGATGATGTATCTAGGAGTTGTTGCAAATGTGAGTCCTTGATGGTTCTTTGTACCCACTTCAGATGAGAACTTGGCTGTTTTTGAGGATAAATTTCTCGTTTCTGTGTTGATGTATGTGGAGTCACATTATCCAATTCTCTAAAGTCAACAAATATTTCTCCTAGTAGTACTTCTTTTCTTTGAGTAGTCTCCTCTAGCTCATCATCTGATTCAGAGGCTAGTCGATGATAGGTCATTGGTAATGGATCTTCTGTTGTCACTACCGAGTCAAAGGATGACTCATCACAAACCACATCCTGAATCTCGTATATTTTCTTTGTCCTAGGATCCATGAGATGGTACGCCTTCGAGGTAGTGCTATAGCCAAGTAGGATGCATGGGAGTGACTTTGGCTCAACCTTCTTTCTCTTCTGAGCTGAGACATGCATGTATGTTGTGCAAACAAATACTCGTAAATGAGAAATTGATGGATTTATACCACTCCATACCTCTTCTGGTGTTTTATTTTTTAGAATCTTTATCGGTGCCCTGTTGGGAAGATATACAGCTGTTTGTACTACTTTAGCCCAATAGCATTCCTCTAGCTTTGTTGTTGTTAGCATGCAGCAAGCCATCTCCATCACTGTGTGATTACGATGCTCAACAATGTCATTTTACTGTGGTGTGTAGGCAGCAGTCAGGTTCTTATTAATGCCTTGTTGGTTCAGGAAGGCCAAGAACTTATTTAATGTAAATTTTGACCTCGATTTGAGTGAAGTAGAAGAAGTGGTTGTCCAGTATCTTTCACAACACGATGATAGAAGTTCTAGAATTATTGAAGGGCCTCATTTTTCTTCTTCAGGAAATATACCCACATCTTGCGAGAGTGATCATCCACGAATAGTTGGAAGTACTTGTAACTTGAAAATGAAGCAGGCAATGGGCCATTCAAATTGGTATGAACTACCTCCAGACGCTTCTTGACATGGAAGGTGCTCACCTGAAATAGATCTCTATGTTGTTTTCCTGCAAGACAACCAGGGAAAATAGGCAAGTAACTAGACAATTTGGGTAGTCCATGGACCATTGATTTTGAACTCATTTGGTGTAGTGAACTAACTGACAAGTGTCCATATCTAAAATGCCATAGGGTAGTTGATTCTATTGCAGAAGCAGATAAATCTATTGCAGAAGATGAAATAGTATCTAAAGCAAATAACTGAACTTTTACAAATGATTTAGCAAGAATCATACCTTGTTGGGAGATTAAGCATGATTTAATGCCATTTTGAACAAGAAATTCTACTTTAAGGTGATGATTCGAGAGCTGAGTAATTGACAAGAGGTTGCAAGTCAAGCCAGGAACATATAGTACCTTTGTAAGTGTAAATATTCTTGGTCCCAGAGGAATGGCGACATTTCTAATTCCTTTTGCAACATATTCTTTTTCATCGACTATCCAAACCTGATCTCCCATTAGTTCTTCGTGTAGTGAATCAAACAACTTCTTGTCACCTGACATATGCTTGCTTGCACCAGAGTCTATCAACCTTACTTTCTTCATGCGCTAAGAAGTTTGAGAGACGAGTACAAGGTTCTTACCATAATGGGATCCTTCTGATGTCTCCTCATCAGATACATCATATTCTTGGGCTGTGAGATGTCCCTTATACTTTCTCCAGTGGGGATGTCAGTTGGAATTTTGAAAATCTTCGCGCTTAGATGTTCTTGTATGACTTGAAGACCCCTGTTTCAAGCTATTATACTAGCAGTGATCAGTGTCATGAGTGTTGGTTCTGCAAATGTGACACCACCTCTTTGACTTTAGATCTTTCTATTGTTGGTTTGGTTGCACTTGATTTGGCTTCTCTAGGGGTTCCTTCTGATTCTTCTTGCCAAAGTATGGCTTTGAGAACAAGGCTTTATCCTAAGACTTGTCATGGGATTGAAGTGATGGCCTCTTCCTGCTGAAAAAATTTCACAAGCTCTTTGAATGTCACTGTTTGTTTAGACACATTCAGTGCAGTAATGAACACTTGAAATTGAGAAGGGAGTGCTCTCAAGGTGATTGTGATGAGAAGTTTATCATCTAGCATTTCACTGATCACCAATAACTCTAATCTTAGCTCAACCACGTAACGTAAGAAATCCTCCACTTTCTTATCTGACCCCATAGAGAGGGTGTGTAAATTTGACTGAAGATGAAGAATCTTCATCTTAACTTTGGCTTCATAAATTGTTGCCAGCTTGTCCCAGGCCTCCTTTGGTTTGTCTGCATTCCGAACATGTTATTGCACATCGTCACTGATACTAAACATTATCAACATCACGACTTTCACACTAGCCATCTCATACTTTATTAATTCATCAGGGGCTGTGGGAGTAGTTATAGACCCTGTAACAATGCCCAATAATCCTTCAAACTGAAGGATTATTCTCATTTTTGTTTTCCAAGCCACAAAATTGGACCATTTGAGAAACTAAGCATCGTAAAGAAGTAACTTCGGAGAAGACATCGTACATTTTTATTTATTTATTTATTTCAAGAGTTATTACAACTTTGAATCACTAATGAGAACTACTGGCTTGTAGATGCTAACAATATTTACATGTTGTGAGATGGAAACACTTTGTGGTGCATTATTTTTTGTCTTCACAACCGGAATCGTATCCGGCTTCTAATTCTTCCCGTACTCACTTTTCTTGACAGTTGACGTCGAAAAGTAAATATTCAAGAAGTCCTTCTCGAGACTATCTTGTTGAAGGCTAGATTTCCAGTGTTCCGAAGCTCGTTGATTAATGCAAAATAGAACCCGGATCCCTCAGGAACTTCTTCACAATGTTCTCTTACTAGTGAGTCAATGTTTTAGCTTTCGGTAGTGGTGACCGTGTTATTGACGCTCTCAATCGAGTTTTCTACACTCAACATTCGGTGTAGTGTTGTAGGATCTACTTCTTGTCCTTTGTCATCTTGGTGGAGAGGATATTCCAGAGATGCTTCTTTGCCAGACACTATAGTCTTTTTTTATTTTATTTATCAGCCACTTTTAGGATTTGTGTTCATGCACCAGTTTCAGACATCTTCGTAGGTACATGTAATTTTCTGCATGTTCCACGTCGTTGGAATCAGAAGCTACTCCATGCAGCAACAAAAAATTTCCTTCTCCCAATTACTACGCTTAAGACAAAAGACTTCTCCTTTCCACGCAAGGAATCTAAATCTTCACACGGATTTTGGAGTGGAACTTGTAGTATGAGAGAATAAAAAATAATATTCTCTTGCATTAGAAATTTAAAATTCCATGCAACAGCTAAAGAACTCAAAAAATACCACGTAGGATGTCTACTTATCTTTCAATATGAGGTTATTTTAGGCCTTGTTTTAAGAATCCTTATTCATCTATGCCACATCAAGGTTAATTTTCCCTTGATTTTATTTGACTTTGTTTCATTTACTGATGAGAAATTTCATTTGGGTTCCTCTTACCTCAAATTCAAAGGCCTTATCCACCTCATTTATAAGCACCATTTCATTAAGAAAAGTCATGGTATTAAAAGGTGATATAAATTTTAAAATAAGTATGCCCTTGAGCCTTCTTTGGTTCTAGAAAGACGGTCCTCTAGATTAGAGAGGCCAAGGAAATGCCTTAGGTCATCAGGAACTACCAAAACCCTTGATGAACATCAAACAAAAAATGTTCCTTCACGACATAAATAATAAGAAACAACCATCATGCAATCCCTACACCAGACACCTCCTACTTTTCCACTTTACTTTGCATCTCGTCCATGTCTTTCTTTAGAGATGGAGATTGATAAAACAAGGAGATAGGAAGGAAACCGAGGCCTGTAGAAACTATTGATCAAAATAACCCAAAAAAAAAAAAAATTTCCCTAGATTATTTTTTTTAAAAGATAAGATAAAAATTGATGAAAGAATGTTATGATCTTAGAGGAGTGAAAAAAGAAAACAAAATTTAAAATAAGTGCATTGCATTATGATTTATCGCATTAGTTCACCATTAATTGAGGGCCCACCTATATGCTAGGTCATTCCCAGCTGATGGTTGACAAACGAATCATAGAAAGCACATCTCTCTCTCTCTCTCCGAGTCTTACCACATTACAAAAATTGAAAACAAATACATATTCTTAAAAAACATCTTTCCTGGGAATGCCTGTAAACGATCACATTGATATGAGGATTGACAAGTACTCCCCAGCTTGCTGCTTTGTTGAGTCATACTTTAGAGTGAAGCCTGCCCCTGCCATAACATACCTGAAACCTCACCTTTTAGATCTCCTTATTTATAGGAAGCCATCCTAACCAAAAAAATTCTATTCTACAGTTCATGAGTCAATCCTTAAATATCATAATCTAAACAAACATAATAGAAAAGGCACTCTTAGGATCTTATTTTTCTCAGTGTTTCTACTTGGCTTGTGTTCTGAGGTGAGAGGTCATGTTCTTCATTCTTCTTGTTTATCCTTACACGCTCCTCATCATAGTTTTTGTATTTCGGCTTCATCCGAGGGTGCCTAGACCATTTTCTCATCATTCTCAGAATTCTGGTTTTGATTCCACATCATATTTTAATTCACAATCATTTTCCTTTCATCACTGTTTCAATTTCACAGTGAAAAGTGTCAGTGTAGTGATCGTCGTCAGTTATACGCAACCGGCGTCGATTCATTGTCATTTTGGTTAACCTACCCGAAGGGAAATTTAGCCACCTTCTTCAAATTTTTAAAGTCCTTGTCACTATTACCATTCCCATTGACCTTGTAAAACTCATCAGGTTTGGCATACCTGTCAGATTTTACCTTACACCTTGTTTTTGACTCACTGTCCATTTCCCATAGTGATCGGCCGCGGTCACCTATGACCGGTGTCGGTTTACCCTAACCGGCATCGGTTAGCCTGTGTAATTTTCCAGCCAACATTTGGTACCTAATCCACTTTTTACCACATGTTTCACCCGTCCCTGCTATTTTCTGTGTCATTTACAGAGAATCGACCTAGCCTGATCAGTACTAGTTCACATGGTGCTAACCTGGAGACAGGCAAGTGCACTCGTATTCCACACCAGTTGTCAACCACTACCACCTAGTCATTCACCACCTTCCATTTTATCACCATCCATGGATCCCATCCAACCTATCACTATCGCTACCGGAGATGAGGAGTTCACATGACTCCTTGACCAAAACCCTGCCACCATGCAATTTTATCTTTCCCACTCATCTACCCGAGATGCCTCGGGTTAGCTGATATATGGCATACCCGTATCCATCCCCCCAACTCTCACTCCCACTCCTGCATTAGCCCCAACTAGCTCTGTGTTTCCCACATCTACCTTACCCCCATTCGTTTTGCAGCTAGGTCCTATACCTACTTTTACTGTCACATCTGCTACCTCCATTGCACCCGCCACAACTACCATACCTTTGAAAACTACCCAAAATGCAACTTCATCCACCCCTAATGTCTCACATATACTCGTAGCTACATTAGCACCTCTGGTGTCAGTTAGCCCTACCCCTTTTTAGAACGTGGTCCTTTCCATTCCACAATCGTTAACCCCCATTGCCACTAGGGTTACCACAACCCTTCCACCCCCATATACATACTATCAATAGCCTCCCAGTTCATCTATTATTTACTCTGGGTACGTACCCCCAATTTCACTACCTTTTTGTCAATCACCCTACACAGTAGCACCATATATTAGAGTGCCACGCACGTCATATGCCCAAAAACCAACCCTTGCATGCTACTGGAGGCACCCAATCATCACAACCTAGCAACGACCTAATCAAATTGATGTTGGACAAGATACAGACATTGGAGGCATTGGTTTCCATCTCCTGCAACACTCTCACCTATGATGATATTTACAACGAGCCCATCCACCCATCCATTCCTATTCATCCATACCCCGTACATTGGGAGATGCCTAAATTCAATTGCTTCAATAGCAAGGAAGATCCGTAACAACATGGGTGCTACCTAATCGCACACGATGATGATTTTCTCTTGAGGACCTTTCCCATGTCTCTGACTGGACCTGCGTTAGATTGGTATAATGGGTTACCTAGACACTATATTTTCATTTAATCAGGTAGTCCAAGCCTTCTTGGATCATTTTTCCATCAATATCATCAAGAAGGTTACCATGATTGACCCATAATCCATTTGTCAGTATGAGGATGAATCTATCACAGATTTTGTCGCTCACTCATGTAGCCTGATCAATCAACTCACCTTCTAACTGCCACAAACATAACTCATCGAGCTTCTCACATGGGCTTGCGCTAGAAATATCTTGATGTGTAGAATAATAAACCAATGATATTAGGTCTCATACACTACTGTTCATTAAATGTCAACCCAGGGGCATAATATTTTCAAAGGGCCTATAAAATATATGCTACAGTACTTTGGAGTGAAGTCTTTATAGGCTAGAAATTTATCAAAGAGTATAAAGTAATTATTATGCAAATTGGAAAGTAAACTATAGAGGTTGCTGATATGCAGATCCAAAACTCAACACATTATGCACTCATTAACTTTTAGAAATGAAAAACTAATAATCAATGCACACAACATAAATAGGAAATGGAGGAATAGGATCTTTGCTGCAATTCCTTCCGAGGGGGCCCTTCCTTGCATAGAAGTGAGTTCCGATCCTACCCTAGAAAGTCACTGAATTGCTCAAGAAGATAAACAATTCATCTATTGAGCTGTAGCAATTAAAGATTGCTACAACAAAGAGAGATTACAATGAACTCAAGAGAACAACTCACATTAATATATTCTATCTTCACACATTTACACTTCTACTTTTCTCACACAGCTATCACTTTGTTCCTCAATCTATATCTTATTCTATACTAATCACTAACTTATTCTATACTAGGAATATGATCAAAAACCACTCAAACAAATTATAGTTTCTTGGTTTCATATCTGTTGAGTGAAGACAACTAATTCCTGTCTTATTTACATGATAGGAACTAATTACAAAACTACTTAACAAAATAACCATATCATTACATATGATGCGTTAGGATAGCTGGCACTTTTTGTCTTATGCTGTGGTGTGAGCTGGATAAGTTCTCTTTGGCTATGGGTAGGTGGAGGTGCATACTTCTCTATTGCTGCAGATAGTTCTGAAAGATTTTACGGGTAAGATAAACCACCCAAATACTTCTTAGACGTGTCCAAACAATGTTTCCACTTAGTTGAATAATTCTCCAGCTTCGTATGCTCAGCTCCATATACTTCATGATGCCTCATTTTTTGTTGTATGCCATGATTCTCTCTTATCATTTCCCAGCCAATGGCTACGAGCTGATGTAGGAGCACAGCGAGAGTTTCTACGGGTTGGGGCCTACTACTTCAAAAGCTTATGCAATCTTGTATTTTGTTCATAGATACATCAAAAACATTAATTTTCACAAGAGACAAGATTCACCAGAGTAAATAAGTATATTAAATCTTAATGAACATATAAAACTAAATATATGCAAAATCATAACTTTATCTCATATCAACCATCAAGAGGAGACCAAAGTCTCAAAAATGTATGTGCAAGAGGCTTCAAAAAGGATTTAGATGGGGCCAAAACATGCCAATATGTGGCCTCCTCATATCTCACCAACCCTGTAGGTTTAGACTTTGCAAACATTTGATGAAGCATTCACCATGGCACGAAATTTAGATATTCGGGCCATCGAAGAGAAGAAAATCCAATTACACAGTAAAAATTCAGCCTTCAAGTCAAATGATACTTCTTCTTCTTCCAAATTGTAGAACAATTATTCAAATGCAAAGGGCACCACTAACACAATGGTACTCAAAGGCAGTCTGGCTCTTCTATCAAATTAGGCTACCCCCTCATCTAATCTCTCACCCGTCCATACTTTTCAATTCAAATGAGAAAAACGGAAATACACCCCAATCGGGGAGCCTTACTCTTCGGTCTTATAAATCTTATCAAATTCGGGGCCATCACCCTTTTTCCCATAAAATCACACACTGGTTTTGACCCTGCTCGCCCCATGCCCAGATGGTATAAAGAACATGAATTCTATAACTATCATTGAGTAAAGGGTCATAGTGATGGTAATTGCATAAATTTCAAAAAAAAATTCCAAGAAATGTTTGAGAAAGGTGTGTTAATCATGGATAATCCTAACGCACCTACCAACCAAAACCTACACATCTTCAAGAAACCATTTCCTAGTCATGCCCCTTCGTCTGATCAAATTGGTGAGGCCTCAACTCATGATACCCATACCTGCTAGGTCCACACTATTTTTAGTGACACACGTTTTGCTTCCTAGTTACCCCATATTCCATCCATAGAGGAGATTCTAGCCTGAAATCCTCCTTCCACATCAGAACCAACCTCCCCTGTTCCTTCACCCATAGAGGAACACCTTTCACCTCCTTCCTCACCCACGGGGGAGCCTTTCACTAACATTGAGACCATTTCACCTTTGGCTTCTCCACTTAGAGAACTGATACCCACAGTACTTCTTTAGTTCATGGAGGATACTTATTTGCCTCCTCCACCCATATAGGAGCTTCCATCATCTTCTCAACCTATAGAGGAGAACCTATCATCTCCTCCACCTATCATAGATGCAGTTGAGATACCTTTTCCTCTAGGTGAGCATTCTCCATTAGCTACCTAAGATCTGAAAGACCTACTTTTGGCTCTCTTACCCACGGAAGCTGAAGCTAGCCAATTCCTCATCTCTAAGATACATTTTACAGGAATTTCCATTAGGTCCTCATCAACTCCACTTGTAGACATGCCATTCTCACGTATGGCCTAACACTTAGATTATGTGGATAGGGCCTTAATTTGGGGGCACCTTTTGCTTCCTATCTCAACACAAATGCAAATGTCACTTGCTGATACCTCCACTATCTACCCAAAAGTCTTTTGACCAATCGAAATGAACACAACCACCTCTATCAGAACTTCTTCCACAACACCCATCATAGCTCAACATACACCCTTACCCATAACCTAAACTACATCTAAACCCAAACCCACACCTACAACATCGACATTGACTAAACCTATTACCACCTTAGGGGTCACCCCAACCACAAGCCTTACTCATCCACCTATAAAACTGGATTTAGCTACATCTTCAAAAATCAACACCACACCTACTCCATCACCCAAACAAAAGAACCAAATCCATAGCACTTGTACTCCAACTATGCTAATCACAGCTACACTGGTCCCGTCTGTCTTAGGACTTCAGCTTCCCAGCATGGTCAAGAAGCTTGCACCCATTAATAAACCAAAAAAACAACATCCCACTCCTTCCTCGCAAACCTCTAACCTACCGAAGCGCCCGACATGACTTACACCTATACCTGTAGCATCTTTACCACCCATACCCCTAATACTCTTCGTAACTTCTTCACTACCCACTATACTTCAGTCTTTGTCTCTCACACCCCTTGCTCGACCTGCGTCATCTACCTTCACAGCACACCCGTTATCCCCCTGGGTAACTCGTCCTCTTCCCCAATCTAATTTTTCTTCTAGATCTCGTGCCCCCATATCACCTTTACCTAAGAAGGTGCAACCCAAAGACAAAACTCTGCTACCTCCCAATAAGGTAGCCAAAACAACCACACACCCTCCTTCCCATTCACCTACCACACCCCTACCCAAACAAACACGACCAACACCCAATACCACGCCAACACCCAAAACCATATCTTGACGTATTCCCCCTCCTTCGAGGACTGTTTCTCAACAATCAGTCATACCTACACCCAAACCCACTTTCACCTCTCATTGCAACCCACTAGCGGGGTTCTATGCCAAAATTTTAACCAACCTTCTTGAGACTTCTGTTATCACATTAACACCACTCAGACCTTATAACCCCCTCAAAACCAAGCTAAAAGGGTTTGATGACACTGAAATTTGTGCCTACCATCATGTGTCATGGCACGATGTGGAGAACTACAAGGCCTTGAAATCCGTCCTTATCCAGTTGTGTCCTCCGTAAGTCAAATTTAACAATGACAACCTTCTTGATGAGGACCCTGCCTCACCAAAACCCATTCCCACACTGTCCACTCAACAACCACAACCTCTACCCCCACAATTCCTAGAACCACCTCCAATATTCGAAATTAATATGGTTCTCATAAGAGAACTTGCCACACCATCACCCAAATTTCATTGTACCCATCTCAACTCACAGGGTTTTTATCCTTCGGTAGGTTTCTACTCGTCATTTTGTTATACCAATCACCCTACACCTTTTCCATTTTCCAAATGCCCTAAGATCAACATGATCCATGTTACTACCCGTTCTCAGAAGGATAAAGGTAAATAAAAGGTGACTAACTCACTGACCAATCCTATACACAATATACCATCTATGCCCATACTGAAGATTACTATCCGCGGACCCACATGCCCTATTTCTAATGGGGTCACTCATTGCACCATACTCAAACAAATACACCAATATCCCCTAAAAATGTCCTTAGATGACCTCATCCAAACCTCAGAATCCCATCATCAAGCTCTCATGGAGGTTCTTCAATCTATTGAGGTTTTACCCAATGACCCTAAACCCATAGCCTCCATTATCACACCCCATCATGTATCCTCTCTCACCAAATTGCCAACTTTATCCACACACCACCCTACTAACAATATTAGCCTCCCTTAGCTTCTTAGAGGAAGAGATCACACCACACCAAACAGATGACCCAGACCCAACCCTCTTCATCTCTATCCACATTGATGATATACATGTAAGATGTGTAATGATTGATTAGGGTGATAGTGTTAATATCATTTCATCCTACACATTCACTCAAATGCACATACCTGATTACTGCATGCATAAACATCTTATCATATTGCATTTATTCAATGATGCTATCAACTCCACATTAGGCACTGTCATCCTCAACATTCGCGTGGGCTCCCACACTATCCCAAAATTATATTACATCTTGGAGGGTGAATTCTAATATAACTTGTTGCTTGGTACACATTGAATTCGTGTCATGGGTTACGTTCCTTCCACTTTGCATCGTTGTGTAAAGTTTGAACATGAAGGACACACCTATACCATTCTAGCTGATCCATCACCTTTTAAAACCTGTAACATGCTTTACCGACCTAATGACATGCTTATACCCATTAAGGCGTCTACCTCAAAAACCGCTACCACTTCACCTACACTTCTGCTTACCATTACAGTTGTCACCTCCACTGTGCATACCTTTTCCACTCCTACCACCACCATAACCTCCATAGCCAACCCATCAGTCTCCCAATCCGTTAAGTCAAACTTCAAATTGACATCTGGCATGTCATCTATTCCCACTACCCACATACCAACCACTGATCCCTTAGAAGGTGTTTTTCAATGCCTCACTCTAGGGGAATACCACCTATATAGTGTCAACACATTCCTTAGTCTACAAGAGTATGGGATTCTTCACCAACACCCTCACTATGATAACCATGTAGGAGAATGCCTCCTTTATGGTCCTCCTCATCTTCGTACCAATCTCACCTATGGGGGACTTGATACTACCATGTACACATCTAATCCACCGTCACAAACCTGTCCATTTTCCATTGACTTCCAATCTCTTACCAATCACCATTTTTCCCACACCTTCCTACACCAATGCGCGTGGAATGGTTTTGGCTTTTTGATTTTTTGAGCAAGGACGCCATACTGTTATTCCATTTACCAACCACAAACATAACGACCATAGTGGTATCAGTTTTCCTGAACCACCTCCCAAACAGTTCCGCATTGAACTCATCAAGGACATCAACCCTTCTCCACCCTCTGCACCCACTCCACCTTCATCACCACCTTCACCTATGGAATCGATGGATCCTGAATATATCCCTCCTAATTTTTTTTTTCATAAACACCATTTCTATTAGGGCCTTTGACTTATCAACATGATGGCGAGGCTCCTTCCTCTCTTCCCTTATTGTATCCTGAAATGATGAATGATGATACACCTTCAATTAGCGTTGTCTAATGTTAGGATGATGAATCCATACTCACCTACCTAGGTGCAGAAGACTCATATATTCATTAGTCGTTACCTTCTGAGACGCAAACCATGTTGAATGAATCAACTATTGAAATATAAATTCATACTCAAGATGACCTGCACTTCCTAAACATCGACCAATCTTTAGACACTGTTGAACAGGAAGCCATTACCTCTTTTATCAAAGGTCATAACCACGGTTTTTCTCGGTCTTATGTAGACATGCCCAGTATTGACCCCGCCATAGTGGTCCACAATATTGTAACTATTCCTGATGCCAAACCCATTAAACATTTTTTTTAGGAAAATGCACCCTCGCATTGCCCTTCTCGTCAAAGAATAACTTCAACACCTTCTTTCCATTTCCTTCATATTACCCATTGATTATTGGCATTGGATTTCTAACATTGTCCCTATCACTAAGGTGATAGGGGGACTCTGCATTTGCATGGATTTTTGTGACCTCAACCTAGCCTGCCCAAAAGATGACTTCCCCTTACCTGGTATTGACCAACATGGTTGACCTTACCACTAGTCACGAGATGCTATCAATCATGGATGGCTTCTCAGGTTATAACCAAATCCTGCTTGCCCCATGAGGATCAACATAAAACTGCATTCATCACCCCTTGGGGGACATTTTGCTATCACGTCATTCCTTTTGGCCTTAAAAATGCTGGTGCCACATATCAACGGGATATGAATTACATCTTCCATGATATCATGCATCATATAATGGAAGATGACATGGAAAATATCTTTATCAAATCTAAACACCACTCCGAACACCTTGTCACCCTGAAAACCATTTTTGACTGTCTCATTAAATATTACATTTGCCTTAAGCCTAAGAAGTGCATTTTTGTTATCCTCTCAGGAAAACTCTTGGGCTTTATAATTTCCCTACATGGTATAGAAGTTGACCCTACTAAAGTCAAGGCCATTCTTGAAATTCCTCCACCCACTAACCTTAGACAAATTCGTATCCTGCAAGGTAAGTTGCAAACTATTCACCATTTCATTTCAAAATTATATAATCGGTGCTAACCATTTCATCATCTGCTGAAGAAGGATGTTTCCTTTAAATGGGATGATGACTACCACAAAGCTTTTGAGGCCCTAAAAAAAAACCTCCTCCAACCACCCATACTCATTCCACCTAAATATGATCAGCATTTCTACCTATACATATACGCTACCGATCACTCCCTAGGACCCATGCTTGCACATCACAATGAACAACAAAGGGAGCAGGTGGTTTATTACATAATCCGTACTCTTTTGAATTATTAAACCTGATACAACCATCCTGAAAAAATCTTCTTAACCTTAGTTTTTGTTGCCACCAAACTCCACCATTACCTACTTAACCACAAAACCTATGTTGTGACCAACACCAACCCCTTACACTTCATGTATGGCAAACCTTACCAAAATCAGCATGCCGCACATTGGCTTATGCTTTTAGCTGACCTTGAAGTTGAATCTATTCATCAAAATTCTATCAAGGGCCAGGCCATCGTTTACCAATTGGCCGACACACCTATTTTTGGGGATTAAGCCTCTAATTTTGACTTTCTAGATGAGTTAATTACTACCCTTTCCCTAGACGAACCCCCCTACCAAATGACACTCTTCTTCGATGGTTCAAAGTGTCAGTGTGGGGGTGGGGCTGGTATTATCCTCATTCTACTTAATGGTGAGCCCATACCTTTGTCTTTCAAACTTGATTTTTAATGCACAAACAATATCACCGAATATGAAGCACTCATATTAGGTTTCCAAGCCATCTATGCCCTAGATGTCAAATCAATCAAAATATTTGGTGATACTCAATTGGTCGTAAACCAAGTCAATGGTATATACCAATGTCATAACATGGTTGCTTCAAAAGTGTAAACATCATGTAGACATAATTTTTACCACCTTTGACTGTTACACCCTTCAAACCATCCCACGATCAACCAAAAAATATACAAATACCATGGCCTGCTAGGCTTCTTAAATACCCGCTTCACCCGCCAATTCTAAAATATTTGTCACCATATAATGAATCAAATCACACTCTTATTTACCTCATGAATTTTACTCTATTATAACCACTAGCCCCAACCTGAGAGACCTGTGGTATAAATAATATTTTGAATGTCTTTCTATCTCCATCTTACCTCCTGATCTCACCTATAACAAACAACGCGCCTTCCTTAAAAACATCTCTCATTACGTTCTCGTGCGAGGCCTCCTCTATAAGTGTAGCTTTGATGGTATTCTCTTACGATGCCTCATGAGTTCTGAAATTCCTTGTAAAATTAAGGAAGTTCATGAGGGCATATGTGGAGGTCACTTCAGTGGCTTTGTTGTTACTAAGCGTATCCTTCGCCTAGGCTATTACTGGCTGAACCTTAACCTTGATTGTTACAACTACATCAAACATTGTGTAAAATTCCAACAACATGCCAACCTTCATCACACACCCAGTCACGCCTTATAGGTAGCCCGTGACCTTTGGCCTTTCTCTTAATGAGGTTTGGATCTTGTCGAATAAATTAACCCCCATTCTTCCCAACAACATCAATGGATCATCACTGCTATTGAATCCTATACAAAATGGGTTGAAGCCATACCACTCATCTCCAAAAAATCTGAAGAAAATATGTGAGTTCATCAATCATTATATCATTTGTCGCTTTGGTGTTCCTCATCGCCTCATCATTGACAATGGAAAACAAGTAAAAAAAAAAGAATTGCAAAAAACTTTGTGACGCCTTCGGTATTTAGTACAATTTATCATCACCTTATTACCCACAAACCAATGGCCAAGACAAATCCACTAACAAAAGCTTAAAAAAAATCCTCTTGAAAGTGGTTAATGATATTGGGAAGGATTGGCATATGCACATTCCTTTTTCCCTATGGGCATACCGCACTATTATTCACACTTCCACTGCCGCAACACCATTTTCTCTGGTCTATGGTACAGAGGTTTTTCTGCCTCTCAAAGTCTAGATTACCTCACTTCGTATTTCTCTCCATGACATGCTCATTTACGATGAATTTTTTCAAGACCGTTTAGCACAAGTTGAGTTTTTAGATGAACGTCATCTTAATGCTCTTGATCACCTTAAAGTTTACCAAAAATGTATCAAATGTGCCTATGACAATTGTGTCCATGAACAAAACTTCCAAGTTGGTGACCTCGTCCTAAAAGAAAATCAACATGTAACCAAAGCAGAAAAAAGCAAATAGGGAAAAATTTCTACTAATTGGCTTGTACCATATATCATGACTCATACTTATGGATCAGGTGCTTATCGTTTATCTTCACTTAATGGTAAACCCGAACCCGAACCCATTAACGCCTTGCATCTTTGACCATTCTATTGTTTATTTTTAGTCCTACCTCACCTTTTTCTTTTTTCCATGCCCGTCCCTTGAGTGCTATCCACTTCATACACCTCACCAATGATTAAACAAGAATCATGTGAGTACCCGTCACATGTTATCTTCTCTTCAGTGTGTGTACCACGACACTACACATAGCATGATTCTCATGCATACTTTTCATTTACCTTTAGATGAGATCCCATAGTCATTTCACCCTACTTTTTGAACAAGAATCCTATTCTTCACCTTGGTCTTGTCCATGACTTCAAAGCTCCACATGGGACCCAACTCCTTAATTCAAACTTCTAACAAAAATATGACTCCCTCGAAAGGACATCTTCCTCTCCACAATCAATGTTGTAAATAGACTGATCCCTCAAAGGAAATCTATGTAAAGTGTTTCAAAAAAAAAAACCTGAGAGAATTTGAAGCTTCCCGCATCGATCAGCTTTGCGAAGACCTCAAGGAGTTAAATTCATCATTCCATAAATACTTATCACATTGATCAGTCTATCTCTAATATAAGTCAAAACAGAGAACTTTTTAGTCATGGACTTTCCCATTGTGACCTTGGATCTCTTGCCTAAAGAGCATGCCACCTCATACCATATAAAAAATTAACCACCTTTTACCTTTCTCACCATTCCCACTCCCATTTTCCTCCACCTCAAGGGACCTCTTGGAAACGAAGACATTTGGTGATCATGTGATTACGTTTCATCGTAGAACAATCAATCATGCAATGTCTTTAGGGTCTTATGTTCATCACCTCCTCCAAGGTATTATCTACTTGGTATGATATTAACCAATCAGGTGGCTTTATTGCCCCCTCTTATCTTTTGACCATCTTTATTTACATTTTGATTACCTTATACAAGATTTGGTCCTCGACACTTGCCTTTGGGGTATTCTTCTTCTTTTGCCACAATCAATATCACCTATATCACTTTACCTCTAACCCACCCATACCTAGCAGACCTAAACCCACAACATGCCTAAAACCTACCAACTCATTTTCATACCTCATCATATTCTCCCCTAGCTCATGGGAGAACTACATCGGATTGAGGTCCATTTTCACCAGCACTATATAGGCAGCACTCCGAGGGCATGGGGCCCTTGGAGGTTAGCTCAGCCACTCTCTACCCTAACCAATCCATCTTTAATCTTCCTAAAATACATTCTACCCAACTTAGTTTCCTCTTTATACCAACAATTGAAAATCAAACCATCGCTAGTGACGTTTGACCTCATGTGTTTGCTATACCTTACGGCACGACTACCTGTGTTGTTGACCTAATGACCTTACCTAGCCTATTGCCTTGACCGTTTATCCTGACCCTACCTTTGGTGTACCATAACATACCCAATCATTCCTGCACCTAACCTACATTGTGTTTCTTGACCATATCCTATACCTTGGATATCAAAATCATTTTGCCCTTGTTTGGATAAACCTATCGACCTTAGACAATGTAGAGTTTGACTACTCTCTAACCCGGTAGTGTGCTGCAATTTATACGTGTGTGTGCGTTTGACTGTTACTACCTTTGACAATGACCCATTACGTAGATTTCCTAAGTATATATTTAACCCGTTTTTCCCCCATTCCCCACCTTCCCTTTTAACACATTTACCTTTTCTTAAACCACTCACTGATTCTACCTCCTTCCTCTTCAGTTCCTAGTTTGAGGGGTATCACATTCACCCACACATGGGGCAACCACATATTATTTTTGTTAGTGTCGCTTACCAATACAAGCTACGTAACAAAAAGGGGAAAAATGTAGACACTAAAATTAGGTCACACTCCCCTTTGGTCCCTCGACAAATAAACACCCTTCATCACAATAACCTAGACATGACCCCCTTCACTCCACTAATATTAATTTAATTAATTTAATTCATTATCCTCACCATATTTATTATTTAAATATCTTAATTAGGGATAATGTCCACATACATCTCACGTAGACACCTCATCAAGCCAACTCACCTTAAGACCTATTCTTAGTAAGTTTCCATAACTAACTAAGACTTACCCAAACCCTAAAAAATCAATGCCTACATTCCATCTAACCAAATTCCTGCATGCTTACAAGAAGCTTCCAGTCTAATCCATGGGGGAGCGACATTAGATGCCAGAAAATCAAGGGGATATGCCTAGTTTAGTAAACCTAGAAAATCCTACCTTAATCAACGCCGGTTATGCCTAACCGTCACTGGTTAAACCGGAAATGCCATCGGTTACCTTTTAATCCCCAAAATAACCTTATTTTCATGGTTGGAAAACATTGGCACATTCCCGAGAGATATCACATCCTCCGAGAATGAATTTCAGCGAGAATACACATGCAAGGAAGGAGATTTAGCATTTTCTCTTGCACAACCATCTAGTACTCACCCCAACAAGAATTTTCTCCAACCAAGAAAAAAGGAATGCACATGCAGCCCATGTAGAAGCTTTACTACAATTAGTGATCCTCTATATCCTTCAACCTATTACCAGCACCTTCATTCCTCACTCGCAGGCATCCAGAACCATGTTCCAAGTAAGTATAATGTTGTACTCCTTTGGTTTATTGGTTTCATCATTATATTGTCATCCTTTGTTTCCTTAGCCACCCATTGACCCCCATTCATACTCACACCTCCACATACCCATTAAAACTTCACCAAATCCCACCCAATCCACCTAATACCTCATTCCGGCCAATCAGGTCCTTTGTGCAATCATAACGAAGACCCAAAACTCCTTCTGTGGAATTCCTAGTTTTCCACACTAACCGACACCAGTTATACCCAATCGTCGTCGGTCACCCTTAACCGGCATCAGTATCTGTATTCACCAATACAACCAAAAATAGTAACCTATCCACCTACTCCCACATTTCCTTTGTTCATCTTTAATTTGCCTGAGACCTTTGTCAAACCTGCAGAGACCCAGCCACTTGACCTTCAGATCTTATTTTAACTTAGCCTGTTAGATTAGATATTTCTTCTTGTATTTTGGATGAGATACCCAAATAATTTAAATTACGATAGGATTTAATTTATTAACCGCATTAAATTTTTTTAAACAGTAGACTAAAAGCCATCTAGGAAGTATCACAGTTCCCGAATCTAGCACATGCTAGGTAGTTCACTACATATATTGTTTAACTATTTTTGGTGGTCTTTCTTTTCATTACCGGTAGTTCCTCCTAGCCAAAAGGAATCTCTCACGATCAGATATGATTCCTAAGTTATATACGCCTACGACAACCAACCAACCAATATTTAAATAGGTATTCCTCCTATACCTGTAACCCTATCTGTTTCGTCAATATTTCAAAGAAACATCTAAGAATCAGGTGAAACAACTTGTCCTATTATTTAAAATGAATACATAGAATAAAGTATATGGTAGAGAAGAGAAATATATTACAGATATTTTTGAATGTTATATGCATAAGGAAATATAAACCAGGACTAAAAATTACAGAGAACTTTGCTTCATTCTCCTTTCTCTTCAAAAGGGAAGAATAACCTCAAGACCTATTTTAAGTAATTGTTCTACTATTCTCCTACAGAACTTTGGCCTTCAGTTCTTATTTTCTTCTTATTTCTACTCCAATAAGATTATTGGGAGTTGAAATTTCTATATCACGAGCTCGTGCTTATCGCTAGTTCCTTAACAAAAGTGCCCCTGCTTTGTTAGTCATTTTTTGAGTTGTTATTTTTTCCCTATGCTGGATAGTTGTTTGTGTCTTGGTACCTGTAACTATTTGAAGAACAGGGAGCTTTTCTCCTTTGTCACACTCATTGTTTCCCAGCCTTAAGATCAAAATATTGGCTTGGCCATCCTTATTACTTAGTAGGAGTTGTACAGCTTAAGGGCAGTATAAACTTCATTCATTTTTAGGCTTGAGAAAAATATCTACCTTTTTAATTTGAGCTTTGGATGTATTTATTCACATGTGATTTATCGTCACTAATTTAATATTTTCATCCAAAGTGATTGATTACAATTCTCACCCTTGATGGGATGCTTGAAGCTACTATGGTGTCGTCAAATGCGGGAATCACGAGTTTCACAAAAAAGGTATGGTTTTCTCCTTTTCACTTGCATTAAATTTTTCTTTATTATTTGAAGTTTTTTTCAAAATTAAATGTTGAATGATAGGCGATAAAATATTTCCTTGATGTGAAATCTCAAAACATCAACATAAAAAAAAGAGAAAAATCTGATTTTGAAATTTTTACTAATGGAGCCCCACACCCAAATGTACCACAAAATGAAACTATTGCATGACCCCAGGTAACATGTAACACCTTAGGGAACCTTAACTAAGGTGTTTGAAATAATTTAACGAACTTAATATTAATATTCCTAAAGCCCCTTCGCTTATCAGTCACTTATGGTGACATGGTCATTTTAATAAAACATGATCAGTTTTAGCTTACGGTTGTCACTTAGTTTGAGTGAAAATGAAAATACACTACCTCCGACCCCTATACTGCCAACAAGAGGATTGTAACCAACCTTCAGTTCACTGAAAACACATTTAGAAACTAATTTTGCAAGTGGTTATTGGGGCCCACTGGTTATTGTGCGACAATAGCTACTGACACAATTACGATATCTCGCCCAAAGTTCCCCTTGTAACTTGAGTTCTGATCATCATAGTCAACTTCAGAAAGAAATGATAAATTCTATATATATGAAAGAGTAAGTAGGAATTGTCAAACTTCATGATCAAACTTAAACCAAGTGTTTTCAATCCCAGTTTGTAGGCACTTTTGATGTTTCGGCCATCTTGTGCCAAAATTGAAACTTTGGGTAAACAAACCTTCTAAGGGATTCTATTGACTCATGATTAACCTTGGAACCTCGTACATATCATTGCCACACTTTATTGAATATGAATTGATCAAATTATTGTATGAATTATTTTTGGGAAATTATGATGTTTCTCTCTCTTCCCTTTTATTTTTATAGAAGTAACTCTTATAGTTTGACTGGTTGTAAAAATGTAAATGAGTTATAAATGTTCATGGTTTAGAAATGAAAAATTGATAATGTATGTGATTATGATATGATGAATAGAAAGGAAAATTAAATCCAGAGTTTCTCTCACTTCCCATTTCTCACTCTAGAGATAATTATAAAAATATTGATTGGGTTTTGAAAATACAAATGGGTCAAAATGTTTATGAGTTGAAATTAAATGAAAATCTGATATAAGATGTTACATTGATTTGCAATGAAAAATAATCCTATATTTTCTTCCTCCTCCCCTTAATCTTTTGTCTCTCTCTCTCTCTATCTCTCTCTATTGTCTATTCTAATTGTTTGAAATGATGGGTGCATGCAATTTATGCTTGAGTGTAGGGGATTTCCATACTCAGTCCTAGAATTTACGCAACATTCTTTACAGGTACTCCAAATTAGAGGAATTTCTCTGTATGTGATATGTTGTAATTAATGAGTTCTCATTGTAAAGTTATACTCATCTTGGAATTCATGTATTACTATAGAATAATTATATGTATTGTTCAAAGAATTATTCTCCGTATATTTTGAAAAGGGAATACCAATGTAATTATATTTTATAGTTTCGAATTGGATGTGAAGTTGTACTCAATGTTGCACTTATGTTATATATATATTAAAAAAATATTTTGTTATGTTAATTATTGATTAACTTCCTTAACACCCACAATGCTAAGTAAAATCCCCTCTCATCAAAACTAACAAAATTAAAATAACGAGCTATAATTCTTATTATACTTCCTTATCCCATTTGATTATTTTTCCAGGGTATTAAACATTTATCGTGTTGATAAAATACATTGACCTCATTAATAATATCCTTTTTTCATACCTAAGATGTCTTATTAAGGACCTTTTTACTTGAATATTTGATGAGGTGCTGATTTTACGCTCTGAAACCTATCATACTGGGAAGAGTGATGTGATCATGTCTTGTTGTTAAAGGTATGACCATTTCATGAATAATTTGAACCCCTTAGTGTGTATTTTCCCTTGGTACCCTAGTGTGTAGCCAAAGTCTTGCAAGATAGTTGGTGGTTGTAGCTACGGTTGATAACTTGTGAGATCTAATTTATGTGAGTAGAGACTATGCGTCGTTTTACTTGTGTATTTACCCTATAATTTAAATAGTTTCTTAGGAGGCTTTTTTAATGCATAAGATCATTTGAGATACCTCTCTTGCAATATGCACTTATACTTGCGTGTCTAAGAGTAATGAAATGTTTTTTCTTATGCAAATTCGTATTGCTTGTATTATTAAATACCTAAGTGTTATTTAAGTGTTATAGAAATAAATTTGTTCCAAAATGATGTTATATAGGACCAAAGTAACTGTGTAAATTTAGTTAGTAAAAAAAGGGTAAATAAGATTAATCTAGGGAATTCCTGCTACAAAAATGGTACACCTTTGAGCGATAAGCATGAAACGAACTAAAATGTCAAATGTGATCATAAAATTTTCATGTAATAAAGTATAGGTCCATGACTAATAGAACAACCTAATAAATCGAAAATGGAATATGATGCATGAACACATGCTTAGTTTGCATAAATATGAATCACACAACAATGCTAATGAAATAATAAAATGCAACCTTGAGAATGGGATACTTACAACTGTAGCCAAGGTCTTGTGAGATAAGGAGATTGCACTCTTGGTTGGATCCTGTAAAATTTATTAGAACCCTTGTTATAGTTAGGAATGATATTAGAAGCTTGTTGGATCACCCAGGAAGTAGAATTTATGGTCAAAACATGTCAATTAATGTCATTCGCGGTAGTAAGAGTGAAACCTTAAGATGAGATGAAATAGAAGTAGTTTGAAATGTGAATTTTGTCACTTAGAGTTCTAGGAAAAATATCTATAAGGGGAACATAGGTGTAATGTACCATGTGATGCATGAATATGGTAGTGTCATTGTAAAAATATGAATTCCTAATACGAGCAACATATGATGAATCATGAATGATTTAACTTTTGCTAAGTAGGTGACCTACATAAGTTAGTTGTAATAAATTGAAGATTAAAATAATGCATTTGGGTAGCATTAACCAATTGCTATGAAATGAACTCAGGATAGGAGGCATTTTGTTGATCTAGTAAGCTTCAATTTTTATTCTTAGCCGAATTTTCCTCCTTGTAACGCCGATTATTTTTCCAAACCAAGTAAATTTGACTCTTTTAAACAAATTATTATAGTCAAATATTAGGAAGGTGCATGTATGTATATATGTTCCTAATCATAATTAAGCTATATAAATTTATTTCCATAAGAGAAAAGAGAAAATTCTAAAGGAACCACTATAGGTGAAATGTTAAACAAAAACATTTATCCTAGTTGTAAAGGAACGAGGGGTCCCATGTTATGAGTTCTTCAGACAATTATAGTCAACAAAACATGATTTTTTAAGAAACAAACTTTTAACATAAGAATTGAATATTAGGAGACTCATAGTTGTTTAAAATGAATTTATTTAACAAATGAGATATGGATAACTAATGGAATTGGAGAATGGAACAAACCACACATTCTCCATTAAAGACTAATGCTCTTCAAAATACAGTAATTGGAGTTTGCAAAATAGGAAATTTTTAAAACTTATGTTGTTCAATCCAGTTGAAAACTATAAGGTGATAAAATGAAAATCTAAATGTAATGAATTTGTAAACCATGAAAAGACCATGTCATAGAGTATGCCTATTGTGTGTTGTCTTAATTTAATTGGGTCATTTTCTCAGTTTACATTGTTTGAGTAAGACATTGATGTCTATCCTATGTTATCCCATTGTATGAGCGACTTCATTTTTATGTAAGTTTCCTATGTGATGTCAATTTTATTTATTTGGATTCCATGCGGTGTTGTGTATCAATGCAATTAAAGTGAAAAATATTATTTTGATAATTTTATTATTGTATTTTGGTGTTAGAAAATATAGGCATCACACGATTTGAAATGGTTAAAAGGAAATGAAACATGAACTATCATCCAAGACATCGTATGTGGATCATGTGAGCCGAAAATAATACCTAGTTGATTAGAGACATGGAACAAATGAATAGAATCAATTATAGTCACCATGATTGTAGGGATTCAATGCATGATCTTTGACATATTTTGGTACTGATAAATCCTCTCAACCGAGAGTTAATTAAGGATTCCATATGTATTTAACAAGATGAATCTGATCTAAAATGTGGCATGTACTTGTTCTTCCACAATTGTAACTTAATCAAGAATCAGTTATTGTCATAGAGAAATTTTAGTTAGATTAATAGTAATTTACTGTAAATAATTTGTACTTTTTTATATTGACAAGGACTACTCTTAATATAAAAGGGAATTTGTACTAGAATTATAAAGTTAGTTTGTTGATTTTTGTTGAAGAAATTATTCTATTTATTAAAGTACATGATTATGGGATAAATTAACTCGTGTGATTTGCAATTCAAAACAAGATCAGAGGGAAGGAGCAAGGGCCAATCCTCCCCAATGTGAAGGGAACATTTCTTGTTTACTTAATCTCTTTTATTGAACATTTATTTAATTTTGAATTCAATAATCTCTTGTTTTAACAATAGAGGTTACTTCTTAATTGTATTTGGAATAGTATTTGATTGAGTTCATTAGTGAATAGATGTTGATCACCCTTTAAATTGTTTTATTTTTTGGAAATAGCTGTGGACACCAACCCTGAACTAAAAATCAAGAGACAATTACAGTGCGAGTATCAAAAAAACTTGTCACATTTGTTGATGACAAGAAGTCAACTATAGGATTCATTTTTCATCTCATATATGGACCTATCTCATGGATTAGTAATAAGTAAATTATTTAATCTCTTTTCCACCAAGACTTGAATATCATGCCACAAAAGGAACTTTGTGTGAATTTATTTGGTTATTTTGTATTTTGGCTTACATGGACATTCTTGAAGAAAAACCACCTACCATTTAGTGGGATAATCAGGTTGTGTTTGCAAAGCTTGTGAAGAATCTAATTTTCCATGTTTGAACAAAGTATATTGTGTTTGATTGTCATTATATTCAATAACAACTCTTCAACCAATACCTTCAACTTGATTACTTCCTAACAGATTATTAGGTAGTTGATTTACTAACCAAGTCTCTTGGAAAGGTGAAATTCAAATTTTTTCGGGGGTAAATCTATAAATAAATGTAATAAGGGGGATGTTATCATAATACAATGTTTGTTAAACTTTTTACAGGTTGCTTTGGTAACTATTCAACTCTATGCCATGCAACTTTCGTAATGGACATATTCTGTATATATACTACTGAGGTTAATGCATATCATTTAAGCATTTTTCACCCTCAGACCCTAAATTTTGCATTACAAATATGCCTTCATAAATGAATTCTTACACCAAATCTTACATTTATTGTATAAAGTGGATCAAAAAGTACAATAAAACTCTAAGTTCTCGATAAATCCAATAAAGGTTCTGAACTAATTTTAGACCACTAGATAAAGCAATTTTTCTAAAACAATATGCTAAATGAAACCCAAATTCTCAAAAGAATTATCATGGAATATTACTAATCAATATTTAACTCCTTGAAAATTTTCCAAATGATCAAATTTTCAGATCAAAAGCTATGGTCTATGGAAGTTATGATCTTCCATCAACAATTATAAATATGCTTCCTCATTGTTTAGGTTGTAGAAAATTTTCCTTGATCACTAGGAAATTAGTGTTCTTTATCCTTAGAAACCTAATTAAGATGTTGAATTTTATCTCATAAGAATACCAAAATATATTTTGGGTTGGGAATAACTTATTTATCTTGATATTTATGAGATCAATCAATAATGTACAATATTAAATTAAAAACACCAATAAATGAAGTATTATGTACCTAGGAAACCATTGGAGTGTAGTATGACTCTATTATGATTGTTATTACTTTAATTAATTCTACAATATTTTCTTCATTCTCTAGGATCGTAATAAATAACCAAAAAATTCATTTTATAACATCCTAAAAGGGATTGATAACAAAAAATATTTGGATTGATGTTAGATTATAGATAGTTAATGTTAAAATTAGTACATTATTAATGTGTATGTTGGCCTTTAAAGAAAGAAATAAAAGGACAAGTAGAAGATAAGATAAAAGAGAGAGAGGGCTTAGGATAATCTTATTTAAACAATACAATTCTTTTATGTGGGCTCCACATTTTTTACATGGAGCACAAAAAAGGGGTGGAAATTTAAAGGCTGAGGTAAGCTTATAATTAAGTAGATGTAGGAATAAATAAGTATGGAATACTACTTAACCTTTTTCCATTAACCCACATTCATTTCAACCAAAGAAAAAAATGTTAATAGAAAATTATAATGATCCATTTACATGTCCTTAAATTTTGCAATCAACCCTTCCAAAATGTCTTAACTTTTTTGTTTCATTTATATTTCTTGAATTAAAATTTTCATGGAATCATTTTGAAAATTTATGACCAAGTTCAATAATCATTATAATCTATAAATTATGACTGTGAAGGTGAATGTTGTTTGACATCAAATTGTGTTACCACTTGGGACCTATTCTTGCATAGAATATTGGGTTCATTTAAGGACTGCCATTTAAGTCACTTATAGTCTCCTAGAAATAACATATGTACGTAAAATTTTTTCCTGCATAAGCATTCACGTGCATTTGTCTTAACGAGAAAACAAGAAACTATATGCCACAAATTCTAGAGACTAGTTCTTCTTAAAGAGTTGTAAGATCTATGCATGTAAAGGATGTGAGTTAGAAATAAGATATACGAGTATGTAGTTTATTGTAAAGGATATCAATTTGTTATAATTGTTTGTATGTGCATTATATTTCTTATTTTTGAATCGAATGATGACCTTAATATTCTAATATGTATTTTAGGTGTCACTGTACTTCATTATATTATTCTAACAATTAAATTTTTAAGTAATCCCTCAGCTATGACCCTAACTGTGGGTACATCACATTTGGTTATATATATTTGAATCTTGGCACATAGTATTTTTGTTAGCATAGTCTATGTAGTATTTTATTATTAGGCTAGTTGTTATTGTTATCTCTCGAAAGTGCACCCTGTAGAGAGATGGCTGCAGGTTTGCTAATCTTGCAAAATTTGATCTCTCTCTTTCGTAGATACAATAAAAACACCTCAGGTATGTGGGTATTCCTATTTTGAGTTGAGTCCCTGGTATCGATGCCAGTTCCTTATTGATGTATCCTAAACTGATTTGTGGGGTTTAAGGGGAAACGATGACATTTAAATAATTGAAAATAAGGTGATACACCAAATATGTATGAGGGATTTGACTGAGTATATGCACAATTGATATGTGAAAGGATTCTTGATGCACAAAACAACAGTTCTTCTACAGAATGTTAAGGGAAAAACACTTTAAGGTATTTGAGGGAGATTATCACAACAATACTGCTAAGCTAAACATGCACTTTAATATCATGCAGAAATTACTGAATTTTGCAACATGGTAACATGATTAATCAGGGAATTTACATTCACAAGACAAATACAAATATACACAAGACTGCAAATAATTGGAAAGGAAAAAAATACTTCACACTCAGAAGGTAAAATTGGGAAAAAATGCTTAAGTACTCCTATATCAAAAAATTCCTTCTAGTGCTTTGCAAAGGCACACAATATATAGCAAAAATAAAAATTTATCCTCTTCCTAAAAATAGCCCAAGGCTTGTATTCACCCATGCATCTTATTTTTAATCCTTTATTTAATAATAGATAAAGGAATAAAAATAGATCATGCAATTACAAATAGGCATTAATAGCCTTGATTACAATATAGTCAAACTAAAGTTGACTATTCTAATTTTAAAAAAGCAAGGGTAAATAATTTGCTAATAATAAGATTTCTTGTTATACAAGTATTTCTCCTTTGAAGATGAAACTTGGTATCCTTCTCTATTTTGTCCTCTTATGAAGCATGAAACAAATCAATTCCCTGCCTGTGAGTAAATAATTCAATACTTGTAATATTTGCAGAAATAAACATCCAATGTGGGGACTGCTTGTCCATGTGCACATGCTCTGACATTGACATCTCTCTCTAAGTGGTAACATGAGTGACACTCTGCAAATCAACTCTAGCTCCTTGAAGTGGGGACCACCTCCAATTTTCTTGGTTTTTCCACCTTTGTGGACTTAACAATATAAAAGGTTTGACCGCCTTATATGGCACATGCCAATATAGCCTCCATTTGGTTTAGGGACCACCTTCATGAACTTCACCATGGTTGGCCACCTTTGTAACACATGCTATAGTATATAGTTGCCAACCCATAGTTGTCAGCCTTGGAGTTATTCAAAGGGAAAAAGGTTGGAAATACCTTTTATTTGATCATTGCATAAATTATTTGGTCAGATTTTGTTACATTGGATACTTAGACTATAATTGATCCATTAGACATTTGAATGTAATGATTTTTTATTTAATCATGGGAAAGCCCCCTTTACACAGTGACTCAACCCTCCATGTGTTTTTCAGTGGAAACCTAAATCAGTTTGAGTTTGTTTTGAAATTCGGTGATGATCTCGGGCCATTGATTTCTGTACTATTTGATCATGAATTGTTGATCTTAAACCTGTGGTTAGGGTTTCAACCCTGTAATTAATATGGTTGGTAGAATTGACCGTAGTTACTTGCTTTGATCTCTGAGTGCTCGATCCCTGGCCTTTGATATTTGTCCTTCTGATCTGAGCCATTGATTATTGACCCTGGTTGGGTTAGGTTGAACTTGCCTCTCGAGTTTTCATGTTAACGAAAAGATCGACCCTAATGACCATTTCATTTGGATTTTCACAATGCGGGAAAAGCCTTGGAAAAATTTTGTTTGATGCCTTTGTTCTGAGCTAGTTCGAAGCTCGTATATTTTATTTAGACCTCTACGAGTTTTACTTTAACCCAGCCACCATTATTATGAGCTTCGAGCTCAAATTTTTAAGGTTTGTTGGTTATTCGTCTTTAACTCGAGCTCTCTACAACTTCTTTTGGTGTTGTTATTTTCATGGCCATTACTTTGGTTGTCTTTGAACTTGGCCTTTGTCATTTCTACCTTCTACAAAGTTATGTGAGCTTATGGGTAGAAATAATCGTTGGCACTCAAGCTCAGGATTTGGCTACTCTTTGGTGTTTTGAGTTTCTTCCCTTTTCAGGCTCTGTGAGGATTCTATAGCTCTTAATCTATTTGTATTTTATAATCATTCCTCGTGTTAAGCTTGGCTTTCGACCCTTCCAAAAGATTTATGGATGTCATTTAATTATTTTGAGCTCTGAACTGGCTCTCCTGGTATCATTGTTCGATAGAAAATGGTAAGCTTCAATCTCTGAGTTTTCTTATGCTTCATCATTTTTGACTTCAATATATTCATATTTCGTTCGTTCTTTGCACATCTCGTGTTTTCATGTTTCGTTTGCGATTTCGAGTTGAAAACTCATTCTAGGTTGCTCCTTTTGGCTATGCCCTCAATGATCTCTCAAGGGTTTTCTCAGCTTCGATTTTAACTAGTGAGTTTTTACTTCCTTTCCTGATTTATGGATACCCATTTTATGTTTTGTTGATTAAAGATAGAAACTGTAACTTCCTTCCTCGGATGTGCTTTTCAAAACTAAGAATGTCTATGAATGGATATGTTTAATGGCTATCTACACATGTGACTTTTATTTGTGGTATGAGACAATGCAACCCAGATTTTTGTATCCCTCCTTTGATATGGGTATTCAAACTTCTTCATTTCTTCTTGATTCTGAAATTTGTTTTTAGGAATAGAATTAATTTAGGAAAGATTAAGATCCACTTCTTGTTACTTATAACTATAAGTTCCTTGATTTATGTCTAAATTTTCACTTATTCCACATTTCATCCTTGTGTATATTCCTTTACTTTGATGTTTAACACCTTGAGGTTTGCTCTCTATTTGAGATTTTGGTGTCTTCTTCTGTTCTTATTCAAACTCAGTCAACTCTGCCTATTAGTTTTATCTTTGTTGTGTTGAGCCATGGTCAAAGAGATCCCTTTAATTATTTGTGTGTTTTCTTGGTTCTATTTAACCATGAATCTTGCATTTGAATTTAGCTTTGAAGTATAATGTAGCATACTGTACACTTCTATCTGTCCTAGGTTTGGGCTCGAGGTCTTGAATCATTATGTAAAATTGAAGTTGTTTGGCTGCACTTATAGCTCCTTTGTCACAAATATCTATTATTCCATTGCTTTCATCTTCTATCCTTCTTGATTACTGTAACTTAGATCTTTTGAGATTTGACATATTTTTATACATATATAGGCTTGTTCATTTAATTCTAGAACTTACAATATTAGTACTTTGACTATTCTTTATTTCATGAGATATTTGTACCTTGTATGATTCTTTCTGGAAGTTGTAAATAGTATCTCATTCCTTTAAAACCATTGCAAGGCATAACCTTTCATTCGGATGCTTTGTTGAAATATTGTAGTCTTATTTATTTTTTCTTAAATTTGTACTTCTTTGGTGATAACCCTTTTGTGCGCTCATACTTGCTTCATTCTGAAAACTGCAATTTAAAATGGTTGACCTTTGTTAGATTATCTTGAACTTCATGTTATTCTGCTGCTAGGCTATGATGAATGTTCCAAAGTACTTCAATTTGATGACTGAAAGTGCAGTCCATTTATTTTTTGTTTAAATATTACATTTCCCTTTTATTACAACTTTGATATGCATGCTGGAAAATCTAAAATGTTGATTTTTCATGGCAAAGCCCTAGTAATTTTTTTTTCAGAATTCTTTCTTCCTTCCATTTGTAGCTATAGAAGTTGTATTTTATTATTCAGGAAACAAAATATAACACTTTCTGATGAAACTAATTTAGTAGTTGTAAATTGAAACATAATAACTATTTATCTTGATCATGGCATGCTTTTTTGCATCACTTACTTGATTTAAATAGTTATTTTAAAGCATGTAGTATTTGAAAGCAACATGATGAAAATTTTTAAATGTCCATTTATCATGGCGAAGCCCTATCAAAATTTTCCTAGAATCTTCTTTTTTCATTATGTTTCAGCTGTCACCCTTTCTTTCTAGTTAACTTTAGCTTCTTGAAATATGATTCTTCCTTTTTATTTGCAAAATAAACCATGTACTTCTATTTTCTAGTCTCTTTTCTGTACTGTAACTTCTTCCATTTGCAGAAAATATTGAGTTTGAGTTACATTAATCCTTCTTTCCAGCCTGTACTTATGACTTGTGTATTTCTTCTTGGCTACAACATGTACCTGTACACTTAAGAAGCTAGTTAGAAAATACTTAGGTCTTTTGGCCTCTCTTGTGTCCATGTTTCTTGTTTTCTATTATCTTTCTTCTCTCTAAATGAGTATAACATGTATGAAGTCTATTCTTCAAGTAAATTATATCTCTTGTTTGAAGAGATTCATAAGCACAAACTAGTACAATTAGGAATATGAATTGATCTCTAAGCTTGTAACTAATAGTTCATCTTTTCTTATTTTTAAGTATAGTAACTTCTACAATGAAGATGAAGAAGGAACAAAATATGGAATGGAGCTACTCTTAACAAGGAAGAAAAACCCCAAGGCAATGACGGGTTCACTCATTCTCCTTACTTTCTTTTTCATGCATGTGTACCTATCATTTCAATAGTTGTACTTTATTTTCCAGTTACATCCCACACCTTGTGTGGGAACATTTGAAATTTCCTTATGAATAAAACATTGAATTATGTAAATGAGTTGCATATTTCTTTCTGCATTTCAGCTTTATGTATGGATTGTATGATGAACTAACAACTCAGTCATATAATTGAATGTATTAATCATAAAGGAAAGAACATTAATGAGAACATGTAACATTCAATAATGAACTCTTATTTCTACAATCTACACTTATGTTTCTTGTCCCAAAACTCAATATTTCACCTATTTTGTAATTCAATGTCTTCATCAAGACAACATAGCTGTCTTTCATCACCCTTATGTTCTTTTGCTGAAGATTTCATGAAATTGCAAACTATGTGATCTGTTACATTTTGTAATAGCACACATAGTTACAGATTTTACTTAATCATTAACTAATTTATCAGTAATAATTAATATCAAAAATCCCTTAGCTTAGGTATACTTATCCAATGCCTTTCATCGAAATGAAATTTTTTTGAGTTGCCCATTTTTACACAAATGTAAAAATTGTCAACATTTCTGGCGATCCTGCAGGGAAATCTACCTACTAGCTTATAGACCAGTGCCTTGTTCTTGTCTATTGGGTATGGGGTACAAACATGTAACAAAAATTTTCATTTCCTGAAAGGTCCAACACTTCCAAAATAGAAATAAAACTGGGAAAGGATCTGGTAAACTAGATCACATGCACGAATGCACTTATTGAATTGAAAAACAATGCAATGTGCAGAGACTACACTTATTAAAGGGAAATCCTACTCTAACAATCACTGTAAGATTTTCAATAACAATGATTGAGAAGCATACCATTCACAGGAATGGGAAGCTCCTCTCCATTCAGCTTTGAAAGCTAAAAAGAATTGCATTCTTTGTAAGCTGAAATCATGTAAGGGCCACTCCAGATTGTATCAAACTTCGTGTGTCTTCCTTGCTTTACACGATCAACATCCCACTTTAACACAATATCTCCTTCATTGAAGATTCTAAACTTTTCTTTCTTATCAAAATTATTCTTCATTTGTTTCTTATTCTTTTCCATATTCAAATGGGATTTATCTCTTAGCTCTTGTAATTCCATTAACTCTGCATAACGAACCTGTAATGGTTCATTATCAAGCAACTCCATTTGGTGCAACAAATCCAATGCAGGTAACTCAACTTAAATAGGAATTCTTGCTTCTTTTCTATACACAAGTTTGTATGTTGAATTACAAAATGATATTTTAGGAGTCACCCTTTCAGCCCGAAGTGCTAAATTCAACATCAGATGCCAAGGTCTTTGATTATCTTTGAGTGTTCTTTTGATGATACTTAAAAGGTTCTTGTTAGTACTTTCAGCTAAGCCATTACCTTACAGATAATAATTATATGAAGAACTTAAGTAAATTCCATGGTTGAAAGCCCAATCTATTATTTTTGCACCAAGAAATGATAAAGCATTATCTGATATGATAATTGCTGGAACACCAAATCTACAAACTATTCCTTCATAAAAGGATAGTATAGAAGCTTCATTGGCATCCTTCAAGGCTATTGCTTCAGTCCATCATGTAAAATAATATGTAGTGGTTAAGATCCATTTGTGTCCTTGTGATGAAGGTGGGTTTATAATGCCAATAAATTCAAGACCCCACTGCATAAAAGGCTGATCAACTGAGATAGGTTGTAAAGGACACTGAAGCTAAACATTCTTTTCCAACTAAGAAAGCACATTTTTTACACTTTCTGATCCATTTAAAATAGTCCTTGAATATGCTAGGCCAATAGTAACCATCTTTCATAATTTTTAAGGCCTTGGTACGTGATGAAAAATGACCTCCTGCGGGTCCTTCATGGAATTCTGACAATATTTTCTGAATTTTATCATAGTCAACACACCGTAGCAAGATTCCATTTATATCTCTTTTAAACAACACATTATCAATGAAGATATAAGGTACAACTTGTAATCTGAAATATATTTTTTTATTCTTTTCCATACCTTCCAGATAGGTGCCATGATGTAGATAGTTAACCAAATCAGTCATCCATCTTGATTCCTGAATCTCATGAGTGGGCTCAGGCTGCTGATTTTCTGGTTGAACCATGATTTCTGATTGCTGATATGTAATTTCAGCATGCTATTTTGAATCGTCTGGTTTTGTAGCTTGATGTTTTTCCATATCATAAATTAGATGTTCACATAAGCCTTTCCCTTGAACCATCTTAGCAACCTGGATATGAACATCATATTCCATGACCTTCGTTATCCAGTTTGCTCTTTTCTCATTCAATTGTTTATTTAGTAAGAAAACTTTCACACTTGGATGAGAAACAAGAACATGAATTTTATTGTTTGAAAGCATGTAATTGAAATTATTTAGTCCTCTGACTACTGAAAGTACTTGTTTTTCAAGGAATGTGTACCTTGTTTCGTAATCATGCAAGCGTTGTCCAAAGAAAGCAATAGGCTACTCAATATTTTAATCATTGACTTGAGTTAATATAGCTGAGATTGTTTCAGCTCCTGCAAGTGCATACATTGTAAAATCTTTATCAAAATTTAGATTTGTAAGAGTAGGAGCTTGAGAGATAGCTACTTTAATTGATTCAAATCCTTCTCTCCCTTCACTGGTCCAATAGAAATTTTTCTCTTTCTTTAGTATATCCATTAATGGTTTAACTAATGATATAAAATCTTGAACAAATCTTCTAACAAAGTTGATTTTTTCAAGAAAAGTCTGTAATTCCTTACTATGATGAGGCAATGATAGTTGTGATATGGCTTTGATTTTGAAAGGATCAATTTCTAATCCTTTCTTGGAAACAATATGACCAAGAAATTTACCTTGATGTACTGAAAAGATAGACTTAAGTGGATTCAAAGATATCCCAAATTGTCTGGATAGTTGAAAGGTCTACTTTAGATGTATCAGGTGTTCTTCTAGATTTTTTGAGAACATGGTAATGTCATCTAAATAAACTAGAATGAATTTATTTAACAAGCTCTGGAAAATCCATGTCCATTGCATGTTGAAACGTTGCACCAACACTTGAAAGACCAAAAGGCATCCTTTTGTAAGCATAAGTACCCCACTTAGTGGTAAAAGTTTTTTTATATCTATCCTCTTCTCGAACTAAAATCTGATTATATCCACTATAACCGTCTAGGAGAGATAATCTATCTGCAATAGAAACTGTTCTTAAAATCTAATCGATATTTAGGAGTGGGTAAAGATCTATTAATGAAGCTTTTTTAAGATCTTTGAAATATACACATAGTCTGATTTCACCATTCTTCTTCCTAATAGGAAAAAGATTGGCTACCCAACTTGAATGCTTAACTGGAAAGATAATACCTGATTCAATCAACTTATATAATTATTTCCTCATTAGAGGCTCTATTTTGGGATTTACAGGCCTCGGTTTCTATCTAACAGGTTTAGAATTTGGCTACAACTCGATTGCATGCTGTGATAAACTGGGATCAAATCCTTTTAGGTCTTGGTATTTCCAAGTGAAAACATCTTTAAATTCCTTGCAAAGATTAATAAATGACAATTTTTCAGTTAAGGAACATACCTTTCCAAGGAACAACTTTTTCCCTTCATCAAATGAGATCTCTTCGTAATTATCAGCATGGGTTGACATCTTAGTCTTGACCTTTCTTAACTAATCGCTAGTGTTTAAGATGTCTTCCAATGTGACCAGACCTCGAGGCATTTTATTTGTATTCAACTGAACAATTTGGTCACCATATAAGTGTTGTCATTTATCTTGATTAACTAAGGAAAACTTAGCTTCTTGCTGCAAAAACCTACAGATTTGATCATCACTTTCAAAAACTTTCCAATTTGAATCATTATCAGGTATTGAGGGCCTAACAATTAGCTTTATATGAGGCTGAATTTTGTTATTTTCAAATGATAGAATAGAATAAGATTACAATGACCAAAGAGGGATGGAAGCCTCACAAATATTATTGATCATGAAATCATATTACATTACAATGCAAGAGCTGTAATATTTATAGATATTAGACAGCCTCATATGGATAGACATGACACCCTAGCAGACACCAACTACGAGATGATAAGACCCATCTCACATGCACATGTAATTACTACTAATACCAATATTGAATGTTATCCAACATAACAATATTGAATGCAAGTCACTAGACTAGAGTGCACATGTTGCACATTATTAAATAAAAGACAATGCAATAAATATGCCTATGCTAAATTATGCTAACATTCCCCCCCTTAATTTTGCATAGTTTCTAATGAAATGGAGAGGAACTCTCTGAACAGTGTGAATTTGTCACGTGCAAGTGAATTAGTGAAAAAATCTGCCTTCTGTTCAGCTGTAGGACAGAAATGGAGCTGTATGTTGTGCTTCAAGACATGCTCGCATATGAAATGAACCTGTACTTCAATATGCTTGGTTCTCTCATGAAATACTGGATTGCAAACAAGCTTCAGAACTCCTTCATTATCAACATATACTGGAGTAGATTTCTGTTGTGGTAGACCAATTCCTTCCAGTATTCGGCGTAGCCATATTGCTTCACAAAAAGCTTCACCTGCAGCTCGATATTCTGCTTCTGTAGAAGAGCGAGAAATGAAGTTTTGTTTCTTGCTTCCCCATGATATCGGTCCAGATCCCATAAAGAAGATGAAGCCTGATGTTGACTTCCTATCATCCATGTTTCCTGCATGATCTGAATCTGAATATCCTGTCAAGAAGAAATTGTCGTTCTTCTTGTACTCTAGACCAAGGTCAACTGTACCCTTTAGATATCTTAGTATTCTCTTTGCTGCTTTCCAATGACATATTTTTGGTTCTTGCATGAAGCGTGATAAATAGCTGACTGCAAAGATGATATCTAGTCTAGTATATGTCAGGTAAATGAGACTCCCGATCAACTGCTGATAGAGAGTTGCATTCACCGGTGGTGAAGGATCGGAACGAGATAACTGAAGTCTCACTTCCATAGGTGTAGAAATAGGAGTGCAGTCCATCATCCTGAATTTATCGAGCATTGTCTTGGTGTATTTCAACTATGACACAAAGATATGATTCTCTTTTTGCCATACTTCCAACCCAAGACAAGAGTGCATGAGCCCGAGATCTATCATGTCGAACGATCGATTAAAATCTTTCTTTGTTGCATCGATCATCTTCACAGAACTTCCTGTAATGACTAGATCGTCGACATAAACAACCACAACGAAAATCTCCCCCCCTTGCTTTTTGAGGTAGATATTGGGGTCATAAGGATTCCTTTCGAATCCATGACTTATGAGATGCTCATCAATTTTGATGTACCATGCCCGGGGTGCCTGTTTTAGGCCATATACAGATTTTATGAGTCTGCATACCATCATCTCTTTTCCTGGTATTACATAACCCTCTGGCTGAGTCGTATAGACTTATTCTTGCAAATCTCCATTAAGAAAGGCACTTTTCACATCCATTTGGTGGACTTTCCAACCAAATTGTGCAGCTAGAGAAAAGATCATCCTGATTGTCTTGATCTTGGCTGTGGGAGCAAATGTCTCCCCATAATCAATGCCTTCTTGTTGTGCATACCCCTTTGCTACAAGCCTTGCTTTATACTTGTCAATAGTCCCATTTTATTTGTACTTAGTCTTGAATATCCATCTGCATCCAATGGGTTTCTTCCCTGGTGGAAGGTCGACAAGTTGCCATGTGTTGTTCTTCATCACTAACTGATACTCTAAATCCATGGCATCTTTCCAAGCTTTTGATTGTAGGGCTTCCTGAACTGTAGATGGCTCAATTGTTTCAACAACTTTGCTCATTAGGGCATAATTGACCTCTTCACGAGCTTGACTGCGAGTTCTAGGTCCAAGATTAGATGATGTGCTAGGTGCTTCATCCAAATTTGCATCTCTTATTAATTGAGTATACCATTTAGGTAACTTCTTAGCTGTTCCATTGGCTTGTGGTGGATCCAATTTTTCACCATCATCCAATTCATCACTGTCATCTTCAGTGGGAACATCAAATTCTTTCTTCACAAGAGGTGTATTCTGCATGTTTGTTGAGTCATTGAGTGGAGCATCTGCTTGTTTCTTCTCAAAGAACTCAACATCCCTACTTGTGTATACTTTCTTTGCTTTCGGATCCCATAATCTGTATCCAATGAATATTAGTTTCTCAGCTTTCATATCCAAGTTGTTCCTGTTCTTCTTGGGTATGTGCATGCTAGCTTTACACCCAAATACTCTTAGGTGTGCAATTGATGGTTTCCGATTTGACCATGCTTCTTGAGGTGTCACTCCTTCAAGAGCTACTGTGGGCACTCTGTTCAATAAATAGACTGCAGTTCTTACAGCTTCTGCCCAAAATGTCTTTGTTAAACCTGAGTCGTCAATCATACATCTCACCATTTCCATGATAGTACGATTCCTTCTCTCAACTATACCATTCTGCTGTGGTGTGTGAGTAGGAGGCATTTGTCAATGAATCCCATGAGCTTCCAGGTAAGTCTTGAACTCATTGCTTGTGAATTCCCCCCCTCGATCTGAGCGGAGAGTTTTGATCTTGCGACCAACTTCATTCTCAACAAGTGCTTTGAACTTCTGAAATGTCGCAAAGGCTTGACTCTTGTTTCTTAGAAAATATATCCACATCTTTCTTAAGTATTCATCAACACAAAGCATGAAGTATTGACATCCAGAATGACTTGGTTGCATGGGCCCACAAAGATCGGTGTGCACCAAATCAAGCTTTCCCTTAGCTCTATATGTGTTCTTCTGGAAGGGTACTCTGTGTTGCTTTCCAGCTAGGTAATTGTGACACTTGTCAGTGTTGTGCTTGAGTGTAGGCAATCCTTTCACCATGTTGCCCTTTTGAAGTGTTTGGAGATAGCCAAAACTGATGTGACCATATCTGCGATGCCATAGTTCTACAGATTGTGTGTCTTTGGCCACTAAAGCTTGGTCATCCTTATGGACAAAATCAAGTTGGAACATGTGTCCCACATTGGAGGCTCTTGCTACAATCTTGGAACCTCTTGACTTATCTCTTATCAAGCACACTTTTTTTCCATTATTACTGTCAAAATCTAACTTCAAGTTGTGATCAAGGAGTTGACTAACTGATAGCAAATTCTTGGTCAACCCAGGTACATACAATACATTTGTGATTTTGCAATCATGTTTTCCAAGAGGTAGTGAAATGTTTCCAATCCCCTGACACTGTATGATGAGTCATCACCTAATGACACATGGTTCTTGTTAGGTGAGTCATGTAGTGTGTAGAACCAATCCTTGCATCCAGTCATGTGTCGAGTTGCACCCAAGTTAACATACCAGATATCTTGTGTGGACTTGGTTTCGTTATCAAATTGAGCAGAATATATGTGGTGTCCTTCATCTGAATCATCCTCATGTTCGGCAATGTACCCTTGTTGTTTGGGTTTTCTTTGCCAATTACCATTTTTCTGCCCTTGATTGTTGTTGTTGTTGGACTTCCCTTTATTTGAATTATTGTTACCCTGATGGTTATTGGGTTTTGAATTGCTTGATGAACCCTTTTTGTAGGAATTGTACCAACAATCTTTGATGTCATGTCCCCCTCTATTGCAAATGGGACACTTCTTGGTGTTGTCTCGTTGACTTTGGTTTTGTTGGGACTTCTTGTGATTGGACTGAAATTTTCCCTTTCCTTTATGATTGGAAGATAGTGCTTGCTCATCTTCCTGATCTTTGTTGTTCATTGCCTCTTCTTGTTGAAGTAGATTGACCAACTTCTCAAAGGTGACTGTGTGTTCACTCATATTGATAGTTGTCACAAAGATTCTGTAGGAAGGAGGAAGTGCTCGCAACACAATTGGTATGAGGTCTTCATCACTTATCTCTTTTCCCAATGCCAATAGAGATGCCCTCAAAGTAGCAACTCGTCTCAAAAAAACTTCAACCTTCTCATTGTGCTTGAACTTGAGAGTATGCAGTTGTGATAGTAGGTTGAGGATGGCATTCTTGTTCTTTGCCTCATAGACTATGCTCAAATTATCCCATGCATCCTTGGCCGATGTGTCATCTCTAATGTGGGGTTGCACATCATCTGTTACGCCAAACAAGATGATCAACTTGGCCTTTTGATTGGCCCTGTCAAATTGAGCTTGTTGTCTTCCATCGTCAAGTGATCTTATTGTTTGTCCATCTACAAGTGTCCATAGGTCTTCAAACTCAAGTAACGTCTTGATCTTCGGTTTCCATGCAACATAGTTATCTCCTCTAAGTAGTTGTGAATCTGGTAAGAAGAACTTTGGTGCTTGTGCACCCATTTCTGCAATCTGAATTTATGACAAAGGGTAAGGCTCTTATCACTCCAGGTTTAAGGTCTCCCTCTCAATATACCGTCAGGCTGATATACCAAACCTTTCTATATACGCTCCCTTCCGATATACCCATCGGTACATGGAAGAAGATCACCCTTTCAATATACCCATCAGTACAGAAAGAGGTGTTAATGCACGTGAAAGAATTTAGTACATGGTACTTAGACAGTACGGAGAGGGGTTTGTGCAAGCACAAACGGATGGGAGGGCTCAAATGTGTGTGTATTGTGTCCTTATTACTCCCCGTCAATTTTATAGGGTCGATGCCCAGACAACATTTAGGAAGCTATGTTAGGCGTTAAGTGCAGTAGTAGTTGCGACGGAATCACCCGTAAGCGCTTCCCAGAGGCACCGTATATACCGAACGCTGCTATGAGATCAAAGATCTCGTGTGATAGAACCAAACATAAAATGAAAAATTTGCACTTTTTTTTTTCACTTTATACACCAAGATTACTACAAAATTCTTCAAAAGTACATCAAAATGAAGTTTTTGTGTCCCCCCTCTTTACAAAAAAGGGTCTAGAATCAAAAAATACACAATTTAGTCCAAATTTTTTTTTTTCCCAATAGGTGCTTTTCCGCTAAATTTAGTGGTGGCTCTAAATGTGTTTGGTGAGCTTCTAAATTTAGAAATATCCCAAATTTTCCAAAAAAAACAATTTAATAAAAAATATGGAGAGAGTGGGAATCGAACCGCTGACCTGTTTGTTCTCAAGATCCAAACAAACAATCTGAATATTGTTTTCATCTTTTCTCACAAACCATGATCTGGGTTTTTTCTAAAATTTTGATAGAAGCATCATACAATATTTATCTTGAAACCCACAAAATTTTAGAAGAATTGGAATCTTATTTTTTGAGATCTTACCAATTTACCAGCTAGATCTGATTTTTTTCAGAAAAAAAATGATCCAACTTGTAAAGACTTTTTGTCATATGTAGAGGCCGAATCTGAAGATGATGTAAACTGTAAAGTTGTGCGTATCCTTCTTATCTTTCCAAAAAAAAAAATGGCACATCAATCTGATATTGTATGAAAAAGTTACGCCCTTTTTTATAAGAGCTATCTGCTGGAATTTTGTTGACGGGACTGCTTCAACCTTTGCTCCCGAATTCTTCACACCTCCACTTTCAGATCTAATTTTTTTTTTTTTATAAATTTTTTAGATCTGAGTTTTTTTTTCTTTAGATCTGCAAAAAAAAATTCAAGATATCTCTCCTTTTTTTTTTTTTAAGATCTTTTTTTTTTCACAAATCTTTTTCAAGATCTTTCTCCTTTTTTTTTTTTTTAAAGATCTCCAAATCTAAAATATTCCGCCAATATGTTAGATCAATTGGCTATGCCAATGACTAAAAAAAAAATTTACCTTCCAAATAAGTGGATAGGTCAAATTTTAGTTGAGGGATGCTTAGAAGGAATGGAGGCTGCGGGATGCTTCAATGGCTCTCCTTTGATGCAGATCTTCTTCTCCAATGGATCCTCTCTAATAGTGCTCCTCTTCAACCTTGCTTGGATAGAACCTTCTCTGATACCAAATGATAATAATGGTATAGCTTAGATACCAAATGATAGAATAGAATAAGATTACAATGACTAAAGAGGGATGGAAGCCTCACAAATATTATTGATCATGAAATCAGATTACATTACAATGCAAGAGCTGTATTATTTATAGATATTAGACAGCCTCATATGGATAGACATGACACCTTAGCAGACACCAACTACGAGATGATAAGACCCATCTCACATGCACATGTAATTACTACTAATACCAATATTGAATGTTATCCAACATAACAATATTGAATGCAAGTCACTAGACTAGAGTGCACATGTTGCACATTATTAAATAAAAGACAATGCAATAAATATGCCTATGCTAAATTATGCTAACAAAAGTCTACAAATTTGATCATCATTTTCAAAAACCTACAAGTTCAAATCATTATCAGGTATTGAAGGCTTGACAATTAGCTTAATATGAGGCTGAATTTTTTTATTCTCTATCTACTCCAGCACTTCACAATTAGCACCAATTATTGCAAGTTTGTCTGCATGCTTATTTTCTAGCTCTAGGAATAGACTGAATATTAGTAGCCATCAAAATCTTCCATTAGAGTCTGAAAATCTATGTCTGTAAAACTTCATTAATGGATTCTTAGAAACATTAAAGTTTCTTACTTGATTGATAACCAACTCATAATCACAAAAAATTTTTAGTACGTGTTGATACCTCTCTTTTTGGCCTAAAGTAAGCCATGAATTAATGCTTCGTATTCAGCTACATTACAAGTGCATGAAAATTGGAGACTCAAAGTTAAGAAATACATTTCATTTTTTTGGGAAAGTAAACATCAAACATGCTTCGCTGTCCTTTCTTGTTCTTAGCTCCATCAAAATGAAGCTTCCAAATCCCTTCTGCTGAATGTTCTGTTTTAGACAACAAGGGAAGTGGTGTGTTATCTTCATGCAAACAATACACACCAAACAAGTGTTCTTTAACCTCCTTAAAAATATCATGAGCATGTTATTCAATAATCTTTTCATCCATAAACATGTTAGAAATACCATCTAATTCTGAAACATGAGCTACATCATCAAAATCAGACTGGTCTAAGGCTTAATAATTAGCTACTGCATTTGAAACAATGAGGCTCAATGTGAAATCTAGCCAATGGTTCTAAATTGATAGTAACCTTGGTGCTCATAATGTGTAGTCAAAAATAAAAAGGACCAATTTGAAGAGAGATAACCTCCTATCTTTGCTATGAAATCTCTAAATAAACATAATGCAAAGTAAGGAGGTAAATCTACAACAATGACATCTTACAAAAATAGAAATATTTGTCCAAGCATGCAATGTATACCTCTAAATTTATGATTACACCAGCTGCATTAGCTGCACTTCCCATCAAACTATAAGACACTCCTTTCTGTAGGCTCAGTACTGCAGACCCAATTTTTTCTGCAAATTACTTTTGGCATAACTATGCTACTTGCACCGTTGTCCACCATGCATAGTTATGGACTACGATGTTCTCCAATAATCAGTGATAGATAAAATGGTGGTGGCTTCTTGATGTCATGATCATTTAGAGACTTTCTGAACCATCCATTTAACTTCTTTGATGCAGTCTTGTTTCAAATGTTCCAAGGACCATGTCTGCCTTCTGGAACTTCCTTTTCAGTTGTTTTAAAATAAATTTGTAGCTTAGCTAGTTCATGAGAGAGTAAATCTTGCTGTCCTTGGAATACTTAGAGTGTCCCATATTGAGATGTTAACGTTATGCTTTTTGATTACATCAACAATGTTAAAAGAAGCAACTATTTTAGAGACAGATTCTACTGTGTTAGCATAGGCTTTAGACGAAAACTGATTTTGCTTCAAGCTGCCTTTAATATATGAGGTATAAACAAATCTTTCTTGGGTCAGGATATAGATATGCTTTTGTTGTTCTTTATCAGCTAGAAACAATTTGCTATTTTTTGAGGAACAGACATGTTTGTTGGCTGATTTTTGGGGCTGTAGATGTTGTCTTATTAGTGATAGTGGGCAGAACAAACCTATTTTGTTGTTTTTGACTTTCAGCAACTTTTTCTTGAGCCCTAGTAGTGTCTGCAATGAAATAATCCTCATTGAAACTAACTAAACTCTGTTTAGGTGCTTTCTGAACCTGAGTATCTTGTCTGCCCACTCTCCATTTGAGGCATGAACAATGTCTCAGATTGACAGGTTCTACAATTGTAATAGGCTATGGAATAGGAGCTAAATTTTCCAAACATGGCATTGAAGGCCTTGGTGCTAATTTTCAAGCTTGAATAAGGTTGTTTTAAGATTTTATAGCAATATCATAAGCATTCAGAAGAGTATTACCTCTCATACATTGAATCATAGCGGAAATATCACTATTAAAATCTCTGAGATAATAACGGAAACCGTGGTCAGCTTGAGGCTTAACACTTGTTGGGATTCTTTCCCAAGTCCTAGCAAAACAGATATTAAAGTTGGACATGTACTCATAAGGGGATCTTTTAATAGTAGACAATTGTTCAATGAGGGACAAATGATTTGAATTATCCTGGAACTATTTCAAAAAAAATTCACCTAAGTCATCCCAAGTTCATATGCTCCCAGTTTCTATATTTCTATACCATTACAAGGCCTGCCCTTTAAAAGATGTAGCTAAAAGTCTTAAAGCTATGTCTTCATGAGTAATATTATGGACTGCATATATGGCTACAACATCTTTGATATGTTCAGCAGGTGTAACCTGATTTTCACTTGTGAATGATGGAAAATTTTTCATGGCAGCATTAGGGATGTCATGGTAAACTAGGATTACTAATGGGCTGCCATTAGTAAAGGTCACAAAATTCCTTGGTGGTTGAATAGCCATTTGAAAAATTGGGATGTTAATAGAGAATATGATACGTGGTGAAGGAATATTAGGAGGAGGGTTGTCAAAACCAGGTCTATTATAAGGTAATGTATTACTAACTCTTCTCCTTCTAGGAGAATTCAAAGGTAAAGAAACAAACTCAGGAGGAATTCCTCTTACTGATGATATTTTAGTCACTTTAGGCATGGAACATGCTACAATAATGGTCTGAAATCAGCTTTATCAAGTCACCAAAAGACCCTAAAATCTTTAGAATAAATTGCTGCAGCTTGCTCCCAAAAGTAACTTCATAACTATTGTAAATCTGTTGTAGATCTGTCATAACTTGCACGCAGATCTAATTTTTTTTCCCACCAGGTGTGCCAAAAATTGTTATCTCTCGAAAGTGCACCCTGTAGAGAGATGGCTACAGGTTTTCTAATCTTGTAAAATTTGATCTCTCTCTTTCGTAGATACAATGGAAACACCTCAGGTCTGTGGGTATACCTATTTTGAGGTGAGTCCCTGGTATCAAGGCCAGCTCCGTATTGATGTATACGAAACTGATTTCATGGGTTTAAGGGGAAAAGATGACTATTGAATAATTGAAACTAAGGTGATACACCAAATCTGTATGAGGGCTTTGACTGAATACATGCACAATTGAAATGTGAAAGGACTCTTGATGCACGAACATATAGTTCTTCTCCAGAATGTTAAGGGAAAAACACTTTGAGGTATTTGAGGGAGATTAACACAACAATACTGCTAAGCTAAGCATGCACATTAATATCATGTAGAAATTATACAATTTTTCAATAGGGTAAGATGATTAATCAGGCAATTTACATTCACAAGACTAATAGAAACATACACAAGACAAGAAATAATTGAGAAGGTAGAAAATACTTCACACTTAGAAGGCAAAACTGGCAAAAATTTCTTCATTACTCCTATATCCAAAAATTCCTTCTTGTGCTTTGCAAAGGCACACAATATATAGCAAAAATAAAAAATTTACCCTTTTCCTATAAATACCCTAAGGCTTGTACTCGCCCATGCATCTTATTTTTAATCCTTTATTTAATAATAGATAAAGGAATAAAAATAGAGCATGCAATTACAAATACACATTAATAGCCTTGATTACAATATAGTCAAATTAAAGTTGACTGTTCTAATTTTAAGAAATCAAGGGTAAATAATTTGCTAATAATAAGCTTGCTTGCTATGCAAGTCTTTCTCCTTTGAACATGCAACTTGGTCTCCTTCTCTGTACTGTCCTCTTATGAAGCATGCAACAAATCAATTCCCTGCCTATGAGTAAATAATTCAATACTTGTAATATTTGCAAAAATAAACATCCAATGTAGGGACCACTTATCCATGTGCACATGCTCTGACATTGAAATCTCTTTATAAGTGGCGACATGAGTGACACTCTACAAATAAACTCTAGCTCCTCTAATTTGCTTGGTTTGGCCACCTTGGTGGACTTAACAATATAAAAGGGTCGACCATCTTATATGGCACATGCCACTATAGCCTCCATTTGGTTTGGGGACCACCTTCATGGACTTCACCATGGTTGGCCACCTTTGTAATGTATGCTATAGTGCATAGTTGCCACCTCATAGTTGTCAGTATTGGCATTATTCGAAGGGAAAAAGGTTGGAAATACCTTTTATTTGATCATTGCATAAATGATTTGGTCAACTTTTGTTACATTGGATACTCAGACTATAGTTGATCCATTGGACATTTGAATGCAATGTTTTTTTTTTAATCATGGGGTTTGCCCCCTTTGCACGGTGACTCACCCCTTCATGTGTTTGTCGGTGGAAACCTAACTCAGTTTGAGTTTGTTTTGAAATTCGTTGATGATCTCAGGGCATTGATTTCTGTACTATTTGATCATGAATTGTTGATCTCAAAACTGTGGTTAGGGTTTCACCCCTACAATTAATATGGTCAAGTGGAATTGACCATAGTTACTTACTTTGATCTCTGAGCACTAGATCCCTGGCCTTTGATCTTTTTCCTTCTGATCTGGAGCCATTGATTATTGACCCTGGTTGGGTTAGGTTGAACTCACCTCTTGAGTTTGCGTGTTAAAGGAAATGTAGACCCTAATGACCATTTCATTTGGGTTTTCACAATGCAGGCGAAACCCTAGAAAAATTTTGTTCGAACCCATTGTTCTAAGCTGCTTCAAAGCTCGTCTGTATTATTTGGGCCTCTGCGATATTTCCTCTAACTTGACCACCATTGTTATGAGCTTTGAGCTCAGCTTTTGAAGGTTTTTTGGTTATTCGTCTTTAACTCGAGCTCTCTGCTACTTCTTTGGGTGTTGTTCTTTTCATGGCCGTCACTTTGGTTGTCTTCGAACTCGGCCTGTGTCATTTTTGCTTTCTGCAGAGTTATGTGAGATTATGCGTAAACACATTCATTGGCACTCGAGCTCAAGATTTGGATATTCTTTGGTGTTTTGAGTTTCTACCCTTTTCGGGCTCTGTGAGGATTCTATAGCTCTTGATCTATTCGTATTCTGTAATCATTCCTCCTGTTGAGCTTGTCTTTCGACCCTTCCAAAAGCATTATGGTTGTCATTTAATTGTTTTGAGCTCTGAACTGACTCTCCTGGTATCACTATTCGATAACAAATGGTAAGCTTTGATCTTTGAGTTTTCTTATGCTTCATTGTTTTTGACTTCAATATATTGATATTTCATTCCTTCTTTGCATATCTTGTGTTTTCGTGTTTCCTTTGGGATTTAGATTTGAAAACTCGTTCTAGGTTGCTCCTTTTGGATTTGAACTCAATGATCTCTCGAGGGTTTTTGAAGCTTCGATTTTAACCAGTAAATTTTTACTTCCTTTCCTGATTTATGGATACCCATTTAATGGTTTGTTAATTAAATCTAGAAAATGTAACTTCCTTCCTTGGATCTTCTTTTCAAAACTCAAAATGTCTATGAATGGAACTGTTTAATGGCTATGTGCACATGTTTTTTTATCTGTGGTATGAGACAATGCAACCCGGATTTGGGTATCCCTCCTTTGATATGGGTATTCGGACTTCTTCATTTCTTCTTGATTCTGAAATTTGTTTTGAGGAATAGAATGACTTCAGGAAATATTGAGATCCACTTCTTGTTACTTAAAACTCTGAGTTCCCTAATTTTTATCAGACTTTGCACTTATTCCACATTTCATCCTTGTGTAGATTCCTTTACTTCTATGTTCAGTACCTTGGGGTTTGCTCTCTATTTGAGATTTTGGTGTCTTCTTCTGTTCTTATTCAAACTCAGTCAACTCTGCCCATTAGTTTCAGCTTTGTTATGTTGACCCATGGTCAAGGATATCCCTTTGATTCCTTGTGTTTTTTCCTGGTTCTATTTAACCATGAATCTTGCATTTGAATTTAGCTCTGAAGTATAATGTAGCATATTGTACACTTGCATCTGTCCCAGGTTTGGGCTCGAGGTCTAGAATCATTATGTAAACTTGAAGTTTTTTGGCTGCACTTGTAGCTCCTTTGTCACAAATATCTATTATGTCATTGCTTTCATCTTCTATCCTTCTTGATTACTGATATTTAATTCTGGAACTTTCATTATTAGTACTTTTATTGTTCTTGATTTCATGAGATCTTTATAGCTTGTATGATTCTTTCTGGAAGTTGTAAACAACCTCTCATTCTTGTAAAACCATTGTAAGTCATAACCCTTGATTCAGATGCTTTGTTGAAATACTGTAGTCTTATTTATTTATTATTAAATACTATACTTCTTTAGTGGTAACCCTTTTGTGCACTCATACTTGCTTCATTCTGAAAACTGCAATTTAAAATGGCTGAAATTTGTTAGATTACCTTGAACTTCATGTTATTATACTATTAGGCTTTAATGAATGTTCCAAAGTACTTCAATTTGATGACTGGAAGTACAGTCCATTTCTTTTCTGTTTAAATACTGCATTTCCCTTTTATTACAACTTTGATATGCATACTGGAAAATATGAAATGTTGATTTTTCATGGCGAAGTCCTAGCAATTTTTTTCAAGAATTCTTTCTTCCTTTCATTTGTAGCTATAGTAGTTGTATTTTCTTATTAAGGATACAAAATATAACACTTCATGTTGAAGCTAATTTAGTAGTTTGAAATTGAAACATTATAACTGTTTATCTTGATCATGGTATGCTTTTCTACTTTTCTGTATCACTTACTTGATTTAAATAATTCTTTTAAATCATGTAGTAGTTGAAAGAAACATGATGAAAATTTGTAAATGTCCATTTTACATGGCGAAACCTTGTCAAAAATTTCCCAGAATCTTCTTTTTTCGTTCTGTTTCAGCTGTCACCCTTTCTTTCTAGTTAACTTCAACTTCTTGAAATTTGATTCTTCCTTTTTAGTTGCAAATTGAAACATGTACTTCTATTTGCCAGTCTCTTTTCTGTACTGTAACTTATTCCATTTGCAGAAAATATTGAGTTTGAGTTACATTAATCCTTCTTTCTAGCCTGTACTTATGACTTGTCTATTTCTTCTTGGCTACAACCTGTACCTACACACTTATGAAAACAGTTAGAAAATACGAAGGCCTTTTGGCATCTCTTGTGTCCATGTTTTTTCTTTTCTTTTCTCTTTCTTCTCTCTGAATGAGTAGAGCATGTATGTAGTCAATTCTTCAAGTAAATTATATCTCCTATTTGAAGAGATTCATATGCACGAACTAGGACAGTAAGGAATATGAATTGATCTCTTATCTCGTAACTAACAGTTCATATTTTCTACTTTTCAGGTACAGTGACTTCTATAATTAAGATGAAGAAGGAAGAAATGCTGGAATGGAGCTACTCTGAACAATGAAGAAAACCTTAAGGCAATGATGGGTTCACTCATACTCCTTACTTTCTTTTTTATGCATGTGTACCTCTCATTTCAGTAGCTATACTTTACTTTTTAGTTACATCCCAGGGCTTGTGTGGGAACATTTGAAATTTCCTAAGGAATAAAACATTGAATTATGTAAATGATTTGTATATTTCTTTCTACATTTCATCTTTTTGTATGGATTGTATGATGAACTAAACAACTCAGTCATATAATTGAATGTATTAATCATAAAGGAAAGAACATTAATGAGAACCTGTAAAATTCAGTAATGAACTCTTATTTTTGTAATCTGCACTTATTTTTGTTGTCCCAAAACTCAACATTTCACCTATTCTGTAATTCGGTGTCATCATGAAGACAACACAACTATCCTTTGGGGCCCTTGTGTTATTTTGCTGAAGATGTCATGAAATTGTAGACTATGTGATCTGTTACGTTTTGTAACAGCACACATAGCTGTAGATTTCACTTAATCATTAACTAATTTAGTAGTAACCTATAATATCAAAACTCCCTTAGCTTAGGTATACTTTACCAATGCCTTTCATCGTAATGAAAAAGTTTTGAGTTGCCCATTTTCACACAAGTGCAAAAATTGTCAACAGTTATTATTTATTCCATTATTCACTCTTATTATTAGTAACAAATCCATCCATTCTGAGGATTATTGTTTATACGTGACCCTATAAATATTGTACGTGCTTCTAATTAAATAAGAATGAGTAAGAGATATTCAATCTCTATTTTATTTCCACTATTTTTTCCTCACAATATGGTATCAGAGCATTCATAATCTCTGGCCTATGCATTTGATGTAGAGCCACTTGTTTCCCTATTCCACAACATATAGATCTATGTGTATTTTTCATTCATCTACCTACTGTGTGGAGAGTCATTCACACCTACTGTGTGAATGAGGAAAAGTGTGGACTAAAGTTGAAGAAATTCTAGTGAGCTACATTTATTTTGCAAAGCGACCTATTTTTTATTCTTCGTGAACGTGTTGAGGGGGTATTTTTTGACCTACACATTCCTTTCAAAGCCCACACATGGAGACTGCTACATGTTTTTGTAAAATCCAGGATGCATGTCTCTTTGAAAAACGCGGGAGAAACACTCTTTGATAAGCGTGGGAGAAATTAAAGTGACCAACATACCTTCAAATCGATCTCATTCTTAGAGCATACCTGTATGTGGATACCTTAGACTTGAAGATATTCTATTTGATCAAGATTGGACATGGATACCTCTATGCAGAGAGAAGATCATTCTTAGAGAAGACTGTTGCATGGAAATTTTGAAAGATATTCAATCTTTCCTAGGCATGAAGTATAAGGGCTGAGTGGAAATTGACTGCTAGCACTTATTTTCTCCTGATTACTCTAACAAATACCCATGTGAAGATCTCCAATCAGGATCCCTGTGTGAAAATTAAAGTCAGCATGCAGATGGCTGGAAGTGGGATAAATTAACAAAAATTCATGTATGCTATCTTGCATTTGATTGTTACGTGGAGAAAAAAAAGAAGAGAAACCTGCACAGAGGAGAATTGGCTACGTGAAGCCTGAAAATCACCTACATTAAATGTGATATTATTTTACTGGAGATGAAAAATCTACCAAGGAAACGTGGAGTCTCTCAAAGCCACGCCAAATGATAAGCGTGAATGACATGATCAAGACTGTTGAAAGTCGTGACATCATATCACAAGCCGTAGAACACCATCCATAAGATCCTGAAAGATCCGGGTTCTACTTTTCATTGCTTAATGAACTACCCAACACCAGAAACCTTGTCTTCGATGAACTGGTTCACAAAGGACTCTTGGATTATTTGCTTTCTGACGTTAGCTATCAAGCAAAGCGAGTTCGAGAAGAACTAGAAGCTAGGTATGATTTCGGTTGCGAAGATGAATTCCCGATAAAGCATCGCAGTCGCTCAACACACGAATATCGTGAGCAGCTACAAGCTAGTACTTCTCATTAGTGAGTAAAGTTGTAATATCTCTTCAAATTATGTTATTTTTAAAAAAAAATTGTAATATTTTCCTTCAAGACGCATAGAATAGTCAATCTAATGGATTAAATCGATACTAGCTATGTATATTGCATTCTATTTTTATTAATACATATATCATATGATATTTATATTTCATTGTATAATCAGAGAAAATATTTATTGTTGTCAACATTCTTCATTCTTATTAGATCTTCTTTATCTATATAAATTAAACTTTTGAGAATGTGTTGTGGATATCTTTTATATTATTTTTATGGAAGAATTGTGTCTATTATTAGTCAGTAAATATGTCCTTTGTATATTAGTGATAATAATTGGATGTATAAATATATAGGATAGATTTATTTATTTTATATATAGTTTTCTTGAACTATTTATATATAGTTTCCATTGCAAAGAGAAAAACTAAGGAGAGAAAACCCACTCCCATCCATTGTGATCCTTCATCAGTCTTGTCTTGAGTGTAGGAGTGATGGATGATGTATCTATAGAGGAGAGCCTCAAATTTTATTTGCATTTTAGGAATAAACAAGTTAAGAGGACAAGATTTTGTATATTTAATGAATTTATTTCTCACTTCTGATATTTATGTTAATCTAACAATAACGATAAGGTATTTTTTTTAGATCTAATGCTTTACCTTTTTAGAAAATGTAAATTAGAATAATGTTCGGGGAATCATAGGAGCCAAAATTTAAAATGATTCAATAAAATATATTCCCATCTTTTCTTCTCTATGAAAGAGATCTTTGCATCTCTATAACACACAATAAATTTTACGATTTCCTAGGGTTTCAACTTCTAGCACCATTGATGTAGCATATCCTACTCCAGCTCAATAGTAGTAAGTCCTTTAGTTCAAAAGGAATTATAATAATCGATAAATTTGAATAACACATTAAAAAAATAGTATAAAGAATTATACAATAGAGAAATGCTAAATGCATTTCGTGCCATTATTTACATTGGATATAGAAAATATTTTAGTTTCATGCTCACCATTAGCATTAGTTTAGTTTAATACATTGTTGTTATGTATTTGTTGATGGACAGTTATAACTGTCCTCCTTCCTCCCGTAGCCTTTATATTTGGCTTTGCTCAAGACACAAAATACATTGAATTGAATACATTGAATAAATAATTCATTTTCTCCCGCTATCATTGGTATCAGAGCGACCTGCAGAGTTTCTCTTTTGGCATGTGAAGACTAAAGCAACTTGCAGCATTGCATTAGAAACCTAGATACTGTTGGATGTGGATCTTTGGCATATTTGTTTGTAGTTATCTAGGACCTGTGGCGTGGCACTAATTATTTATCCAGTGACCAAACCTGAGCACATGGGGAGGGCCTGTGTGGAAGTTTATCCAGTGATTGATGACCTATGTATAGGAGACCTGCCTGAAGGAAAAATCACAACTCCATTTCTACGTGGAAAGCTGACTGGACATGTCTTTGGAGAAGTGGATGTTAGTGTGCAGTGATCTGTTGCTGCGTTGGAAGCAAAGAAAAATTTATTCTTTGTATTTTTCCTGAAAGCAGAAACATGGCAGTATTTCTTTTTCATGAAAGAAGAATTGCGTGTTGATTTGAAGACCTGTGTATTGTTGGCATTGGAACGTGTGGATGTGGTGTGCATTGTGACTAGTTTTGTCTAGCATTTGGCTACATATCTGAAGTAGAGAATAATCCTACGTTGATCAGAATCCTAAAGTGACAAGTGTAGTGTGCAACACCCGACAATGTCTGCTCCAAAAATATTGTTATCCAATGCCCAACTCTTGAAAGGGACAAAATTTCACCGTATGGAAAACCAAGATGAGGATGATTCTTCAGTTTGAAGATCTTTGGGGGATTGTTTTTGGCATGGACGCCCCTCCCACAGATGCTGATCTGTTGGCTAAGGATGAAAATGCCAATGCAAAAGAATTAATGCTTATCAATCTGAGCCTTTCTGATGAGGATCAACCTCACATTCGGGAAGCAACAACTTCCTCTACGGCATGGGCCACATTGTGTACTGTCTATGAAGCCAAGAATCTAATGACGATATTGCATCTTCAAACAAAGCTTCACACAATGAGTATGCATGATGGTGAATCACTCGAAGCCTTCTTGCGGCATGTGGCCGAGTTATGCACAGAACTTTTTGCTCTCGGTGAACCGGTGGATGACAAGTTGCTAGTCCCGCTCACCTTACAAGCTCTTCCTTCCCATTTTCAGACACTGATCACCACGTTAACCCAAGTCACTCAACAGGAGGTGATTTTTGTCAAACTGGTGAATTATCTCCAATAGGAAGAAGCCATTCAGAATGTTCAAGAAACCTTTGACGACAAGGCTCTCATTACGAGGCAAAAGCATAAGCCTTGAAAAGGACAGTCAGCCCCCCAGAATCAGAAGCAACATCCACAGCAGTAACCTTCTCAGTAGACACCACAGTGGCCACCCCAGAAGTAGCAGAACAACAAGGTGGATTGATGGTGCCACATTTGCTCCACGAATACGCACACAACTGCGAACTGTTATTACAATGGTCGTAAGCATGGAAAATCTGGTGAAGAGAGCACTTCTAGCCAAGGATATTCCAAGAAATCCCAATGGCGTGCTCGTAATCAGAGGCAGAAGGTTCATATTACTGCTCAGCAGGATGCCTCCTCCGATGAAGAGGTTCCAGATGTAACTCATCCAGACATTGTCCTAGTCTCTTAGACTTTACAGCCGTCTGATAGTGTCTGGTTGATTGATTTGGGTTCCAGCAAACACATGACTGGCAATGAGAAGTTGTTCCATACCCAGAGTGACTGGTTCACTGGAGATTGAATCACCATCGTAGATAATCAGGAATATATTATGGTGGGGATTGGTGATGTCATCATTCCTCTTGGGACACGAAGATGTACACTCATGAAGGTGCTATATGTTCTAGGTTTGACCTCAAATCTCTTGTACTCTATGAGTCAGATTCTTAATCATCAAATGTGGGTTGAGTTCTTTGTTCAAAAAGGGGTCAAGTCCTATGTCATTTCCCAGGGAGACTCAGTTAATGCTTGAGCATTTATGAAGGGCCATCTATTTACACTGGATGTGGTCACTTCATCTAACATTGATCTCTCTGCTTCAACAACGGAGTCCACTACACTATGGCACTTTCGATATGGTCATCTTTCTGTCATGGCTCTACATCAGTTCAGAGCCAAGGAAATGGTAAGAGGGCTTCCTCCACTCTCCCATTCCTTACCTATTTTCTCAGGATGTCTTGTGGGAAAACAACACAAAGGTCCATTCAACCAAAGCTCTTAACATTCTACCGAGCATCTTCAGGTTATACACACAGATCTATGCAGACCCCTACCAGCTAGCTTCCAAGGTTTTGAATACTTCTAGCTCATCATTGATGATTACTCACAGAAAATGTGGGTATATTTTCTTCGGAAGAAGAGTGAGGGATTTCCCAATTTCCAAACCTTTTACCAGTAAGCCACTGGGTAGTCTAGGAAGCCTCTCCTTCTCCTCTGCTCAGATCGAGGGGGGGAATTTGTATCGAATAAGTTATTAGCATACCTGAAGCAGTATGGTGTTCAGCAAACATCTGACTGTACCCTACATGCCCCAACAGAATGGGATTCCCAAGCGACACAACAGGACTGTCATGGAGATGGCTCGTTGTATGCTCTCCAACTGCCAATTTGGAGGATTAGTTTTGGGCAGAAGCAATCCAGACAACAGTGTATCTACTCAACCGAGAACCCACAAAGATCTTGTAGAACATGACACTGGAAGAGGTATGGAATGGTCGTAAACCTTCTATCTATCATTTGAGAGTTTTTTTTTTGTACTGCATATATGCATGTTCCAGATGAGAAAAGGAAAGAATATCGATCCAAAGACATTGCGATGTCTTTTCTTGGGGTATAGTACTACCTCAAAGGAATATTATCTCATGGATCCCGAGACGAAGAAAATCTACGAGAGTCGAGATGTGGTGTGTGATGAGTCATCCTTTGACTCCCTGCCAAACAATGGAGATCCAGTACCGACCTCGTCACATAGATTGCTCACACATCTAGATGATGGGAAAGATGATTATTCTCAGAGAGAAGAAGAGCTGAGTGGAGACTTTTTCATTGATCTAGGCACACTGGAAAACACATCTTCACATCAACAACAACAACACCAATGTCTGAAATGGGTCCAGAATACTATTGGGGATGCACACCTGAACTCACTTCCAGGTAATTCTACTAGAGTTAGAACATGAAGTCAAGCAAGACATGAGGTAAATTTTACACTCATGAGTTCAGTTGTTAATAGCACCAAACCTGAAACTGTTCATGAGGCATTAGACCAACCACAGTGGAAATAGGATATGAATGTTGAATATGATTCCCTACTTCAGAATCAGACGTGGGAACTTGTCGATCTTCCTCCAGGTAAGAAATCCATTGGCTGTAAATGGATTTTCAAAACAAAATATTAGGCCGATGGTTCAATCGAAAAACACAAAGCATGACTTTTTGTAAAGGGTTATGCTCAGCAAGAAGGAATTGACTATGACGAGACCTTTGCACCCACTGGAAAGATCAAAACCATCAGAGTTGTCTGTGCACTGGCAGAAAAAAATGGATGGAAACTTCAGTAGATGGATGTCAAGAGTGCTTTTCTGAATGGTGATCTCAAAGAAGAAGTATACATGGCCCAACTTAAAGGGTTTGTAGATGAGCATCAAGCACACAAGGTATGTCGTCTGATAAAGTCACTTTATGGACTCAAACAAGCACCTAGGGCATGGTATATAAAAAATTGATGATCACCTATTGCAGCATGGATTCACTCGTAGCCGCTCAGATACAAATTTGTATATCAAGAAGGTAGGAACAAAGATTGTTATTCTGGTTTTGTATGTAGATGATCTTGTGATCAAAGGAAGTTCTAAAAATCTTGTGGATGATGTAAAGAATGATCTGAAGAAATCCTTCGACATGACCAATTTGGGGCTACTTCACTACTGTCTTGGCTTAGAGATATGGTAGAAGAAGAATCATATCTTCGTCTCTAGATGAAATATGCCAAGACACTCCTAGAGAAGTATGGAATGTTAGATTGTAAACCAATGTCCACACCTATGGAAAAAGGTTTGCAATTATCTAGATTCCAGGATTCACTGCAGGTAGATGGCACTCACTACAAGAAGCATGTGGGGAGTCTCATTTACTTGACTTATACCAGGCCAGATCTTTGCTTTGCAGTGAGCTATCTCGCCAGATTTATGTAGGAGATGAAGAAATATCATTGGATAGCAGATAAGCATGTGTTGAGATATGTCTAAGGTACAGTTGAATTTAGTCTGGAGTATCAGAAGAACACTCAGTTCTTCTTATAGGGATATACAGACTCAAACTATGCAGGATCTGTTGATGACAGGAAATCCACTTCAGGGTATGTTTTTCATCTCAGATCTGGACCTATCTCGTGGATTAGCAAGAACCAAAATATTGTTGCTCTCTCATCCACTGAGTCTGAATACCACGCCGCATGAGGAGCTGTGTGCGAAGAGATTTGGTTACGTCGCATTCTTGCAGATATAGGGATTCCTTAAGAGAAACCTCCCATCATTCACTGTGACAATCAAGGTGTGTTGAAGCTTGTGAAGAATCCTATTTTTCATGAACGAACAAAGCATATTGAGGTCGAATGTCACTACATTCGTGAACAGGTCTTGAACCACCAAATTCAGCTCTAGTACTGCCCTACTAATTTTCAAGTTGCAGATATTCTCACCAAGCCTCTCGGCAAGGTGAAGTTTGATTTGTTTAGGGGGTACATTTGTAAGAGCAATGTATTAAGGGGGGGAATGTTAGCTTAATTAGTTAGCTTTAATACATTGTTTTGTATTTGTTGGAAACTAATAACCTCCAAGGGAGAGGTAACACAGCATAGCCATTTACTCCATGCTCAAGAGGACAGACATTGAATAAATAATTCTTGTCTCTCCATCACTGAAGAAGTTCCTCCATGCACAGCAATTTTCAATATACTAGAGGGAAACGTACCAGAAACACCTTCATGCACAATATTATGCTTTCTTCCACACAGGTCGCTGCCTTGATATCACAACATCTATAGATGGAGCAATTTTAATTTTCAATCAACAAATTCTTATAAACTAGACTCGGGGCTCCTCCATATTGTTCTTCAATGCACTGCAATCCACACGGAAATATTTTCAACGCCAAATGCTACAATTCAGATTTTCGCGCGAGGCTCCTCCAACAGATTCCTCCTCTTTTACTAAACTGATGGCGCTTGTACAAGATTAAATGATTGCTATTCAATTATAACAAAACAAATGCCCAATATATAGGCGCTGGTAACAGATGCGAAGGGTCCCAGAGAGAAACTAGTTACATGGTTAGGGAACAAATTTATATGATTTCTACACTGAATGAAATACAATGTATTAACTCAAGCTAACTGTAATTAAGCTAACAGGTTGGACATTTTTTTTATTGCACAATCCCTTCTCCTCTTAGATGTAAGTATTTTTGTTGTGTTCTTCACCTCCCATCTAAATTGTAATCCAAGTTTCATCTTGGCCATTCAAATGCACTGCATTATCCTTTTGTATGCAACTACATGTTTTTAGATGATTTTCAACCCTCTATTGTGTTCATTGTCTCCTTCCTGATATAACAAATTATAAGGTTATCTGTGCATTGGTGATTGTATTACAATTTAATGGTTTGTGTTTATTGTAATTATAGCAATGTTACACATTCCTTTGGTGCATCAGAGTTTTTTAGTTTAGGTTTATTTTCTTACATCTTCTTAACCCTGTCTCCTCGGCAAGTTAGAGTAGATTTTAGAGTAAATCCTCTGCAAGTGTTTAGAATTTTTTGCATGTGAATCCAGAGGAATAGGGACCAAACTTCATCCGGAGAGATTTCATGATTGCAAAGTCCCACACTTTGGGAAAAGATCCATGTTATGCAATCACACTGATAGTTTCAACCCATCCAATTTTAGACATTCAGGGGTGTTGTGATTACGCATCAACATTAGCTCATAAAAATTGATTCATTGGATGTGAAATTCGTCCCTCTTCAAAACAACTCTCGTAATGAAAAATGCATCTTGTCCTGCACTAGAAAAAATATTCATGTACTTTATGACAAAGCATCAAAGTAAATATAATTGTTGAACTAATGACCTGGAAACCCTTTCAAATAACTTCATCATGTGGAAAACCTCATATCACTGGAAATATCTCTAAATCCTCTTTCCAAAATAAAACTTATCGCCTAAAAATTAAACATGTAGCTCAAGATATAGCCATTTCACCGACCGCTACGTTTTAAGGCCTCAAAACTGCACTTTGACCAGTCAACCTAAATGGAGATCAAATGACCATGTATCTACATTAACATTTCCTAAAACCTCCATGGATATCAATATCATATCACATATGTTCCATGCCATCAATTTAACACATACCTCTTTTAGACAACATTGTCCCAAAACTTTCTTCTTTAGAAACAGACATGTTTGTGTGGGGCCCACTCATTATCATGACCACTACCATACATTTTCGGAAGGCTAACAGAGTCCTATACAACATACAATCATAAATTTTAATTAATAAATAAAAACTTACTGACTATAACTATTCTTCTGCAGACTTCTGCTAGTTAGGATTTAACTAGGATTTTTTACCACTTTATCTTCATAAAATTGAATCATAAAAATGTGATAATAAAATTAATTGATTATTTTTGTTAAACCTTATAAAATCACCATAGAAACATCCCTGAACGTCACAAGGTCACATGAAAAGCACACAATTCGCAACGAGCATCAGAAGTTCAAATTCAAGTTGGATTTTTACTTGTTCTTGACCCTATCTCACATAAATTGTCATATATGCAAAAAGATCACATCATGGAAACCTAATTTTTTTCTCAAACAACCATGACACATAATAATAACATATCCAATCATCATAATGTCAATACAATACTTAAATCTCTCCATTCATTAATACTTATCTTTTCTTACATGCATGTTCGTCACTACAAAAGCTAGACTAAACTGAAAGAATAGAATAAATCATCATAATATTTGACGTGCTGTAAAATTTCATTTTTTTTTAATTACCCAAACATACTTGATATACCATATATACCTTAATTCAAGCTTCCATGATCCCATATGGCTCTAAACCACATTGTCATACCTCCAAGCTACCATACCTGCTCCTAATGAACAGTTGTAACATAGTGAACCACCTGTATCTTCATCATACAACTTCTGTGAGTACTAAATAAAATTCCAAATCTACAATTAATATTTTCAACATGCCTCCCAATTACCCAAGAATCTCATATTGTTAAGCTACATCACCTAGGTACCTTAATAGGCTTGTAAAAGAAAACAATCCTCACCGAATCTCACTATACCCAAACACAAATACATGTAAAACATAATTTTAGCATCAAGTACATCATCAAGTTTTTTGCATAGTTACAACGTATCTAATCATTTAGGAAAGGTTATTTTAGCCATATTCCATTATTCTTATTTTGTTAGAACTCCCCTGAAATATTGGGGCATGTTGTTAGTGTCTTCATGTTAAATATTATTGGATAAATACCCCCTCCGTGCTTCATAATAAATTAACTAGAGTTATTCTCTATATTCTCTTCTCTAATTCTTCCTCTCAATCTGGTATCAGAGCAACATTCTGTGGAGTAAAACGTTGGAAGAAAATAGATAAAAGTAGCAGCGATTCCTCGCAGCAGAGGCATGAAATTTTGGCAAGAGAGAACACTTTCTTGCACACGTGGAAGTAGAATTTTTTTCTTTTGGAGTGCGACCTTTTTTCTCCCATGGATGTGGAAGTATTGCATTCTACTAAACGACTTGTATTTCTATAATTTCGCTTTTTTTGACATTACAACATATGCGTGAGACTTGTGCATCAAACATTGGAGATTTGTGCATGGTGTCTCCGACCTGCAAAGATAAATTTTTTTTTGTTGTGATGGAACCTGCGTGGTGGGAAGAATAGCCAGTCTTTTTATAACGACTTGCCTTTCTTTGACATGTTGGTTTTTCTCCTGCAGACAAGACGATGAGGTAAATTTACTTTCTTTTTGTCCACACTGCTACAAAAATTGGTACATGTTGTTTTGGGCTGCGTGGAGCATGGAAAGGACTAGGTGGAGCATCATTTCCTTTGCAAAATTTATCTATGCAGACCCGAGAGATCCGAGACGTGGTTGCTTAGTCCTTGTAAGTCAATCAATTCGAAAATTTGGCTTGCGTAAATGTTTGGAGAAGTCACAATATTTCTAGTTGATTACAATTTGCGTCGTAATCTCCGACATTATTTATTGGGTTCTAATTTAGTCCTTCCTGGGTGTAGGAGAAAGCATAATATATTTTCATGGGTATATCCTCAGAGAGTGCGCATAAGCAGCAAGATGGAAGTGCCAGTATAAAGGAGTATTACGAGCGTGAAGGTGAAACAAGCGACGAACGAGCCAAAATTTTCGCAGAAGAGTGTCCCGCGAATCTCCATTGTATATCAAGTGTAAGAGAGATCATAGGGACTACCAAAAGCCAACACGGAGACTCACAAGCCTTAGGGAGGGGTCCCATGGAGGGGGCTGCTGCTCCACAATTTACTCTGCGGCAGATCCCATGGGAGTTTCCACAATCTGCTGCAGGGATAAAATGGAATCTGCTCCTGAAAAATTGGAGCCCCTGATTTTTAGGGAGCATGGTTAAGCGGGTGGTAAAAAGGGGGGGCTAAAAATTTCCCTCACCTGCATAGTATTTTTTTCTACCAAATTGCAATTTCCAGCTCATAGAAAACTCATTCCCTGAAATATCTATGCAGTAATCCCTGAATTTTTTAGGAGATGGGACCATAAAAATGCTAAAACTCCCTGAAACATCTCTGCAGCACCCGCTGAATTTTTTTAAGAGCGGCAACCCCATGGGACCACTAGGTTAGAATACCATCAAGACGCTCAATAAATATTTGGGTTCTACTTTTCCTTGCTTAACGAGCTGCACAAAACCAGCAACCTTGTATTTGACGAACTAGTTCGAAAAGGACTCCTAGAATATTTCCTATTTGACGTCAAATTCTAAGTGAAGAGAGCTATACAAGAGATTGAAGTCGGCTATGAATAATATTGTGAATACGAGGAAGAATTCCCGAAGAAGCAATGTCATCTATGATTACGTGCGTATAGAGCACATCTTAGAGGACAATTCTATCAATAGCGAGTGAAGACTTGTAATAATTATCTGAAATTAATAAAAGTTTCTTTTTTTTTTTTGTTACAATGTCTTCTCCAAAGTTGTTTTTTTCTCATGAACAATTACTCAATGGGCCGAATTATGTGGACTTGAAAACAAATATGTGCACCATCCTTCAGTATGAGGGATTATGGGGCACCATCACAAGGTCCTTGATAGTTCCTACCAACCCTAATGAGCTCATAAAATATGAGATAGCTAGTGCTAAATCATTGATTTTGATTATGCTGAGTATCACCAATGATGTGCAACCGCATGTCTAGGATGTGGAGAAACTGAAGGAAGCTTGGGATAAGTTAGAAACAATCTTTGAGGATAAAAATCAAAATAAGATCCTCCATCTTCAGTCTAAACTGCACACCCTATCTATGGGATTAGATGAGAAAGTTGAGGAGTTATTATATCGGGTGGCTAAGATATGAACTAATTTATTAGCATTCAGTGAGATGGTAGAAGACAATATTCTTGTTCCAATCACCTTGAGGTCTTTCCCTTCTCAGGCCCGAGTGTTCTTTATGACATAGAATGTATCTAAATGGAAAGTGACATTCGAAGAACTCGTTAACTTTTTGCAACAAGAAGACGCCATCAATTCATTCCAAGATGAGGTGCAAGACAAAGCCCTTTTCTCGAAGCCACATCGTGGCAAGAAGTTTCGAAAGGGTCCCCTTGAATATCAATCACATCAACCTCAATAGAAGAAATCTCAAAATCCAATGAGGTGGTGTTATATCTGTAAAATCAACACTCATGACACTGATCACTACTGGTATAATGTCTTGAAACAAGGGTCTTTGAGTCAAAACAAGCACATTGGTGCACGATATTTTCAAAATTCAAACGAAGTCCCCACTGGAGAAAGCACAAGGGACATCTCCAAGACAATGAATCTGATGAGGAGAATCAGAAGGAGAATTGTGGTAAGAACACTCTCTCAGACACAACTCAACAATATGATGAATCTAATGAGCAGACACCATAAGATGTACATTTACAAAGGTATTGTTTGTTCCTGGGTTGAATACGAAACTCTTTGTCAGTTAGCCACCTCCTGAATCATCATCTAAAGGTAGAATTTCTTGTTCAAAATGGTAGAATCTCATGTTTGATCTCGAGACAAGGTACGGTTATTGATAGAGTTTTTATAAAAGATAAGTTTTTTGGTGTAGATGGTGTTTCATCTTCTACAGTAGCTTTATCTACCTCAACAGTAAAATATACTACCGTCTGGCATTACCAATATGGTTAATTTTATGTTTTATATTTGCACCAGTTGAGTTCAAAAGCAATGGTACGTGGAATTCCCAAGTTGTCCAATTCCTTACCTATATTCCCTGGTTGTATTTTAGGAAAATAACATAGGGATCCTTTTAAGGTGAGAACCTTCTATGCCAAGAAGTGTCTAGAGGTAGTTCATACCTATCTTAACAGACCGTTTCCTACTACCTTTTTAGGATATCGATACTTCCAATTGTTCGTGGATGACTACTCTCGAAAAATGTTGGTGTTTTTCTTGAAGAAGAAGAGTGAAGCCTTTCATAATTTCCATATATTCGATTAGTGTGCTACAAAGGACACTAAACATCCTCTTCTTCTGCTTTGCTCAGATCGAGGGGAGGAATCCACATAAAATAAGTTCTTGGCATTCATGAACCAACAAGGCATTAAGAAGAACTTGACTGCTCCCTACACGCCCTAGAAAAATGGAATTGTTGAGTGATGCAATCACACAGTGATGGAGATGGCTCACTGCATGCTAACAACAACAAGGTAGAGGAACGCTATTGGGCTGAATCAGTACAGATGGTTATATATCTTCTCAACAGGGCACCAACAAAGATTCTACAAAATAAAATGCCAGAAGAGGAATGGAGTGGTAGAAAGCCATCAATTTCTCATTTGCGAGTATTTGGATACACAACATAAACGCATGTCCCAGATCAGAAGAGAAAGAAGGTTGAGCCAAAGACACTTCCGTGTATCCTACTTGGCTACAAGACTACCTCAAAGGCATATCATCTCATGGATCTTGAGACAAAGAAAATATACGAGATTTGGGATGTGGTTTCTAACTAGTCATCCTTTCACTCTATAGTGACATCAAAAGAACCATAACCAACCACCGCTCACCGACTAGTCTCTGAATCAGATGAACAACCAGAGGAGACTACTTAAAGAAAAGAAATGCTGCCAGGCAGAGCTATTTGTTGACCTTGGAGAACTGGAGAATGTGACTCCACATCAATCCACATGGAAACGACACATTTCATCTCAAAATCATCCAATCACATGGAAATGAGATATTTGGGGCTACTACATTACTGTCTTGGCTTAGAGGTATGAAAAATAAAGGATCATATTTATGTCTCCCAGATAAAGTATGCCAAGACACTCCTGGAAAAATACAAAATGTTTATCTACAAACCTATATCCACTCCAATGGAAAAAGGTTTGAAAATTTCACAATTCAAGGATTCACCTGAAGTAGATGCTACTCTCTACAGGTACTTTTTTGGAGGACACATCTACTTGACATTTACTAGATGAGACTTATTCTATGTTTTCAGTTATCTTTCTATGTTCATGCAGGAGTTGAAGAAATATCACTGAACTATAGAAAAGCATGTTTTGAGGTATGTCTGATGTATAGTTGATTATGATCTGGAATATAAAATAACAATCAATTCTTATTACAAGGATACGTTGACTCAGACCACGTCGAATCTGTTGATGACAGGAAGTTAACCACATGATACACATTTCATCCCGGATTTGGACCTATCTTGTGGATAAGAAAGAAGTAGGATGTTGTTTCTACCTCATCCACAAAGGCAAAATATTGTGCCATACGAGGAGCTGTGTGCGAAGTGATATGTTTACATCCCATTTTGGATGACATGGGAATTCTTGAAAAATAATCACCTATTCTCTATTGCGGCAATCAAAGTGTGTTGAAGCTCGTGAAGAATCTATTTTTTTATGAACAGAAAAAGCATATTGAGATTGATTGTCATTTCATTCAAGAGAACGTCTTGAACCATCACATTCAGCTCCAATACTGTCTTACAGAAGCACAAGTTGATGATATTATCACATAATGTCTTGGAAAAGTGAACTTTGAACTTTTCAGGCATCACATTTGCTAAAATAATGTAATGAGGGGAATGTTAGCATATTCTACATAGTATTTTATTATTAGGTTAGTTATTATTATTTATTCCATTATTCACTCTTATTGTTAGTAATAACTCCATCCATTCCGGGGAGTATTGTTTGTACACAACCCTATAAATTTTGTAAGTGCTTCTGATTAAATAATACTGAGTAAGAGATATTCAATATCTATTTTCTCTCCACTGTTTTTGGCTTAAATGTTTTGAATTGTAAAGTTGTAGCAAACTTATGAAATGTTCATGTTGTTTATGTTAGAAAATGTTGTAGTTCCATGGAAATTTCTTCACAATCACCCATGCTTAACTCTTATAGTAGATTATTAAAGAATATATTTCTGATGATTAACAAATTTTATGCATAAGAAGTTTTTTCAATTTTTTCTGTCATCGAGAAATTACAATTGTTGTGAAAAATAATGTGATTTAAAAAAAAAAAATTGTAATCATTTCCTTCAAGCTGTGTAGAATAGTCAATCTAATGGATTTAATTGATACTAGCTATGTATATTGTATTCTATTTATATCAATACATTTATCATATGATATTTATATTTCATTGTATATTCAAAAAAAATATTTATTGTTATCAATATTTTTCATTCTTATGAGATCTTCTTTATCTATATAAATTAAACTTTTGAGAATGTGTTGTGGATATATTTTATATTATTTTTATTGGAGAATACTGTCTACTATTAATCAGTAAATATGTCCTTTGTATATTAGTGATAATAATTGGATGTATAAATGTATAGGACAGATTTATTTATTTTATATATAGTTCACTTGCATTATTTGAAGTAATTCATGTATTTGATCTACAATGAATATTCCTTCCCATTTCAAAGAGAAAAACTAAGGAGAGAAAACCCACTCCCATCCATTATGATCCTTCATAAGTCTTGTCTTGAGTGTAGGAGAGATAGATGATGTATCTATAGAGGAGAACCTCAAATTTTATGTGTATTTAAGGAATAAACAAGTTAAGAGGACGATATTTTTTATATTTAATGAATTTTATTTCTCACTTCTGATATTTATGTTAATCTAACAATAACGTTAAGGTACTTTGTTTAGATCTAATGCTTTACCATTTTAGAAAATGTAAATTATAAAAATGTTCTAGGAATCATAGGAGCCAAAATTTAAAATGATTCAATAAAATATATTCCCATCGTTTCTTCTCTATGAAAGAGATCTTTGCATCTCTATAACACACAATAAATTTTACAATTTTCTAGGTTTTCAACTTCTAGCACCATTGATGTAGCATATCCTACTCCACCTCAATAGTAGTAAGTCCTTTAGTTCAAAAGGAATTATAATAGTCGATAAATTAAAATAGCACATTAAAAAAATAGTGTAAAGAATTATATAGTAGAGAAATGCTAAATGCATTCCGTGCCATTATTTACATTGGATATGGAAAATATTTTAGTTTCATGATTATGAGTGAATAATATAGTAGAGGGAAATGTAGGAAACACCTCACCACAATATTATTTGTCTTAAGTTTGAACCCCAAACCATCATCAAATAGATAGGAGATGAAAATTTCAACCGTAATCTTCTTTCCTACTCTTTTTACATCTGATCTTCAATGCTAAACTCATTTGGAAATATTTTCCACCATTAGATGTGATAGATTAGATGTTCTTTAGATGCTCCAACATAAAAAGATTTATCATTTTTTGTGTAGAACTCTAGGAGACTCGATGTGAATCATTGATGCTTTGGTTAGTTGGGAAAGATAATAAATGGTCCCTTTAATAATGATCGGTAAAGCATGTTAAGTATGTTCCCAGGGAAAGTAGTTTACATTGGTGTAGGTTTGTAACCACTTTATATTATTTCTACAATTGCAAGAAATAGAAACACATTATAATCAAGGAAGTGTAACTTGTCAATGAGTACATGAACATTGGATTGTTATGCAATTTATAAGAGAATTGATTTTTTCGATGTGATGTATCCACCAACATCTCAAGGACCATCCCAAATTCATTTGGACATATCAAAAGATCCTAATTATATTTCTTTGATGCCTCATCTCTCTAATAGTTTTAGTACTATTTTTAATTTCTCCATAATGATATAACCAATATATAAGGAAACATTGGTTTAAACTTATAATTACGAAGTGGCTACTCCTCATTATTGTAATAATCAATTTGACAATTCCTTTTCTATACCTTTTAATTAGTGTATTTTTCAACTCTTTTTGTTAAGGAATATAATGCAATAAACATTGCTATAGTGGTTAGAGAACCTACACACATGCGACCTCATACCATATTTAGGTATCACACATTCTCCCTTACAAATTTAATTGAATTTATTGCACTTGATCTTGGTCCCATATATGTGCTTACAATGCAATACAACGTTGATATATTAGGTTTTGCATTCAACCCTTTTGAAATTTCCTACATAGTCTATTTAATTTGTTAAATAGGGTTGTTTGCAAATACCCAAATGAGCCGTACATTAACAACGTGGCTATATTCCATAAGAACGATTATTCTACTCATATTTAACCCAAAAAAAAATGTACAATCAATAATTGGAGTTTGAATGATATAAATCTAAATAATATCGTAAGATATAGATAAGAAATTACAATTTTTCCAAATATATCAAGGTTATAATTTAAAAGTTTATGAATTCAAAATTTGTAGAAAGATAATATATTTGAGTAACATATGAGAGCACGAATTTAAGAACGAATATCATTTATGAATAACTCTAGATTTCACACTAAACCTGTGAAACATATATGAGAAATTGTTTGAAAGACTCCAAAGAATCCTCATTAACTTATAGAGTCATTCATTGGGTTGGGGTCAGTGAATTCTCAGTTCCAACATTAATAAACATTCAGCCTTTCATTCCCGTTCAACTAAGAAGCTCACTTGTCTTGCGCTTTAAGCCATCTTGACGACTTAACATTTTCCAGTTAACTCGTAGCAGACAAAGGAATCAGTGTTCATTTCCCCCAAGCGGCTGCTTTAAGCCATCTTTGACGACTTAACATTTTCCAGTTAACTCGTAGCGGACAAAGGAATCAGTGTTCATTTCCCATTTCCCTTACGCGGCTTGCCCGAGAAAATGGGAATCAATATAATGAGCCATGCAAACATGTCCTCCACATCCGCACTCATCCCTTTCCAAACGTCTTACATTTCTGCTTCTGCTTCTGCATGACTTCATATTTTCATGGCATCCTTGTTTTGCAACAGTAGAATCACCAACACTTGTAATACTCAGGGCAATCTGTAAAGTGGGAATAGAAAGGTCAGGAATTCCTTCTTCATCCGCTTTCAATGGAAAACAATTGTTGATTGACAGCGTTGGAGATAACAACAATTCCTCCCATGAAACTTGAACCCGCCCTACAACTTTGCTCTTTCCTCCTCCAAATATTCCTCCTGATCTTCGACTTCTCCTCGGCCTCCATCTCACTTCAAACACAACCATTGCTGCAGATTCCATTATTAATGCTGATAACATTTCACTAGTAATTCCATCCCCGCCGCACTCCAGTTGGAATGTCTCTCTCCATTCAGGATCTGAGGATGCCTCAACCTCCTTAGTATTCAATACTATGTTCTTGTTGAGATAATATCTAACAAACAAACAACCTAATTTGCAGCCAGGATTCACTGCAATATTTCTTGCCCCAACAATTTCCATCTTGAGCTTCATTGAAGATGTTTGCCTTGTTTCTTCGGAATATTGCAATTTATGAGTTACACTGCCTTACAAGAAGCGATGAGAACAGATGTTTCTAAAACCGTTAAAGAATGTATTCGTATATATAGATGGGATATTAATCTTTATCTGATATCCATGCCGAATCTCATAACTGCGGATGACTCCACATAATTTCCGTATCTTTAAATGCTGTAATCTGATGTGACAGTTACTACTTACCAGCCACATGATGTAAACCTCCAGTTGAGGACCCACGCTCCTCGATAGATTGTGGTATCTAAGTTTCTAATCTGCTACGCTAATGGAGTCTGGAAAATATAGTTGTTATATGCGGGAAAATTTAAAATATGTCTTTATATTGTATGAAATGTTGCTAATGGATGAGTACTTTGCACTTGTAGACAACTATATATGCATTCTGGAAGGCATTTCATACGGATTCTATATTGTATAATCTGCACCTACGGCTAGGATCTCAATGTTTGTGTCAGCCCACTTGGATAAAATTTGATTGGTGGTTTAAGGAAGAGGATCAAATAAAATTTCCTTCAAAGACTATATTTTAATCACTCTAGTGGAAGATTCAAATCTATACGCTTAATAGGTGATACCAGATTGCTTGTGGCCTACGCTCAATTTGATTCTCTTTAATGTTTTTATAAAGATATTTTATCATATAATAAAGTATGAAGGAAAAAGGAAGCGAAATCAAATATGCATAACACTTTAAAATTACCTCAATCATATTTTGTAGATATTGTTATCTTTTTCTTTCACACTCTACTTTCAGGACACCCCAACAAATTTGTTTCAATACGTAAAAGTCATTTGATCATTTTCTTAATTTCTCCAAAAATATTACGAGTAAAGAAGAATGCTCACTATTCTTTCTATAAAGAGAGTTTGTTCTACCGGTGCATTAAATTGATATATGCAATTCTGGATTAAAGCTATGCTACTATAAATTGCATTAATTACATATTCTATGAACTTGAAAAATATTGAATAAGTATAATGTTAGATACAAATGACGTTTTAGTGTGATACCAATCTTAATCTTGGAAATCTAATCATTAGAAACAGGCAATGTGAAATATGCATGAAAAGCAGGGTAAAGCTTACACTAAGTAAGCTTAAAACTACCGATAATAATTTATTTTGTTTGTACAAAAAATAATAGTGGTAATGTTTTGGTCGTGACATTTAGTTTTTAGCACTGAATTTACAATCCTTCCAAGTGAGAGATGTGCGATCACATTAAAAATTAAAAGAATACCTAAGCCAGACAAACATGTAAGAATATGTACAAATTAAACTATGTGGTGTACAAGAAATGAGCTCGAAGGTGGATAAACTAGGACTATGTTATCAATATAAGAATCAACAGAATCCTATAGAAGGTTTAATCTGCATAGAAAATCAAAAACATCATAGAAAGGCGATGAATACTTAATAAGTATCAAACAAAATTTCTCAAGAATTGATGAAATCTATAAATAGCGCATTTATCCTTACTTGTATAACTTTTGTTCTCTTGGTAACTTTTGGTTGCTTAGTATAAGTCTTGTACAATTTACAATTGTAATCAAATTCATTGATGTATTCATGTTTATGTCAAATTGAACATAGATTGGTGTAAAACAGAACGTAATTTACAATGATTGTGTTATATATTCATAGATATTGTATGCATTGAGCATGAATTAGGTTAGCTATGATATTTGAAAAATTAAACTTGTGTATTTATTATATGTTTGTGGTGTTATTAGGGTTTGAGTTATTAACTTACCATGATCATCAAATAAGGGCTTGGATGAAAGATGAGTTTGTACATACATTTGTATGAGGAGATATTTGTAAAGTTTCTTAAGTACTTTTATGTGTGGATCGTTGTATATATGATGTTAGAAAGAGATGAAACATTTTGATACTGAAAGGTTGGAATGTTGTAAGATTAGAGATATTAATGACATAGATGCATTTTAAACTCAAGCCTTTGATGTGTTGTGGAAAGGTAATTTGAGAATTACATGTTAGAATTTATAATGATGACATATTCTTAGTTGGAAAAAGATGAATTTGAGTTCTTCGAAGATCATAGATGATTGTTTCTTGATTATAATCCTCTTTGGTTAGCACGATGATCCATGTAGACATAGAATCTAAAAATATTAACATGGAGATATTATATTTTTTGGGGAGGATATGTAGTTGACAGTAACTATTGGGTTTTTATCTAGTGAGAGTTTTAGGTGATGGAGAACTCGACCAAAAGTGAGATGATTTTTAGGTTAATCTAAGTCTAAGAATCAACATGTGACTCTAGGACGCACTTGACCTCTTGAGGTTGCGCTGAGACAACCGATATAAATGGAAAGATGGGTATGGAATGGATAAATAGGGTGGATAGGTGAAATATGTGAAAATTAAAGAAAATGGCTAATAAGTAATCAAGGCAATCAAATGTCTTTTACGGGCACTATGGGAATCTGCTTGTCTAAATCAATAAATATTTGTCTAACTTAGACAGGTGAAATGGAATGGTCGAGGAGAAAGGAAACACGAAGGATTCTATCAATATCAGTGATACCAAACACCCTCTAAAATGGCTATGGAATGCATGATAATTTGTTGGTGCTTAGATCTGTCTCGCCCCATTTGCCATTATTTTCCTCTGATCTACGTATTGTGAAATTTTTTCTCTTAATTTGGGTTTTCTGAAAGCTTTTATTTCCGTTTTAGATGCTTCGAGTTGTTTGAAAAATACATTTCCATGTCCCTCCTTGAAGAAGTCTCCGAGTCTGCCCTATTTTTGCCCCAATTTCTTGAAAGTGCATAGGCTCTGCAATTTTTCCTATTTTTCCTCGACCATTGAAGCTCAAGAATGGTTAATCTATATTTGTATGCCTTTGAAAATCCAAATCCATGGTAGAAAAGATGCTCGGAACCATGATTCATTTATTTTTATTCAAAAGAAACTTTCATCCTTAGCGAAAAATTGGGTTCTAGGCGTGAATGGTGATTTTTTGTATTCTGATGGGTGTCTTTTTCCTTTCAAGTTTATTCCTCAGTGTTCGGTGGTCACGTGGCTTCTTTTGGTTGGTCAGGGTATGGCAGGCAAATGCTTTAACTTATCACCTTTTTCTTTTTTTACAAAATGGCAAATTTGGTTCCGTGGTCCCGCACAAATCTTATTGGTTATTTTGGTGCTTACATGGTTTATTCTAATTGGATGGGGTGCGGTGGGTCCCTTTTTGAACCTGTTCTTTTTGGCTACTTTGGAAAAAAATTTGAACCCGCCCTGTGGCCCTACCAGGCTCTTATTGGAGCAAATTTAAGAGGCAGGGAAAAAGCCTCACTTTGACCCTGTAGGAGGACACGTGGCAAAGCTAAGGGTGGAGCTACAGGGATGTTATCTTGTAAAATTGAGAAGGGAAATTTGTAGGTAACTATAACAAAAATTCTATTATGACCCCTAGGGAAGTCTGATAACGTTCGAAATAGCCCAAAACTCCCTTTCAAAAAATCAAGTCGTTTTAGGACTTAACCACTTTTTTCTTATCCTTCGGCACAGAAATTTGTGTCTCGACATGTCTGAAACTTCTTCATTTTACAAAGGGTAGAAATTTGTGTGTCAACATGTTTGAAATTGCACAATTTTACAAAGGGCAGAAATTTTTGTGTCGACATGTCTGAAACTGTGCCATTTTACAATGGGCAGAACAATTTCTTCTTTATGGGATGCGTTGATCATTTTTGTAGAATATTTAAAAAACTTTGTTGGCGTTCATAATGACCTCATCCATGTTGCACCATGGGATGTTGCCATCCAAAAACTTTCCCAAGTCAACTGTTGACTTTTTAGATATTTTCTTGATGTTTTGTAAATATCTTGTAAAATATTTTGTAAGTACTAGGTTTGCTTGTCTTCTTTCCTCCTCTCCTTCTATAAATACTAGAATACTTGTTGTATTCTAGGTGAACATTTGTTGTATGAAAAGAGAAGTGAGGAGAGAAAAACTTTGTGTTTTCTTGGAACAGAAGAAATATTAATACACATCATATCATACTTTGTGATTAATGTGTGTGTTATTTGCATCAAATCTTTCTTAAGTTAGATCTATGTTTTTATTATGTTAGATTCATTCCTACTATTGTCATATGTTCATCAGTATTGCTTTAATTTTTTATGCAAGTAAGTTTGGCTTTGTTTACTACCGGATCAAAGAATAAACCTTCTGCTCTTTTCGTCTTGGAATTCATTTCTTTTCTTCCTTCAAATCAACCCTCCTCCTTTCCTTCCCTCCTACCTTTTTGTTCGTTTTTGGAACTACCTCTACTGGGATGAGATCCCAAACCCCCCTGAAGTTAGAATAGTTCATATTTGCATAGATTCCTACCTGATAGATTAGCAATAAACCGGTTTCACTTTGCTGTCTCAAAGAGGCACTATGCCTTGCACATTGTTGGCCTGTTTCCCCATGACCTACCTAACCGACAGATTTTCATACCAAAATTTTTTGGTGGTTGCGCTGGGGATAGAACTAAGGAAATAACTAAAAAACTATACAAATCACTACCAGATTGCAAATTTTAACTAGTTATTAAAAATCAATTTTTTTGCATAAGTGATCAAAACTGAAAATTTCCTTATGAAAATTCATAGATCTGGACCAGATAGAAACTTTTAGTTCACTGATTTTTTACAAAAACTTGTATATTTTAGTAGATATGAAATTCTAACATTTTATGTTATTTTCAAAACCTTGCAAAATTTAGGTCAAAGATCCGAAAATCAGCATATTGAATTTACCCACTTTTATCCTTATTAATCTTTTTCATAAAACTGCAATCAGTTGTTATTAAAAAAGGGTAAATTAAATATTAAAAAACTACATGCTGCTAATTTTTTCTAGAAAAATAAGAAAATCAGAAAGTATAAACACAAAGATTGTTATAAATCTGCTCCTAATTGTTACACATCTGAATGGGTATGCTGGTGGGTGAACCATTTACTTGTAGCAGAAGATCTCATGGGGAAGTTGATCCAATTTTTTATCTACTTCAAATGCACAATTTCAATATCACTCCAACATGATTCGCATCACTGAGCTCAGTAGATCGATCAGTAATAATTTCCTCGCCTCCACGAAAGAGCTAGATTTCATAGGGTGCCTCAACATAATCTTATAGTGCTCTTCTACTAAGTGGAACCACACTCCCTGCTCACGTTCTTTTTCCTAATTTTCAAATGGTAGAAAATCTACCTGTACCATGGGGAAACGCCATGGGTCCTCTATCACTGTTGCATCCAATCAACCCCCTCCCTCATGGAAATCACAAAAATTTCCCTCGATTTGATAGGAGTGTAAATCAAAGCATAGACACACATATAGCTGCGTTTATTATGTCATACAATATTCTGGAAGTGACTCATGAGGATGTATCTGTACGTCTCTTTCTGGAGACTTTGTAAGTGCCCATAGTAGAATGGTTCCAACACTTACCAGCCAGATCCATCACCAATTGGGCTACATTGCAGATAACATTTGAAGACAGATACAAACCTTCAGAAGATGCATTTTCATTATTGTCACAAATCACTCACATGAAGAAGGACACCAATGAAACCATGTGTGATTTTATCACCCGATTCAATTCACTGATCAACTGTGTGCCGCATTCGATGATGCCGACATTATAGAATCAAAAGGTTTTCTTCTTGAACACCATGAGTTCAAAAGTATGTTTCTTACTTTTACAAGAGAAAATACCCACCTTGGCCCTTGCTCAAGCTATGGCCATTTAGACAAAATAAAACCTTCTTATATCTGATGAGTTAAGATGGAGAGCCATCAAAATCAAAGGCTTTAACTTCTTCTCAGGCTACCTCATTAGATCTAGCATTCAAGAAGATGGTGAATGACTTGCTCTCATTAAAGAAGTAATTGGCTCAAACATTGTCTACTACTCAGTAATGGGATATCCCATGGAGGAACTTCACTCCCAAAAATGCCCCCCAATGGCCACATTCTTCCTGTTACTTCTATAAGGTTAGAAATTGAAGCCCCTCCGGTTAATGCTTTAGTTGAAATCAAAGAAGATGATCCAAATTACAAAGAACCTTCGTCACAAGGTGAAGATGATCAAGATGTCGGTGAACCAAATGGTGACTCTACTATTAGGTATATGGAATTTGAAGACGAGGAATATGATGAAGAAGAATGGAACCCAAGGGTATGCAAGCAGACAATCATATGCATGGTTTTCAATCACTCGTAAGGAAAAGAAGTAAAGGTTGCTGCTGAAAAACAAAAGGAAAAGGATGTGGTAACTCCTCCAATGATCATTAAAAGAGGTAATCCCATTTCTACTCAACCTTCAGTTAAAACCTTTTATAAAGAAATATTTTCCTCCTATTTCTCCTCCAATTCAGCCTTCCTCCAGTCCCATAAAGATGAGTAATCCTCCTCTACAAACGTGAAATGAAGGACTCATTCCTTCGTTAGCGCAACCCTTGGTTGCATTAGATATAGTCGATCATGCCAAAAAGACCAAGATCCAGATGTATGAAGTTGAGTACCTTCATCCCAACCCAAAGTATCTTATAAGATTAACTAAGTATATCTAAAGCCAAGCTTCCATCCCTCCTATTTTCCCAAAAGGAATTCTTTCCATTCCTCTTGCATCTTGTATAAACGTTGCCTTGACTTCCACATCAGGGAAAATTGAACCTTTTTATCTATCTGTCCTAATCAATGGTCATAAACTAAGCAACTGTATAATCAATTTTAGAGCTTCTGACAACGGTATGCCAACAAAGGTCACCCATGCTTTGGGCCTCACACTTACTAAATTTTTTAGCAGATGCTATTCCATGGAAACGAAACACGTACCATTGATTGGTTAGATCAAGGATGTGCAGTTTGCATTCGCGACATTCTCTGAGAAAAGGGTACAAATGACTAATCTCGTAGTTGATATTCTAGCAGCATACGATGATATTGCTAGGGAGGAGATTTTATAAAAAAGTTGGAGGGGAAATTCATAAGGAATGGTCCAAATCCAGGATTCCTATCAAAGGGGTGATGCAGACATTGAAACTAGAGTCGCAAAAGAAAAATCTAGTCACCAACTCTGACGACCCTAAGGCTCAGATTATTTTCGAATCATCAGGGATAGGAAAATATTTCTTGTCCACTGAACTCAGATAGAATGGAAGTTCTCATCTAAAAGAAGGATTTCAACAAAGTATGGACATTGAATTTTGATGGTAGTTGCGCGACAAGTGGATGCGGTGTTGGGGCTATTCTAATATCTCCTGAAGAGGAAAATTTCCCTTTTTCTTTCAAGTTGCAGTTATTCAATACAAATAATACTACTGATTATGAATCCTTGTTACTTGGCTTGCAAGCTGAAAAAGAGAAGGGAATCAAGAATGTGAGAGTGAAGGGTGATGCTGAGCTAATTGTCAATCAGGTAAAAGGGATATATCAAGTAAAAAATGACCAGCTCAGACACTACCACAATGTCCGTATGGGATAGCATTGAAGAATTTGATTCTTTCTTGATCAAAGTAGTACCATAAGATCATAATAAAATGGCTGATTCATTGGCCATCTCAACCTCTCTCATGGTCCCTTAACTAGGGTTAAAAATGAATACATATACCATTGAAGTGTTTTTTCACCCAAGTGTACCAGATAATTCACAGCACTGGCAAGTGTTCAATGATGACAACCAACTTTTAACTTTTTTAGAGAAAGCTGATAATTTAAAAGAACTCCATTTCGATGCATCAAATTCTACATGTCGTGAGTCTCTCACTGGCCAAGCACATGAATTTGAAAAGGATATGAGTGATACAGCTCAAAGGAAGTAGGATTCTGAAAGGTTTGGTTTCGGGTCAAAGCACAATTATTGTGTCCCACTTCATGTCCCCAAAAACGTGGAGTAATAAGTTGGGCGGGATCGGAAATCGAGGGTGTTTCGCGCGAACATCCCTTTTGCGTGAACCCCCTTCGCCTGAACTGCCACGTAGGACGTAGAAAAGAGTTCGCGCGAATGGGGGTTCGCACGAACACCCCCTTCGCGGCGAACCCCTTGAATTCAAATATTTTTGGCGGCAAAGAGTTATATATACATATTTATATAGTTTTGGGCGGCGGATCTTAAGTTCATGTGGAGTCGTTCGGGCGAAAGGGGGGGTTCAGGCATGACATTCTGGTTCACGCGACGACGACAATCCTTCACGTCAAACCCCCCTAAAGCGCATTACACCCCCAAATGTGGCACCTATGTGGCACCTATCCAAGCTGGATTTTGGCGCCAACTCCATTTGGAGGCAAGAATTATTTTTCCAAAATGTGCATCACAATAGCTGGGTTGCCACGTAATTAAGCCTGTGTTAACGAATGAATAACAAGATACAAATATGCGTAACACAAAATCACAGAATTTTATTAGTCTTTCTAAAAATATAATTTTCCACTGCCGAAAATGGATCAAGTTTTACAGGCATTTATTTTTTCATAAATGTTCTAACATATGGTATTTTAGGACAGTCGCTTAGGTACACAATAAACCTGATTTGAAGTCATAGCAAAATATATCAAAAAAATTTGAAGACAACATTCATTATTTATTGAAGTACCTTCTTACCTATGAAAAAAATGTCATTCGGTTTGATATAACGCCTGTGCTACCTTCTAACAAGAAATGAAAGTTGGCATATAAAGGTATGATGGGAAACATCATCGTGGTTTGAAAATATTTTTACAAAACCGTGTAATCTAAAAAATGAATATAAGTCCAAAAAATATAAAAATTTAGAAAAAGCACTTCAAAATTCAAATGCTTGAGACACATCTAAAATTTCATGGTGAATCCCAAGAAGTAAATTTTTGGGGTCACCAAAGGAACCACCCGCTGGGACAGCCATTCCTCTTTTATACAAATAAGGAAACAACGATATGATGTCAAAATATTAAAGGCTATTCAGAGCCGTTTTTTTACCTACAAGTAAGACTAGCGTTCACTCTTTCTTCGGAAAAGTAAATTTTCTTAGACGCTTTGTTCGTTAGTTTGCTGGAAATAATCGTCATGATATATAATATGGTTTTATGGTCCCATTACCTTCCGAAAATCAAGTGAGGAACTGCAAGACATTCATGTCAATAGATGGTAAAATCATACCAAAAAGTGGCCCATGCTATTATTCTAGTGTCTTTTAACCCTTCAGCAAAGACTTCATGAAGGACAATTATTCCTCTGCGCATATCATGACCAGCTATCTTGATGCAAGAAAAACTCCGACAGATATTGAATCCTCAATTGCTTCTCCATGAAACTGAATCCGTCTTTGGCCTATATGGAACATCCTCATTCCGTGAAAATTGGGAAAAACATTCCTTTGCCATACGCCTAAGGAAGAAGTTAAGAAAATTCCGCTACTATAGTTGCTGGAAATTCTCAGGGACAATGGATGTTGGTTCCTAACACGGCTGTTAATGGTCTTATGCCTGATCTGAATAGGAGTTAGGAAGCTAAGCTAAAGGAAATTAAATCACGACAGGTCCAAGAATACAATCTAGATGATAAAACCAACCAACTTTGTAAGAAGTAAGGGCTTGTGTCCCTTTCATGGCTGAAAGATAAAGGCATTACAGGTACCCCAAGAGAAAGTTGATCACATTGATGGAGAACAAAATGAACTAGAGAAAGCAGATTTTTTTCTGATGGTTCTATTCATCAAGCCACCAAATATTGTGCATGTGCGGAATGAAGAATGGCTAAGATACACATATGCGTGAATTCTTCACAACTATGAACCAGTCATCCTTAAAAGATAACCTATCAATTGCTGATAATGGATCAAAGTGCTAATGGTGAAGCTCAGATCCAGTTTAGAAATGTTGTCATATGGGATGACAGTTTTTACAGGATACAATCAAATTTAAGGTCATTTTCTGAAGATCATGTTCACAAGCCGCAACAGGTCACCACTCCTTGAAAATTACCTTCACAACTACAATAGAATATCGTGGTCGGTTCTGATCAATGTTGGTGCCACCTTCACAATGAGAAATGGACTTTGCATTCAAAGGTACTGACTGGAAAAAGTCATCGTAGTTTACCTAGAATATAGCCTAACCTGTGTTCTCCAAAATGATGAAGTGATGCCAACTATGATCATTTGGCAAACAAAAGTCTACATCAGATTCCCCTTAGAGCATGAGATCATTGGTAAATCCATTCAAGCAATGCGGAATCAGTTTTCACTAGAGTGCTCAATCCTCAATTAAGTGTTGGGCATAGTTACGTCCTAAAAGCAATGGATTACTTCAAGAAAGCTACTAGGGTGGAGGCCATATCTGTTAGAGCCTTACTTTTCTTACAAGAAAGACTGGTGTTGCACTCTTTCTTTAGAAAGGTAGAATTTTCTTAGTGAGCTTTGACATTCCTGACAAAATCATTGTTGAGAAGATGCATCCATACTATATAATCACGAGGAGAGGGTCCCAAATATTCTGATGGAGTAATGGATAGGCAAGAAACTTGGCTCGAAGCTTCTAATAAAAACCTCCATCACTCACACTCCTGTTCTGGCAGAATCCTGACTTCAGGAACCTGGTAACTATCATACATGTAGCTATTTGATGAAAACCAATGGTCCTAGCGCATATCATTGTATCGATGCTATCTTGATGCACAAGAACTCTGAGGATATTAAATCCAAAGATTTATCTTAGCATGTCATCTCTCTAAGTCTTATATGGGATCAAAGAACTTAATATATCTATCTCAATTGGAAAAGCCTGCCTTGTGCCATGGTAAAAGCAGTCAAAAATTTCTGCTAATATATTCTAGAATTCTCATACAAAGTAGGATGTATGGATCCTGATGGACAGCTGTTAAGTCTATCCTGACTCAACAGTGAGTTAGGGAGATTATTAAGGAATTGGATTGCATAGGTCCAAGTTAACATACTGTTCGAAATCAAACCTAACCAAGTTGGTAATAGGTCAAAGGCATGTGATCAGCTAATGATTCTGTGGCACAAATAAAGAGAATCGAGGGGTACCTGAACGAGAAGTTTGAATCACATTGGAGAGGAGCCATACAAAATCAACTGGAAAAAGTGGATTCTTTTCCCATGGTTCTATTTCTCACCACCAAAAATGAATGGTATTCTAACATTCCGTTCTTTCTCACCTATGGTGAGTGCCTAACTCATCTGAAGATCTTCAAAGGAAAAGTGAACAGTGAAGCTCTCATAGCTTTGAAGAGTATGTCTTGTTCATGGTGATGATGGATTATACAATTTGTGGAATGTGTTCAACATTCTTTTCCTATGATGTTTTGACAAGCCACAACAGGTAACCCTTGTTTGAAAGTCTCTATAACCCAATGGATTCAGGCACTATGAAAAATCTGGGATCACTTCTACCTCATCCGTGACAACACATAAAATCATTCTTGCCAGGTACTATTGAGCCAGCTGCTATTTCAAGATACAACCACCTTGGTAAGTGAAATTTGTAGGTAACTATGCCAACAAAATTGTTTTGGCAATTAGGGAAGCTGGCTAACATTTCGAAGTCAGGCCAAAAACACCCTTGATGAACCACTCAGGTAATGTTTCAGGAATTAGCCACTTTCATTGGAGAACTCAATCCTTCAATCGCAGAAATGTTGGGCATAGTTGACATGTCCGAACAACTGCGTCAGATTACAAAGGGCATGAAATTGGTGGAGTCCATACCTGTACGAAGCATGTCACCATTCTACAAAGTTGTTTGTAACTTCATCAAGGAGAATATTATTATGTGATTTGGAATTCCACATAAAATTGTTGTTGACAATGCTTGCCACTATTTTACTTCAGGGGAAGTTAAATTTTTGTTTTATGGATATGGAATAACCTTGGCGCATGCTTCTGATTATACCACAGGGAAATGGTGTGAGAGTAGTCTTCAATGTGTGAATCACAGGAGTAAAGTCATATAGAAGGGTTGATAGTTCTCCACAATCTAGCAAATGCATTGGTACAAAATATTTCAACATGCAAAATGATAATGGATCACTGCAAGAGGTATCTCGATATACACAATAAACTTTTCAAGGTTGGTACGGGAAGAAGATGCAAGAAAACACAGTAGGGGAAGATGGTTCTTGCTCTTTTATTGGCTTCATGATATGCACAGTTCAATCTGTTAGAAGATAAAGGTCTTGGAAATGCAAGGAGTATGTACTAAGGGCCTATAAATTGGCTTCACAAAGAAATTTTCGTGAGAGTTTGCTACAAAATGCACCTGAACATACAATGAGCCCAATACTCCAAGGTTTATAGACAAGAAAGAGAGAGAGAAGATTTTTAATGGAGAATCCTGTTCTTATCCTTCAACAACTTGTAAGAGGCATTAAATGGAGTGAAATTATTACATGTTACTTTGCAAAGGGCCCCATACTATCCCAGGTAGCTGTAACAGAGGGAATGATGACCTATGCCTCTTAATTGCACTCCCAACTAGCAAATAAAACACTGTTCCCTGAACCTGGCCACGTTTTTGAAAATATTCAATTTCTCATAAAATGTACAATTTTCTTGATTTCTGTGTGTCGGGATCATAATCCACGATTCCAATGGTACCAATTTTGTGTGATTTCGTTGAGAAATGCAAAAGTTATGACCTTCTGTAGTGGATAGCAGCTATTTTGGGTCTGACGGGCGTTTTTTGTCACTTGACGGGAAGAGTATTAATTGACTGGAGCTAATATGTTATCTTTTATTTGCACATATATCAATCCTGCATTAAAATACTAATTCTGTTTTGGCCCCCAGTCCAATTTTTGAAAATCGGTTTTATGGTTGTTTGAAGTTCACGGGTCAAACGTTGACTTTTCTTCTTTGCCTTCAGCCGTTTCAAGCCTTTTCGGTCCCCCGTGTACCATTTTGTCCCAGCTATCCTAGGAAGAAATTCTGTCCGACATCGGACACATTCAGGCTTCATTTTACAATTTTTTAGAATCTTTTTTCCTTTGTACGTTCCCACGCGTCTTCGGGTACTTGTTTCCCGGCTTGTGGATTTTGTGCCCGCAATTGACCTTTTCGGCAAATCGGCCGATTCGCGTCCCACGCGTAATTTTTTCCTCGCATGTACCGACAGAAAGTCCCATTTTACCGCCTGGGACAAAAATGTCTGACTTAGCCAATTTTCTTTGTATTTCGGCCCCAAGCTTGGTACGACGAACCTTGGTACGACCCGCATGGCTAAATCCGCACCCTTCAGACCCAAAATGCTTTAAAACAGTCCTGCAACCTTATTTTTGCATTTTTTCACATTTTTTCTAACTCGTTGGGATTTCTTCTTTGATGGGAGAGTTAGAGAAAGCCGAGGGGTCCCCGAAAAACATGATTTTGGGCATCGAATCAATCTAATTTCTCGGGATTGAATAATTTGATGCATGTTATCAAAATTACCTTGAGGGTGAATTTTGGATAAAGCAGGTAGAAATTTCATGTGTGTCGACATGTCTGAAAATGCCCTACTTCTAGTCAATGGTGAAATAAGTTAGTTTCTATCTTTCTGGGATGCATTGATCATTTTTGATCAGAATATTTAAAAGGTTTTGTTAGCATGACATGATGACCTCATCCATGTTGCACCATGGGATGTTTCCATCCAAAAACTTTCCAAAGTCAACTATTGACTTTTTAGATATTTTCTATATCTTTTGTAAATATCTCAAGATATTTTGTAAGTACCTATGGGTTTTCTTTTATCTTCTTGGAACCTCCTCTCCTTCTATAAATACTAGAATACTTGTTGTTATTCATTGGTGAACATTTTTTGTATGAAAAGAGAAGTGAGGAATCTAAAGACTTTGTGTTTTCTTGCAACAGAAGAAATATATAATACATTGATATTAAACTTTGTGCTTAATATGGCATGTTATTTACATCAGATCTTTCTTAAGTTAGATCTATGTTTGTTTTTATTCTATTAGATTCATTCCTACTATTGTCATATTTTCACTATCAGTATCCATTACACTTTAATTTTTTATGCAAGTAAGTTTGTTTAGGAGGAAGTTTACTACCAGCATCAAAGCATAAACCTTATGAATCTTTTGTTTCTTGGAATTCATCTTAATTTTCTTCCTTGAAAGAATCTATCCTCCTCCGTTCCTTCCTTCCGCTATGGGCTTTTTGAACCTTCCTTGTTGGAGAACTACCTCTACTGGGATGAGATCCCAAACCCCCCTGAAGTTAGAATAGTGTAGATTTACACAGATTCCTAAATGGTTGATAGATTAGCAATAAACTAGTTTCACTTTACTGTCTGTCTCGAAAGAGGGGCTTTCTGCCATGCACACTGTTGGCTAGTTTCCCTTCAAAGACCTAGCCTAACTGGACAGATTTTCTTGACCAATAGGATTAAAATCTTGGAAAATTTTCCCATAATCCAAATAAGGGGGAAAAATTTCCTCTTGGAAGAAGTTTTCACGTGTTCCCTAGGGACCCAACTTAGGACACGTGTCAGGCTCATTTCCCAAGGGCGGAGTTGCAGAGAAAAATGGATTTTTTTTCCATTTTTTGAAATGGTTGTAAAAAATCAAAGGAAACCCCTGAGCCTATTTTAAAGTTAAATATTCCATGTGGATGAACAAAATTCAAAGTAAAGATCAATAGCAGCTATGAGTCTGAATCTTTTTTCCTTCCCCCCATTTTTACAGAAACGATCACACCTGGAAGTGCGAAGTCTTCATGATTTCTTGGTATTTCCTACACACGCCAAACAAGATAAGAGAGTTAATTTTGATATCTAAGTCTTGGGGGGGGAGATCTGGAGACTTCTTTCACCATTAAAGTGGTCTTACTATCGGGATCAATCTGATTTTCCATTTTCCTTGTCCCGAGCATGTAAGGAACCAAATTTGACATATAGGGGCGGAAGTTGTTGGTGAGTTGAAGGAGGAGTGTTCTACCAGGTGGAGGAGTTGAATGCTTAGATTTTTGAAGAGATATCTGCCCCATGAGCACCTGACAGACTTTTATAGATCTGATTTTAGGAATTGCGATCAAGATCATTGACGAGAACTGGTACATTAAATGTTTTTGTCTTTTGGGGAAAAGAGGGCCTCTGTTGTAAATTTTATAAATGGCACGAATTATTCATGAAAATGGTTGGATTATTAGACAAGGTCGAAGAAAATTTCCAAGAGGAAAATTTGACAAAGCCTGTGTTTTGAGAAGCCATCTGAGAAGCCTGTATATCTCTTTTGCATTAATTTTTATGGTGTCAAGGTGGTTGCAAGTGTACATCCATATGAAAATCCCTGATATTTTTCTAGAAAATTTCCCCTGCTGATAAATTTAATCAAATTTGAGTTATTCTGTGTTGATCTTGAGTGAAATGTGTTTGTTTCATTTCTGAATGACTGCAAATAGTTTTTCTTGTTCTTGATGTAATCTTGTATCAAAATTTGTCTTAATCACACAGGTAACAATCCTTGTGACAGTTTAGTGGCATCTGCAATCTCATTTCTCAGAAGAGATTTCATCTGGGGGTGAAATAAACAATTTAAAATCACTTTTCTTTCATTTTTTGACAGAGATTATTTCTAAGCCTCTAGGTGTACCTCAGATGTGATTGATCTAAGGTTTTGATGTTTTATTGGGTCTTTTTACTAGAGCCTTCATGTTAGAATCTCATAGATTGTGTGAAAAAGTGTTAGTCTGGGCCTCTATTATGAGAACATATTCTGGTTAAAGGAACATTTTAGCTATTCTGAAGTATCCTATTGTCTAGACTTTCCATTTTGTTAGAGTTCTAGAGATTTGGAAAATCAAATTCATTCTACCTCACCTCCCATCAAAATTTATTTAAAAACAAATAAATCTACCCATACTACCCCTGTTTGTTCATGTGTGTATACAAATGCATAAATTTTACTACCAAAAGATGTAGAAATAATTAGGATTCCAAATGTCTTTCGTAACCTGAACTTTTCCTAGAGAAAATATCCACTATTTAGAGTGACAACTTATGATAGTAAGATTTTGTTGGATTGATCATATTTTCTTCAAGGTCTCCTCAACAACTTCATTAGGAAGGATATGTCCATTTCCTCCATGAATAACATCTTATAGGCTGCAAAGGGTTCTCTTACCTTGGTTGAAAGGCACAACCTAAAATGTGAGTATAGATCAAATCCTCTTAAGGTGCTACCTACTCATGTTCAAAGCCTGGGTGCCTAAAAGTCAGATAAATTGCTTCCCTGGACTACAAAACGACATACATGATCATCTATCTTCATCTGAGCATCCTTCCAAGTCCATGATGCTGATCGGCCTTTGAAGGAGATTAATTTTTTTTACCAACATGCTTCTGGCACCATTGTCGGGGAGTCCTATTCGAGTTACTGAGACTATTTGCTAATTCACTACCTGGTCATATCTATTTATACCATTCAACAACGCTTCTGGAAGCATTGTTGGGGACATAGTGATTACGGTTCATATTTAAAGCTCTGGTAAAATGCTTCTTATATGCTCCAAGCGCCTAGTGTAATTCTTTAAGTTTCTACACCTAGTGCATTATCTTTCATTGATAGATCCGGCTAAAGAAAATTTAGAAGTCTCTCCATTTTTAGTTTCTATTGTTGAAATAATATTTGACAAATCATATTTAGTGCACCTAGAAAACTAAGGTTGAAATTCTTAGCGGCGAATCCCTGTTGATCTAATTATTTAAGAGTTCCAGTGTCTTAACCTCTTTCAAGTGATTTTTGTTACTAATCTTTGCAAAGCTAGGAAGGTAGAAGGTCTTTCTTTGCCAGGGATACTGCTAGGACATTATTTCTAGAGATAGGAAAAGCTAAATCAGAAGGAAGAAAATAATAGAGAACTATTTGGAGATCAGTAGACAAGAAAGGGAATCTCCATTGATGAGAGTGATCGACCTATTATTGAGGACTATAATTCAAGTGCTTCTGAATTAGGTAGCATCTTTGTGGGATTCAATTCTTCAACTGGAGAAGGGCCTTCATTTTATTTTGAAAAATTTTTCTTCTCACTCTTCCCCTGTCTTTTCAGGAAGTTGATAGGAATTTCTAAATAGACAAGGGCTTTAGGGGATACCCATTTTGAAAGTTATACCCTCTGTCTTTCAAATAAATTTTACCCCTCATCAATTTATCACCCCTTTAGGGTCACCTCCTCAAAACAAAATGGAATTTACCCCCACACAAACCTCCATTTGTTCTAAATACACTTTGGACATATAAATTTTCTAAGGATGGTTAGTTATCCAAATGCAGTTCCTCAAAAAGTAAGGAATAAACTGCCAAAATTCGAAGCAAACAATGCTATAACTTGATGATCAAAATTTAAATTCTTTTTATCAATATGATGGAAGACTTTTAGATTGAACGTGAAGATGTGTATATCAAGCACTTTATCTATAATCTAGAAGAGGATGTAAGGGACTGGTATAAATCTTTTTTTAGATAACTCTATTGATTCTTGGACTGAGATGAGCAATGCATTTAGATTGCAATATGGTGATAAAACTAACCCTAGTTTTCTTTTGATAAAATTTGAAAACATAAAAAATAATCCTAATGATTCAATACATGATTTGAACACAAGGTTTAATAAGATCTTGAGCAGATTTCGTGTTTAGAATAAGGCTATGTGATGAATCATGTCTACTAAAATATTCATATGCATTTAATAAAAAGGATGCTTACTACTTGAGGGAATAAAACCCTGCTTATTTGAGGCATGCCTTCACTATGGCTTTACAAACTTGAAAACAATATCAAGGCAGTTGGAAATCCTCCACCTCTTAAGAGGGATGGTCTAAAGCTGGTTAACCCAAGAAAAAACCTCAAACAAGCAAAGCTACTAGATTTGGAAGAAGTTGTGAAAAATTTAGCAGGGGCTATCAAATAAATATCATACAAACTAGCCTGGGACTGAGAAAAGGGGATTGAGTAGAATTCACAAGGTCAACACAAGCAACAGGTCCAAGATAGGTTTACAAATCACCAAAGAGCTGATGATAGAGGCAAGGGACCAATTGGATTTGGAAACAGGGTAGTCCCAGGATAGGGAAAATAGAATGGCACCTTATCCTTTGGCTGCTAGAGTTGCTGTTATGGAGGAGACAAATTTCATTGATTGGTGTGATAGATGTTTCATGCCCCATGCTCTGAGGAAGATCAGCAGGAAGAAGAAGAAGCCGATGATGATGATGATAATGATGATGATGTCTGCATGATGGGTTGTTCCATGAGCTCACAACAAGGGGCAACTTAAACTGAGGTGATAAGTTCCTGGACTACTGCCACTTTTTGGGATTGCATTCATAGGGTACCTATTCTTCCTCCCTATCATACTTTAGAGGTAGATACTGTACAAGCTTTTGAATTTCCCAATAATGAATTTGAATACTAAGGGATTTAATGATAAAGAAGTATGATGGAGGAATCCCCTCTGAGGAAGATAGACAGTTACTGATGAATGTTTTGGTTGCTCAAGAGAAGGAATATAACACAAAAAAATTTTGAAAGATATTCAATCTTTCCTAGGCATGAAGTATAAGGGCTGAGTGGAAATTGACTGCTAGCACTTATTTTCTCCTGATTACTCTAACAAATACCCATGTGAAGATCTCCAATCAGGCTCCTTTGTGTGAAAATTAAAGTCAGCATGTAGATGGCTACAAGTGGGATAAATTAACAAAAATTCATGTATGCTATCTTGCATTTGATTGTTACGTGGAAAAAAAAAAGAGAGAAACCTGTACAGAGAGGAGAATTGGCTACGTGAAGCCTGAAAATCACCTACATTAAATGTGATATTATTTTACTAGAGATGAAAAAATCTACCAAGGAAACGTGGAGTCTCTCAAAGCCACGCCAAATTATAAGTGTGAATGACATGATCAAGACTGTTGAAAGTCGTGACATCATATCACAAGCCGTAGAACACCATCCATAAGATCCTGAAAGATCGGGTTCTACTTTTCATTGCTTAATGAAACTACCCAACACCAGAAACCTTGTCTTCGATGAATTGGTTCACAAAGGACTCTTGGATTATTTGCTTTCCGACGTTAGCTATCAAGCAAAGAGAGTTCGAGAAGAACTAGAAGCTAGGTATGATTTCGGTTGCGAAGATAAATTCCTGATAAAGCATCGCATTCGCTCAACACACGAATATCGTGAGCAGCTACAAGCTAGTACTTCTCATTAGTGAGTAAATTTGTAATATCTCTTCAAATTATGTTATTTTTAAAAACAAAATTGTAATATTTTCCTTCAGATACATAGAATAGTCAATCTAATGGATTAAATCGATACTAGCTATGTATATTGCATTCTATTTTTATTAATACATATATCATATGATATTTATATTTCATTGTATAATCAGAGAAAATATTTATTGTTGTCAACATTCTTCATTCTTATTAGATCTTCTTTATCTATATAAATTAAACTTTTGAGAATGTGTTGTGGATATCTTTATATTATTTTTATGGAAGAATTGTGTCTATTATTAGTCAGTAAATATGTCCTTTGTATATTAGTGATAATAATTGGATGTATAAATATATAGGATATATTTATTTAGTTTATATATAGTTTTCTTGAACTATTTATATATAGTTTTCCATTGCAAAGAGAAAAACTAAGGAGAGAAAACCCACTCCCATCCATTGTGATCCTTCATCAGTCTTGTCTTGAGTGTAGTGGAGTGATGGATGATGTATCTATAGAGGAGAGCCTCAAATTTTATTTGCATTTTAGGAATAAACAAGTTAAGAGGACAAGATTTTGTATATTTAATGAATTTATTTCTCACTTCTGATATTTACGTTAATCTAACAATAAAATAAGGTAGTTTTTTTAGATCTAATGCTTTACCTTTTTAGAAAATGTAAATTAGAATAATGTTCGGGGAATCATAGGAGCCAAAATTTAAAATGATTCAATAAAATATATTCCCATCTTTTCTTCTCTATGAAAGAGATCTTTGCATCTCTATAACACACAAAAATTTTATGATTTCCTAGGGTTTCAACTTCTAGCACCATTGATGTAGCATATCCTACTCTAGCTCAATAGTAGTAAGTCCTTTAGTTCAAAAGGAATTATAATAATCGATAAATTTGAATAACACATTAAAAACATAGTATAAAAATTATACAATAGAGAAATGCTAAATGCATTTCGTGCCATTATTTACATTGGATATATAGAAAATATTTTAGTTTCATGCTCATCGTTAGCATTAGTTTAGTTTAATACATTGTTGTTATGTATTTGTTGATGGACAGTTATAACTGTCCTCCTTCCTCCCGTAGCCTTTATATTTGGCTTTGCTCAAGACACAAAATACATTGAATTGAATACATTGAATAAATAATTCATTTTCTCCCACTATCATTGGTATCAGAGCGACCTGCAAAGTTTCTCTTTTGGCATGTGAAGACTAAAGCAACCTGCAGCATTGCATTAGAAACCTAGATACTGTTGGATGTGGATCTTTGCATATTTGTTTGTAGTTATCTAGGACCTGTGGCGTGGCACTAATTATTTATCCAGTGACCAAACCTGAGCACATGGGGAGGGCCTGTGTGGAAGTTTATCCAGTGATTGATGACCTATGTATAGGAGACCTGCCTGAAGGAAAAATCACAACTCCATTTCTACGTGGAAAGCTGACTCGACATGTCTTTGGAGAAGTGGATGTTAGTGTGCAGTGCTCTGTTTCTGCGTTGGAAGCAAAGAAAAAGTTATTCTTTGTATTTTTTTCTGAAAGCAGAAACATGGCAGTATTTCTTTTTCGGAAGAATTGTGGTGATTTGAAGACCTGTTGATTGTTGGCATTGGAATGTGTGGATGTGGTGTGCATTGTGACTAGTTTTGTCTAGCATTTGGCTACATATTTGAAGTAGAGAATAATCCTATGTTGATCAGAATCCTAAAGCGACAAGTGTAGTGTGCAACACCCAACAATGTCTGCTCCAAAAATATTGCTATCTGATGCCCAACTCTTGAAAGGGCCAAATTTTCACCGCATGGAAAACCAAGATGCGGACGATTCTTCAGTTTGAAGATCTTTGGGGGATCATTTCTGGCATGGACACCCCTCCCACAGACACTGATCTGTTGGATAAGTATGAAAAGGCAAATGCAAAAGCATTAATGCTTATCACTCTGAGCCTTTCTGATGAGGTTCAACCTCACATTCAGGAAGCAACCACTTCCTCTACGGCATGGGCCCGCATTGTGTACCATCTATGAAGCCAAGAATCTGACGACGATGCTTGCATCTTTAGAGACAAAGCTTCACACAATGAGTATGCATGATGGAAAATCAGTAGAAGCCTTCTTGTGGCGTGTGGCTGAGTTACGTGCAGAACTTTCTGCTCTCGGTGAACCGGTGGATGACAAGTTGCTAGTCCCGCTCACCTTGCGAGCTCTTCCTTCCCAGTTTCAGACACTGATCACCACGTTGACCATCACTCAATAGGAGGTGAGTTTTGTCAAACTGGTGAATTATCTCCAGCATAGGAAGAAGCCATTCAGAATGTTCAAGAAGCCTTCGAAGACAAGGCTCTCATCACGAGGAAAAAGCATAGCAACAAGCCTTCAGAAAGGGCAATCAGCCCCCCAGAATCAGAAGCAGCATCCACAGCAGCAACCTTCTCAGTGGCCACCACAGTGGCCACCCCAGAAGTAGCAGAACAACAAGGCGGATCGATGGTGCCACATTTGCTCCACGAATACACACACAACTGCGAACTGTTATTACAACGGTCGCAAGCATGGAAAATCTGGTGAAGAGAGCACTTCTGGCCAAGGATATTCCAAGAAATCCCAATGGCGTGCTCGTAATCAGAGGCAGAAGGGTCATATTGCTGCTCAGCAGGATGCCTCCTCCGATGAAGAGGTTCCAGACACAACTCATCCAGACATTGTCCTAGTCTCACAGACTTCGCAGCTGTCAGAAAGTGTCTGGTTGATTGATTCGGGTGCCAGCAAACACATGACTAGCAATAAGAAGTTGTTCCATACCCTGAGTGACCAGCCCACTAGAGATTGGATCACCATCATAGATAATCAAGAGTATATTGCGGTGGGGATTGGTGATGTCATCATTCCTCTTGGGACACGAAGATGTACACTCACGAAGGTGCTATATGTTCCAGGTTTGACCTCAAATCTCTTGTCTGTGAGTCAGCTTCTTAATCATCGAATGCAGGTTGAATTCTTTGTTGAGAAAGGGGTCAAGTCCTGCATCATTTCCCAGGGAGACTCAGTTATTGCTCGAGCATTTATGAAGGGCCATCTATTTGCACTGGATGCGGTCACTTCATCTAACATTTCTCTCTCTGCTTCAACGGCAGAGTCCACTGCACTATGGCACTTTCGATATGGTCATCTTTCTGCCGGGGCTCTGCATCAGCTCAGTGCCAAGGAAATGGTAAGAGGGCTTCCTCCACTCTCCCATTCCTTACCTGTTTTCTCAGGATGTCTTGCGGGAAAACAACACAGAGGTCCATTCAAACAGAGCTCTTATCATTCTACAGAGCATCTTCAGGTTGTACACACCGATCTATGCGGACCCCTGCCAGCTAGCTTCCAAGGTTTTGAATACTTCCAGCTCATCATTGATGATTACTCACGGAAAATGTGGGTATATTTTCTCTCGAAGAAGAGTGAGGCATTTGCCAATTTCCAAACCTTTTACCAGCAAGCCACCAGGCAGTCTGGGAAGCCTCTCCTTCTCCTCCACTCAGATCGAGGGGGGGAATTTGTATCGAAGAAGTTCTTAGCATACCTGAAGCAGCATGGCATTCAGCAACATCTGACTGCACCCTACACTTCCCAACAGAATGGGATTTTGAGCGACACAACAGGACTGTCATGGAGATGGCTCGTTGTATGCTCTCCACCGCCAAGTTGGAGGATCAGTTTTGGGCAGAAGCAGTCCAGACAGTAGTGTATCTACTCAACCAGGCACCCACGAAGATCTTGCAGAACAGGACACCGGAAGAGGTATGGACTGGTCGTAAACCTTCTATCTATCATTTGAGAGTTTTTTGGTTGTACTGCATATATGCATGTTCCAGATGAGAAAAGGAAGAAGATCGATCCAAAGACACTGCCATGTCTTTTCTTGGGGTATAGTACTACCTCAAAGGCATATCGTCTCATGGATCCTGAGATGAAGAAAATCTACGAGAGTCGAGATGTGGTGTGTGATGAGTCATCCTTTGACTCCCTACCACACAATGGAGATCCAGTACCGACCTCGTCACATAGATTTCTCACACATCCAGATGATGGGCAAGATGATTCTTCTCAGAGAGAAGAAGAGCTGAGTGGAGACTTATTCGTTGATCTAGGCACACTGGAAAACACATCTTCACATCAGCAGCAACAGCACCAACATCTGAAATGGGTCCAGAATACTATTGGGGATGCACACCTGAACTCACTTCCAGGTACTTCTACGGGAGTCAGAACACGAAGTCAAGCTAGACATGAGGTAAATTTTGCACTCATGAGTTCAGTTGTTGATAGCACCAAACCTGACACTGTTCGTGAGGCATTAGACCAACCACAGTGGAAACAGGCTATGAATGTTGAATATGATTCCCTACTTCAGAATCAGACGTGGGAACTTGTCGATCTACCTCCAGGTAAGAAATCCATTGGCTGTAAATGGATTTTCAAAACAAAATATAAGGCAGATGGTTCAATCGACAAACACAAAGCATGACTTGTTGCAAAGGGTTATGCTCAGCAAGAAGGAATTGACTATGACGAGACCTTTGCACCCACTGCAAAGATCAAAACCATCAGAGTTGTCTGTGCACTGGTAGCACAAAATGGATGGAAACTTCAGCAGATGGATGTCAAGAGTGCTTTTCTGAATGGTGATCTCAAAGAAGAAGTATACATGGCCCAACCTGAAGGGTTTGTAGATGAGCATCAACCACACAAGGTATGTCATCTGATAAAGTCACTTTATGGACTCAAACAAGCACCTAGGGCATGGTATATAAAAATTGATGATCACCTATTGCAGCATGGATTCACTCGTAGCCCCTCAGATACAAATTTGTATATCAAGAAGGTAGGAACAAAGATTGTTATTCTGGTTTTGTATGTAGATGATCTTGTGATCACAGGAAGTTCTGACAATCTTGTGGATGATGTAAAGAATGATCTGAAGAAATCCTTCGACATGACCGATTTGGGGCTACTTCACTATTGTCTTGGCTTAGAGATATGGCAGAAGAAGAATCATATCTTCGTCTCCCAGATGAAATATGCCAAGACACTCCTGGAGAAGTATGGAATGTCAGATTGTAAACCAATGTCCACACCTATGGAAAAAGGTTTGCAATTATCTAGATTCCAGGATTCACCACAGGTAGATGGCACTCACTACAAGAAACTTGTGGGGAGTCTCATTTACTTGACTTATACCAGGCCAGATCTTTGCTTTGCAGTGAGCTATCTCACCAGATTTATGCAGGAGCCAAAGAAATGTCATTGGATAGCAGTAAAGCATGTGTTGAGATATGTCTGAGGTACAGTTGACTTTGGTCTGGAGTATCAGAAGAACACTCAGTTCTTCTTACAGGGATATACAGACTCAGACTATGCAGGATCCATTGATGACAGGAAATCCACTTCAGGGTATGTTTTTCATCTCGGATCTAGACCTATCTCATGGATTAGCAAGAAGAAACTGTTGTTTCTCTCTCATCCACTGAGGCTGAATACCATGCCGCACGAGGAGCTGTGTGCGAAGCGATTTGGTTACGTCACATTCTTGCAGATATAGGGATTCCTGAAGAGAAACCTCCCATCATTCACTGCGACAATCAAGGTGTGTTGAAGCTTGTGAAGAATCCTATTTTTCATGAACGAACAAAGCATATTGAGGTCGAATGTCACTACATTCGTGAACAGGTCTTGAACCACCAAATTCAGCTCCAGTACTGCCCTACTGATTTTCAGGTTGCAGATATTCTCACCAAGTCTCTCGGAAAGGTGAAGTTTGATTTGTTTAGGGGGTACATTTGTAAAAGCAATGTATTAAGGGGGGAATGTTAGCATTAATTTAATACATTGTTATTTGTAAACCAACCTATTCGTTGATGCCTTCCTGAACATATCTTAACCCCAAATAACTGTTTGATGGCTCCTTCTCTAATCGAACCATTTTTTCTTGTATTTATTGGCTTGCTTTGGTTTGAATAAATCAATTCATTTTTGCTCCAAAACTCTACAGATGTTGCTTGCGACTGTTGTTCTTCACCTATGTGCAAAGAAGACATAACATGGTTAGTGTATTAAAACTTTTCGTAATTCAATCTTTCATTGAAAATCATCATGCAAGATTCGTTTTCCATTGGTTAGGTTTGCCATGTTGGCATACTTGGCACTATTCTCTATGAACCACATTTCTAGCATCATCAGGAAGGCAACTTTTCAAGTGCTAGAGAGAACTATTGGAAATTATGCATGTGCAACATCTAATTCCTCCCATAGCTTTAGGAAAGAAACATAGATAAGTTTAGTTAACAGTAGTTTGACTATTTCAATATAGTATGTAACATGTTAGAGTCCTAGTTTAATTTTAGAGTTCTATTCTTAGGAAAACTATATGGAGTCAATGCTAAATTAAATAAATAGTTTGTTTATGAATGTGTTGGAATTATAAGACTTCAGTTCAGATTTGGAGAGCTCTGTTTGAGAGCAGTACGAAGTCAAGTTTAGTATGAGTTTATTTTTATATAGAGTGGAGTAATTTTTAATTAGTATAAATGAATGCATGCAACATTACTGATAGTGGTATAGAAAACCTGAATGCACATGCGACCTACATACACAGCTTGAATGTATGAGCACAAAGCTCCCTTGATAAAATTAATTGAATTGTATTATGACCTTGGTCTGGTTGTGTTAGACACATTGGGACTAGATATCTTTATAGAATTATTTTAGGTTCATTTTGCCATTTAAGTCAATTGTAGTCTCCTAGAGATAATGATATTATACGTAAATTTTTATCTATATAAGGTTATACCCATGCATTTGTATTAAATTGGTAGCAAGAAACTATATTGCTTCTACATCTTCGGTATGCAGACTATTTCTATACATTTAAAGGATGTGAGTTATGAAATACTGATATATGAGTATGGAGTTTATTGTAAAGGATATCAATGTGTGAGAATTGTTGAGTATCTACATTATATTTCATATTTTTGAGCGTATCAAATAAGGACGTCAATACTATAATGTATTTTAGGAAGTCACTATCTCTTCATTATATTATTCTGGCAATGAATTAAATTTTTTCAAGTAATGGCCCTCAACTATGACCCTAACTCATGGGTACATCACATTTGGTTACATAGATTTGCAATCTTGGCACATGAGTATTTATTTTAGCATAGTCTATGTAGTATTTTATTATTAGGCTAGTTATTATTATTTATTCCATTATTCTCTCTTATTGTTAGTAACAACTCCATCCATTACGAGGAGTATTGTTTGTACACGGCCCTATAAATATTGTACGTGATTCTTGTTCATTAAATAAGACTGAGTAAGAGATATTCAATCTCTATTTTCTCTCCACTATTTTCTCCTCACAATTTGGTATCAGAGCATTCATAATCTCTCGCCTATGCGTTTGATGTAGAGACATTTGTTTCCCTAATCCACAACATATAGATCTGTGTGTATTTTTCATTCATCTACCTACTGTGTGGAGAGTCATTCACATCTACTATGTGGAAGAGGAAAAGTGTGGACTAACGTTGAAGAAATTCCAGCGAGCTGCATTTACTTTGCAAAGCAAATGTTTTTTTAATTTTTCCGTGGACATGTTGAGTGGGTATTTTTGACCTCCACATTCCTTTCAAAGCCCACACATGGAGGCTGCTACATGTTTTTGTAAAATTCAGGATGCGTCTCTTTGAACAACGTGGGAGAAGCACTCTTTGATAAGTGTGGGAGAAATTAAAGTGACCATCATACCTGCAAATTGATCTCATTTTCATAGCATACCTGTATGTGGATACCTTGGACGTGAAGATATTATTTTTGATCAAGCTTGGACATTGATACCTGTACGTGGAGACTGTTGCATGGAAAGTTTGAAAGATATTCAATCTTTCCTAGGTGTGAAGTATAAGGGCTATGTGGAAATTGATTGATAGCACTTATTTTCTCCTAATTGCTCCAAAAAATACCCATGTGAAAATCTCCAATCAGGGTCCCTATGTGAAAGAAAAATTGAGCACGTGGATTGCTAGAAGTGGGATAAATTAAAAAAAATTCATTTATGCTATCTTGCGTTTTACTTGCTACATGGAGAAAAAAAAGAAGATAAACCTGAACATAGGATAATTGGCTACGTGAAGCCTAAAATTCACCTACATCATTAAAAAAGATGTGACTATTAGTTTACTGGAGATGAATCCTCTACCAAGGCAACTTAGATTATCTCAAATCCATGCTGAACGACAAGCGTTTATGACATGATCAACAATGCTGAAATCCATGCACATCAATTCGCAAGATGCAAAACACCGTCCATAAGCTCCTGAAAGATCCAGGTTCTACTTTGCACTGCTCAATGAGCTACACAACACCTTAAACCTTGTCTTCGATGAACTGGTTCACAAAGGACTCTTGGATTATTTACTTTTTGACGTTAGCTGTCAAGCAAAGTGAGTTCGAGAAGAACTAGAAGCTCGGTATGATGTTGATTGTGAAGACAAAGAAGAATTCCCCACAAATTGTCGTCGTCTCTCAGTATGCGAGTATCGTGAGCATCTACAAGCTAGTACTTCTCATTAGTGAGTAAAGTTGTAATATCTCTTGGAATTAATAAATAAATAAATAAATAAAATTTATTACAATGTCTACAACAAAACATATTCTCTCGGATGCTCAGTTACTTAAAGGACCAAATTTTGCATCTTGGAAAACAAAAATGAGGACAATCCTTCAGTTTGAGGGATTATGGGGCATTATCATAGGCTCTGTGACTGTTTCCATAGCCCCTGATGAATTAATGAAGTATGAGATGGATAATACCAAAGCCTTGATGCTGATAATGCTCAGTATCAGTGATGATGTGCAACCGCATGTTTGGAATGTAGAGAAACCAAAGGAGTCATGGGACAAGTTGGCAACCATTTATGAAGACAAAAATAAGACTAAAATCCTCCATCTTCAATCAAAGTTGCACACCCTCTCTATGGGGTCAAATGAGAAAGTTGAGGAGTTCTTATGTCGCATAGTTGAGCTGTGATTGGAGTTATTGGAACTTGGTGAAATGGTGGAAGACAAACTTCTCGTTCCGATCACCTTGAGAGCACTCCCTTCTCAATTTCAAGTGTTCGTTATGAAACTGAATATATCTAAAAAATAGTGGCATTCAAATAACTTGTGAAATTCTTGTAGAAGGAAGAGGCCATCAATTCAGTCCTAGATGAGGCCCAGGATAAATTCCTTTTCTCAAATCCACACCCTAGCCAGAAGAATCATAAGGGTCCTCTAGAGAAGCCAATTCAACAAAAACCAAATCAACAGCAGAAAGATCAAAATTCAAAGAGGTGGTGTCACATTTGCACGACCAACACTCATAACACTGATCACTACTGGTACAATGTTTTGAAACAGGGGTCTTTGAGTAAAACAAGCACATTAGGGTGTGAATATTTTTAAAATTCAAAATGACGTCCCCGCCGACAAGAGCAAAAGGGAAATCTCACAGATCAACAAGATGATGAATCTGATGAGGAGACATCAGAAGGAGAAAATTATGGTAAGAACCTTGTACTAGTCTCTTAAACATCACAACCCATGAACAAAGTATGGTTGATAGATTCTGTTGCAAGTAAGCATATGCCAGGTGATAAGACACTTTTTAATTCACTGAATGAACAACCCACTAGAGATCAGGTTCGGATAACAGATGAAAAAGAGTACGTTGCAGAAGGGATAGGAAAAGTGACCATTCCTCTAGGACCATGAAAATGTACACTTACAAAGGTACTATATGTTCCTGGATTGACTAGCAACCTCTTGTTAGTTATTCAGCTCCTAAATCATCATCTAAAGGTAGAATTTCTTGTTTAAAATGGCACCAAATCATGCATGATCTCAAGAAAAGATACGATTATTACTAGAGAATTTCTAAAAGATAAGTTATTTGCTTTAGATATTGTTTCATCTTCTGTAGTAGCTTTATCTACCTTAACAATAGAATCTATAGTCCTTTGGAATTTTAGATATGGTCACTTGTCAGCTAGTTCATTGCATCAGATGAGTTCAAAAGTAATGGTCCATGGACTACACAAATTGTCTAGTTTCTTATCTATTTGCCTTGGTGTCTTGCAGGAAAACAAAAAAGGGATCCATTTTAGGAGAGAACCTTCCATGCCAAGAAGCGTCTGTAGGTAGCTCATACCAAACTGAACGGCCTACTTCCTACTTCATTTTAAGGATACAAGTACTTCCAACTGTTCATGGATGACCACTCTCACAATATGTGGGTGTTTTTCTTGAAGAAGAAAAGTGAGGCTCTTCAACATTTCAAGAATTTCTATCATCGTGTTGTGAAAGAGACCGGACAACCACTTATTTTACTTCACTCAGATCAATGGGGGGAATTCACATCAAAGAAGTTCTTGGCCTTCCTAAACAGACAAGGCATTAAGAAGAACCTAACTGCTCTCTACACACCCCAAAAAAATGACATTGTTGAGCGACGCAATCACACAGTGATGGAGATGGCTCATTGCATGCTATCAACAACAAAGCTAGAGGATCGGTATTGGACTGAAGTAGTACAAATAGCGGTTTATCTTCTCAAGGGAACCGACCAATATTCTAAAAAATAAAACGCAAAAGAGGTATGGAGTGGTAGAAAGCCATCAATTTCTCATTTGTGAGTATTTGGCTGCACAACATACATGCATGTCCTAGCTCAGAGGATAAAGAAGGTTGAGCCAAAGACACTCTCGTGCATCCTACTTGGCTACAACACTACCTTGAAGGCATATCATCTGATGGATCCTGAGACAAATAAAATCTATGAGAGTTGAGACATGGTTTGTGATGAGTATTCCTTTGACTCAACATTATCAACAGACGATCCACTACCAACCACCTCTCACCGACTAATCTCTGAATTAGACGCTGAGCCAAAGGAGACTACTCAAAGAAAATAAATACTACAAGGAGAGATATTTGTTTACGTTGGACAAATGGAGAATATGACTCCACTCAATCCACATGGAAACGACACATTTCATCTCAAAATCATCCAATCACATGGCAATGAGATATTTGGGGCTACTACATTACTGTCTTGGCTTAGAGATATGAAAAATAAAGGATCATATTTATGTCTCCCAGATAAAGTATGCCAAGACACTCCTGGAAAAATACAAAATGTTTAACTGCAAACCTATATCCACTCCAATGGAAAAAGGTTTGAAAATTTCACGATTCCAGGATTCACCTGAAGTAGATGCTACTCTCTACAGGTACTTTGTTGGAGGACTCATCTACTTGACATTTACTAGATGAGACTTATGCTATGTTGTCAGCTATCTTTCTATGTTCATGCAGGAGTTGAAGAAATGTCACTGAACTACAGAAAAGCATGTTTTGAGGTATGTCTGATGTACAGTTGATTATGGTCTGGAATATAAAATAATGATCAATTCTTATTACAAGGATACATTGACTCAGACCACGTCGAATCTGTTGATGACAGGAAGTCAACCACAGGATACACATTTCATCCCGGATTTGGACCTATCTTGTGGATAAGAAAGAAGTAGGATGTTGTTTCTACCTCATCCACAAAGGAAAAATATTGTGCCATACGAGGAGCTGTGTGCGAAGTGATATGTTTACATCCCATTTTGGATGACATGGGAATTCTTGAAAAATAATCACCTATTCTCTATTGCGGCAATCAAAGTGTGTTGAAGCTCGTGCAGAATCCAGTTTTTTATGAACAGAAAAAGCATATTGAGATTGATTGTCATTTCATTCAAGAGAACGTCTTGAACCATCACATTCAGCTCCAATACTGTCTTACAGAAGCACAAGTTGATGATATTATCACATAATGTCTTGGAAAAGTGAACTTTGAACTTTTCAGGCATCACATTTGCTAAAATAATGTAATGAGGGGAATGTTAGCATAGTCTACATAGTATTTTATTATTAGGTTAGTTGTTATTATTTATTCCATTATTCACTCTTATTGTTAGTAATAACTCCATCCATTCCGGGGAGTATTGTTTGTACACAACCCTATAAATATTGTAAGTGCTTCTGATTAAATAATACTGAGTAAGAGATATTCAATATCTATTTTCTCTCCACTGTTTTTGGCTTAAATTTTTTGAATTGTAAAGTTGTAGCAAACTTATGAAATGTTCATGTTGTTTATGTTAGAAAATGTTGTAGTTCCATGGAAATTTCTTCACAATCACCCATGCTTAACTCTTATAGTAGATTATTAAAGAATATATTTTTGATGATTAACAAATTTTATGCATAAGAAGTTTTGTCAATTTTTTCTGTCATCGAGAAATTACAATTGTTGTGAAAAATAATGTGATTTAAAAAAAAAAAATTGTAATCATTTCCTTCAAGCCGCGTAGAATAGTCAATCTAATGGATTTAATCGATACTAGCTATGTATATTGCATTCTATTTTTATCAATACATTTATCATATGATATTTATATTTCATTGTATATTCAAAAAAAATATTTATTGTTATCAATATTCTTCATTCTTATGAGATCTTCTTTATCTATATAAATTAAACTTTTGAGAATGTGTTGTGGATATATTTTATATTATTTTTATTGGAGAATAGTGTCTACTATTAATCAGTAAATATGTCCTTTGTATATTAGTGATAATAATTGGATGTATAAATGTATAGGACAGATTTATTTATTTTATATATAGTTCGCTTGCACTATTTGAAGTAATTCATGTATTTGATCTACAATGAATATTCCTTTCCATTTCAAAGAGAAAAACTAAGGAGAGAAAACCCACTCCCATCCATTATGATCCTTCATAAGTCTTGTCTTGAGTGTAGGAGAGATAGATGATGTATCTATAGAGGAGAACCTCAAATTTTATGTGTATTTAAGGAATAAACAAGTTAAGAGGATGATATTTTTTAGATTTAATGAATTTTATTTCTCACTTCTGATATTTATGTTAATCTAACAATAACGTTAAGGTAGTTTGTTTAGATCTAATGCTTTACCGTTTTAGAAAATGTAAATTATAAAAATGTTCTGGGAATCATAGGAGCCAAAATTTAAAATGATTCAATAAAATATATTCCCATCTTTTCTTCTCTATGAAAGAGATCTTTGCATCTCTATAACACACAATAAATTTTACAATTTTCTAGGTTTTCAACTTCTAGCACCATTGATGTAGCATATCCTACTCCACCTCAATAGTAGTAAGTCCTTTAGTTCAAAAGGAATTATAATAGTCGATAAATTAAAATAGCACATTAAAAAAATAGTATAAAGAATTATATAGTAGAGAAATGCTAAATGCATTCCGTGCCGTTATTTACATTGGATATGGAAAATATTTTAGTTTCATGATTATGAGTGAATAATATAGTAGAGGGAAATGTAGGAAACACCTCACCACAATATTATTTGTCTTAAGTTTGAACCCCAAACCATCATCAAATAGATAGGAGATGAAAATTTCAACCGTAATCTTCTTTCCTACTCTTTTTACATCTGATCTTCAATGCTAAACTCATTTGGAAATATTTTCCACCATTAGATGTGATAGATTAGATGTTCTTTAGATGCTCCAACATACAAAGATTTATCATTTTTTGTGTAGAACTCTAGGAGACTCGACGTGAATCATTGATGCTTTGGTTAGTTGGGAAAGATAATAAATGGTCCCTTTAATTATGATCGGTAAAGCATGTTAAGTATGTTCCCAGGGAAAGTAGTTTACATTGGTGTAGGTTTGTAACCACTTTATATTATTTCTACAATTGCAAGAAATAGAAACACATTATAATCAAGGAAGTGTAACTTGTCAATGAGTACATGAACATTGGATTGTTATGCAATTTATAAGAGAATTGATTTTTTCGATGTGATGTATCCACCAACATCTCAAGGACCATCCCAAATTCATTTGGACATATCAAAAGATCCTAATTATCTTTCTTTGATGCCTCATCTCTCTAATAGTTTTAGTACTATTTTTAATTTCTCCATAATGATATAACCAATATATAAGGAAACATTGGTTTAAACTTATAATTACGAAGTGGCTACTCCTCATTATTGTAATAATCAATTTGACAATTCCTCTTCTATACCTTTTAATTAGTGTATTTTTCAACTCTTTTTGTTAAGGAATATAATGCAATAAACATTGCTATAGTGGTTAGAGAACCTACACACATGCGACCTCATACCATCTTTAGGTATCACACATTCTCCCTTACAAATTTAATTGAATTTATTGCACTTGATCTTGGTCCCATATATGTGCTTACAATGCAATACAACGTTGATATATTAGGTTTTGCATTCAACCCTTTCGAAATGTCCTACATAGTCTATTTAATTTGTTAAATAGGGTTGTTTGCAAATACCCAAATGAGCCGTACATTAACAACGTGGCTATATTCCATAAGAACGATTATTCTACTCATATTTAACAAAAAAAAAAATGTACAATCAATAATTGGAGTTTGAATGATATAAATCTAAATAATATCGTAAGATATAGATAAGAAATCACAATTTTTCCAAATATATTAAGGTTATAATTTAGAAGTTTATGAATTCAAAATTTGTAGAAAGATAATATATTTGAGTAGCATATGAGAGCACGAATTTGAGAACGAATATCATTTATGAATAACTCTAGATTTCACACTAAACATGTGAAACATATATGAGAAATTGTTTGAAAGACTCCAAAGAATCCTCATTAACTTATAGAGTCATTCATTGGGTTGGGGTCAGTGAATTCTCAGTTCCAACATTAATAAACATTCAGCCTTTCATTCCCGTTCAACTAAGAAGCTCACTTGTCTTGCGCTTTAAGCCATCTTGACGACTTAACATTTTCCAGTTAACTCGTAGCAGACAAAGGAATCAGTGTTCATTTCCCCCGAGCGGCTGCTTTAAGCCATCTTTGACGACTTAACATTTTCCAGTTAACTCGTAGCGGACAAAGGAATCAGTGTTCATTTCCCATTTCCCTTACGCGGCTTGCCCGAGAAAATGGGAATCAATATAATGAGCCATGCAAACATGTCCTCCACATCCGCACTCATCCCTTTCCAAACGTCTTACATTTCTGCTTCTGCTTCTGCATGACTTCATATTTTCATGGCATCCTTGTTTTGCAACAGTAGAATCACCAACACTTGTAATACTCAGGGCAATCTGTAAAGTGGGAATAGAAAGGTCAGGAATTCCTTCTTCATCCGCTTTCAATGGAAAACAATTGTTGATTGACAGCGTTGGAGATGACAACAATTCCTCCCATGAAACTTGAACCCGCCCTACAACTTTGCTCTTTCCTCCTCCAAATATTCCTCCTGATCTTCGACTTCTCCTCGGCCTCCATCTCACTTCAAACACAACCATTGCTGCAGATTCCATTATTAATGCTGATAACATTTCACTAGTAATTCCATCCCCGCCGCACTCCAGTTGGAATGTCTCTCTCCATTCAGGATCTGAGGATGCCTCAACCTCCTTAGTATTCAATACTATGTTCTTGCTGAGATAATATCTAACAAACAAACAACCTAATTTGCAGCCAGGATTCACTGCAATATTTCTTGCCCCAACAATTTCCATCTTGAGCTTCATTGAAGATGTTTGCCTTGTTTCTTCGGAATATTGCAATTTATGAGTTACACTGCCTTACAAGAAGCGATGAGAACAGATGTTTCTAAAACCGTTAAAGAATGTATTCGTATATATAGATGGGATATTAATCTTTATCTGATATCCATGCCGAATCTCATAACTGCGGATGACTCCACATAATTTCCGTATCTTTAAATGCTGTAATCTGATGTGACAGTTACTACTTACCAGCCACATGATGTAAACCTCCAGTTGAGGACCCACGCTCCTCGATAGATTGTGGTATCTAAGTTTCTAATCTGCTACGCTAATGGAGTCTGGAAAATATAGTTGTTATATGCGGGAAAATTTAAAATATGTCTTTATATTGTATGAAATGTTGCTAATGGATGAGTACTTTGCACTTGTAGACAACTATATATGCATTCTGGAAGGCATTTCATACGGATTCTATATTGTATAATCTGCACCTACGGCTAGGATCTCAATATTTGTGTCAGCCCACTTGGATAAAATTTGATTGGTGGTTTAAGGAAGAGGATCAAATAAAATTTCCTTCAAAGACTATATTTTAATCACTCTAGTGGAAGATTCAAATCTATACGCTTAATAGGTGATACCAGATTGCTTGTGGCCTACGCTCAATTTGATTCTCTTTAAAGTTTTTATAAAGATATTTTATCATATAATAAAGTATGAAGGAAAAAGGAAGGGAAATCAAATATGCATAACACTTTAAAATTACCTCAATCATATTTTGTAGATATTGTTATCTTTTTCTTTCACACTCTACTTTCAGGACACCCCAACAAATTTGTTTCAATACGTAAAAGTCATTTGATCATTTTCTTAATTTCTCCAAAAATATTACGAGTAAAGAAGAATGCTCACTATCCTTTCTATAAAGAGAGTTTTCTCTACCGGTGCATTAAATTGATATATGCAATTGTTGATTAAAGCTATGCTACTATAAATTGCATTAATTACATATTCTATGAACTTGAAAAATATTGAATAAGTATAATGTTAGAGACAAATGACGTTTTAGTGTGATACCAATCTTAATCTTGGAAATCTAATCATTAGAAACGGGCAATGTGAAATATGCATGAAAAGCAGGGTAAAGCTTACACTAAGTAAGCTTAAAACTACCGATAATAATTTATTTTGTTTGTACAAAAAATAATAGTGGTAATGTTTTGGTCGTGACATTTAGTTTTTAGCATTGAATTTACAATCCTTCCAAGTGAGAGATGTGCGATCACATTAAAAATTAAAAGAATACCTAAGCCACACAAACATGTAAGAATATGTACAAATTAAACTATGTTGGAGAGAAGAAATGTGGTGTACAAGAAATGAGCTCGAATGTGGATAAACTAGGACTATGTTATCAATATAAGAATCAAGAGAATCCTATAGAAGGTTTAATCTGCATAGAAAATCAAAAACATCATAGAAAGGCGATGAATACTTAATAAGTATCAAACAAAATTTCTCAACAATTGATGAAATCTATAAATAGCGCATTTATCCTTACTTGTATAACTTTTGTTCTCTTGGTAACTTTTGGTTGCTTAGTATAAGTCTTGTACAATTTACAATCGTAATCAAATTCATTGATGTATTCATGTTTATGTCAAATTGAACATAGATTGGTGTAAAACAGAACGTAATTTACAATGATTGTGTTATATATTCATAGATATTGTATGCATTGAGCATGAATTAGGTTAGATATGATATTTGAAAAGTTAAACTTGTGTATTTATTATATGTTTGTGGTGTTGTTAGGGTTTGAGTTATTAACTTACCATGATCATCAAATAAGGGCTTGGATGAAAGATGAGTTTGTACATACATTTGTATGAGGAGATATTTGTAAAGTTTCTTAAGTATTTTTATGTGTGGATCGTTGTATATATGATGTTAGAAAGAGATGAAATATTTTGATACTGAAAGGTTGGAATGTTGTAAGATTAGAGATATTAATGACATAGATGCATTTTAAACTCAAGCCTTTGATGTGTTGTGGAAAGGTAATTTGAGAATTACATGTTAGAATTTATAATGATGACATATTCTTAGTTGGAAAAAGAGGAATTTGAGTTCTTCGAAGATCATAGATGATTGTTTCTTGATTATAATCCTCTTTGGTTAGCACGATGATCCATGTAGACATAGAATCTAAAAATATTAACATGGAGATATTATATTTTTTGGGGAGGATATGTAGTTGACAGTGACTATTGGGTTTTTATCTAGTGAGAGTTTTAGGTGATGGAGAACTCGACCGAAAGTGAGATGATTTTTAGGTTACTCTAAGTCTAAGAATCAACATGTGACTCTAGGACGCACTTGACCTCTTGAGGTTGCGCTGAGACAACCGATATAAATGGAAAGATGGGTACGGAATGGATAAATAGGGTGGATAGGTGAAATATGTGAAAATTAAAGAAAATGGCTAATAAGTAATCAAGGCAATCAAATGTCTTCTACGGGCACTATGGGAATCTGCTTGTCTAAAGCAATAAATATTTGTCTAACTTAGACAGGTGAAATGGAATGGTCGAGGAGAAAGGAAACACGAAGGAGTCTATCAATATCAGTGATACCAAACACCCTCTAAAATGGCTATGGAATGCATGGCAATTTGTTGGTGCTCAGATCTGTCTCGCCCCATTTGCCATTATTTTCCTCTGATCTACGTATTGTGAAATTTTTTCTCTCAATTTGGGTTTTCTGAAAGCTTTTATTTCCATTTTAGATGCTTCGAGTTGTTTGAAAAATACATTGCCATGTCCCTCCTTGAAGAAGTCTCCGAGTCTGCCCTATTTTTGCCCCAATTTCTTCAAAGTGCATAGGCTCTGCCATTTTTCCTATTTTTCCTCGACCATTGAAGCTCAAGAATGGTTAATCTATATTTGTATGCCTTTGAAAATCCAAATCCATGGTAAAAAAGATGCTCGGAACCATGATTCATTTGTTTTTCTTCAAAAGAAACTTTCATCCTTAGCGAAAAATTGGGTTCTAGGCGTGAATGGTGATTTTCTGTATTCTGACGGGTGTCTTTTTCCTGTCAAATTTATTCCTCAGTGTTCGGTGGTCACGTGGCTTCTTTTGGTTGGTCAGGGGATGGCAGGAAAATGCTTTAACTTATCACTTTTTTCTTTTTTTACAAAATGGCAAATTTGGTTCCGTGGCCCCGCTCAAATCTTATTGGTTATTTTGGTGCTTACGTGGTTTATTCTAATTGGATGGGGTGCGGTGGGTCCCTTTTTGAACCTGTTCTTTTTGGCTACTTTGGAAAAAAAATTGAACCCGCCCTGTGGCCCTACCAGGCTCTTATTGGAGCAAATTTAAGAGGCAGGGAAAAAGCCTCACTTTGACCCTGCAGGAGGACACGTGGCAAAGCTAAGGGTGGAGCTACAGGGATGTTATCCTGTAAAATTGACAAGGGCAATTTGTAGGTAACTATAACAAAAATTCTATTATGGCCCCTAGGGAAGTCTGATAACGTTCGAAATAGCCCAAAACTCCCTTTCAAAAAATCAAGTCGTTTCAGGACTTAACCACTTTTTGCTTATCCTTCGGCACAGAAATTTGTGTCTCGACATGTCTGAAACTTCGTCATTTTACAAAGGGTAGAAATTTGTGTGTCGACATGTTTGAAATTGTGCCATTTTACAAAGGGCAGAAATTTGTGTGTCGACATGTCTGAAACTGCGCCATTTTACAATGGGCAGAATAGTTTCTTCTTTATGGGATGCGTTGATCATTTTTGTAGAATATTTAAAAAAAATTGTTGGCATTCATGATGACCTCATCCATGTTGCACCATGGGATGTTGCCATCCAAAAATTTTCCCAAGTCAACTTTTGACTTTTTAGATATTTTCTAGATCTTTTGTAAATATCTTATAAGATATTTTGTAAGTGGTGGGTTTGCTTTTGTCTTCTTTCCTCCTCTCCTTCTATAATTACTAGAATACTTGTTGTATTCAGGGTGAACATTTTTTGTATGAAAAGAGAAGTGAGGAAAGAAAGACTTTGTGTTTTCTTGCAACAGAAGAAATATTAATACACATATTCAGACATTGTGCTTAATATGTGTGTTATTTGCATAAGATCTTTCTTAAGTTAGATCTGTGTTTTTTAATTCTATTAGATTCATTCCTACTATTGTCATATGTTCATCAATATTGATTTATTGTTTATGCAAGTAAGTTTGGCTCTGTTTACTACCAACCCAAAGCATAAACCTTCTGACCTTTCTGTCTTAGAATTCATTTATTTTCTTCCTTCATATCTATCCTCCTCCATTCCTTCCTTCCCACCTTTCTGTTTGTATTTAGAGCTACCTCTACTGGGATGAGATCCCAAACCCCCCTGAAGTTAGAATAGTGTAGATTTGCATAGATTCCTGCTTGATAGATTAGCAATAAAATAGTTTCACTTTGCTGTCTCGAAGAGGGGATCTGCCCTGCACACTGTTGGCTTGTTTTCCCATGACCTGCCTAACCGACAGATTTTCAGACCAACAGTTTTTTGGCGACTCTGCTGGGGATCGAACTAAGGAAATAACTAAAAAACTTTAAAAATCACTACCAGATTGCAAATTTTAACCCTTTGTTAAAAATCAAAATTTTTTGCATAAGTGATCAAAACTAAAAATTTCCTTATGAAAATCCATAGATCTGGACCAGATAGAAACTTTTAGTTTGCTAAGTTTTTACAAAAGCTTGTATATTTCAGTGGATCTGAGATTCTGACATTTTATGTTATTTTCAAAACCTTGCAAAATTCAAGTCAAAGATCCAAAAATCAGCCTACTGAATTGATCCACTTTTATCCTTATTAATCTGTCAGAAAACCACAATCAGTTGTTATTAAAAAAGGGTAAATTAAATATTGAAAAAAGTACATGCTGCTGATTTTTGCCAGAAAAATCAGAAAATCAGCAAGTATAAACAAAAATATTGTTGTAAATCTGCTCCTAATTGTTGCATATCTAAATGGGTACACTGCTGGGTGAACCATTTACTCGTAGTAGAAGAGCTCGTGGGGAAGTTGATCCAATTTTTGATCTACTTTGAAGGCACAATTTTAGTATCACTCCAACACGATTCGCATCACTGAGCTCAGCGGATCGATCAAAAAGAATTGCGTCACCTCCACAAAAGAGCCAGATTTCACAGGGTGCCTCGACATCAACTTGCAGTGCTCTTTAGCTAAGTGGAACCACACTCCCTGCTCACATTCATTTTCCTACTTTTCAAATGGCAGCAAATCTACCTGTACCATGGGGAAATGCCATGGGTCCTCTAGCACTGCTGCATCCAGTCAACCCCCTCCCTCACAGAAATCATAAAAATTTCCCGTGATTTGATGGGAGCAGAAATAAAAGCATGAACGTGCATTTAACTATGTTTATTATGTCATGTAGCATTCTGGATGTGACTCATGAGGACGTATCGGTACGTCTCTTTCTGGAGACCTTGTAAGGGCCTGCAGCAGAATGGTTCTAGCACTTACCAGCTGGATCCATCACCAATTGGGCCACATTACGGACTGCATTTGAGGACAAATACAAACCTTCAGAAGACACATTTGTGTTATTTTCACAAATCACTCACATGAAGAAGGAGACCAATGAAACCATGTGTGATTTTATCACCTGATTCAATTCACTGATCAACTGTGTGTCACTTGCCATGATGCTGACATTAGAGAATCAAAAGTGTTTCTTCTTGAACGTCATGAGTTCGAAAGTAAGTTTCTTACTTTTACAGGAACAGATACCCACCTTGGCCCTTACTCAAGATATGGCCATTCGGATAGAAGACAAGCTTCTTATATCCGGCGAGTTAAGATGGGAGCCGTCAAAATCAAAGGCTTCAACTTCTTCTCAGGCTACCTCATCAGATCTAGCATTCCAGAAGATGGCGAATGACTTGCTCTCATTAAAGAAGAAATTATCTCAAACATCGTCTACTACTCCATACTGGGATATCCCACGGAGGAACTTCACTCCCAACAACGCCCCCCAAAGGTCGTGTTTTCCTGCTGCTTCTCCAAGGTTAGCAATTGAAGCCCCTCTGGTTAATACTTTGGTTGAAATCAAAGAAGATGATCCAAATTACGAAGAACCTTCGTCGTAAGGAAAAGATGCTCAAGATGTCAGTGAACCAACTGACAACTCTACTATTGGGTATATAGAATTTGAAGAAGAGGAATCTGATGAAGAAGAGGTTACCCAAGGGTATGTGAGCGGACAATCATATGCAGTTTTCACTCACTCGCAAGGAAAAGAAGCAGAGGTTGCTACTAAAAAACAAAAGGAAAATGCTATAGTAACTCCACCTCCAATGATCACTAAAAGAGGTAATCCCCTTCCTACTCAACCTCTGGTTAAACCTTTTGTAAAGAAATATTTTCCTCTTGTTTCTCTTCCAAATCAGTCTTCCTCCAGTTCCATAAAGACTAGTAACCCTTGCCTACGAATGCGAAACGAAGGACTCATTCCTTCGTTAGCACAACCCTTGGTCGCATTTGATATTGTTGATCATGCCAAAAATACCAAGATCCAGATGTCTGAAGCTGAGTACCTTCAGTCTAACCCGGAGCAGCTTATAAGATTAACTAAGTATATCCAAAGCCAGGATGTCGTCCCTCCTACTATTTCCCCAAAAGGAATTCTTCCCATTCCTCCTATGTCTCGCATAAACATTGCCTAAACTTCCGTGTCAGGGAAAATTGAACCTTTTTACCTATCTCTCCTGATCAATGGTCATAAACTAAGTAATTGTATAATTGATTCTGGAGCTTCTGACAATGTTATGCCAGCAAAGGTCACCCATGCTTTGGGCCTCACACTTACTAAACTTTTTATCAGATACTACTCCATGGAAACCAAACAGGTACCATTGATCGGTCAGATCAAGGATGCACAGTTTGCATTCGCGACATTCTCTGAGTAAAGGGTAAAAATGGCTATTCTCGTAGCTGATATTCCAGTAGCATACATGATTTTGCTAGGGAGGAGATTTTGTAAAGAAGTTGGTGGGGAAATTCATATGGACTAGTCCAAAGCTAGGATTCCTGTCAAATGGGTGATGCAGACATTGGAACCAGAGTCACAAAAGAAATATCTAGTCACCAACTCTGACGACCCTAAGGCTCAGATTATTTTCGAATCATCAGGGATAGGAAAATATTTCTTGTCCACCGACTCAGATAGAATGGACGTTTTCATCCAAAAGAAGGATCTCAAAAAAGTATGGACATTGAAGTTTGATGGCAGTTGTGCGACAAGTGGAAGTGGTGCTGGGGCTGTTCTAATATCTCCTGAAGAGGAGACTTTCCCTTTTTCTTTCAAGTTGTAGTTCTTCAATATGAATAATACTGCCGAGTATGAATCCTTGTTACTTAGCATGCAAGTTGCAAAAGAGAAGGGAATCAAGAATCTGAGAGTGCAGGGTGATGCTGAGATAATTGTCAATCAGGTAAAAGGGATATATCAAGTAAAAAATGACCGGCTTAGACACTACCGCAATGCCGTATGGGATAGCATCAAATAATTTGATGCTTTCTCGATCAAAGTAGTTCCACGAGATCAAAATAACATGGCTGATTCATTGGCCATCTCAGCCTCTCTCATGCTCCCTCACCCAGGGTTAAAAATGAATACATATACCATTGAAGTGGTTTTTTACCCAAGTGTGCTAGATAATTCACAACACTGGCAAGTGTTCAATGATGAAAACCAACTTATCACTTTTTTTGAGAAAGCTGACAATTTCAAAAAACTCCATTTTGATGGATCAACTTCTACGTGTCGTGAGTCTCTCACCGGTCAAGCACATGAATCTGAAAAGGATACGATGATACAGCTCAAAGGAAATAAGATTCTGAAAGGTTTGGTTTCCTTAGAACGATTATTTGATAATCATGACCATTTTGTTAAGAAAAAGTGACAGGATGATCCTTGCTCTTCTCTAGAAACTGAATCCGTCAATCTGGGTACTGCGGAACATCCTCGTTCTGTGAATATCAGGAAATCTTGTACGCCCGAGGAAAAGTGAAAATTCATTAAGTTGCTAAAAAATTACATGGATGTGTTGGCGTGGTCTTGTGTTCATCTGAATTCGTTCAAGCTAAAGGACATTCATCATGACATTCCGCTCAAGGACGACGCCAATCCTTTGCGTCAAAAGTAAAGGCATTACAACCCCAAAATATCAGGTACCATCCAAGCTGAAATTCAAAAAATATTGGATGCAAGAATTATTTTTCCAATTCATCACAATACCTGGGTTGCAGATATTGTGCCTGTGCTAAAGAAGAACAACAAGATACGCATATGCGTGGACTTTCACAACTTGAACTAGTCATCCTTAAAAGATAATTATCCACTGCCGATAATGGATCAAGTACTACAGGTAGTAACCGGTTCAAAAATTTTGTCTATGCTTGACAGTTTTTTAGGTTACAATAAAATTGAAGTCATGCCTAAAGATCAGTTCAAGACAACATTCACCACTCCTTGGGGTACCTTCGCCTATAACAGAATGTCGTTCGGTTTGATCAACGCCGGTGCTACCTTCTAACAAGCAATGAACTTTTCATATAAAGGTATGATGGGAAACGTCATCGTGGTTTACCTAGATGACCTGACCCATGTTCTCCAAAAGATGAATTGATCACTGTGATCATTTGGAACAAGTCTTGATCAGATGCCGAGACCATGGAATCTCGCTAAATCCCAAGAAGTCAGTTTTTGGGGTCACCAAAGGAAATTTGCTGGGACAGATCATCAACAGAGAAGGAAATAAGATAGATGTCGAAAGATTCAAGGCTATTCAGAGCCTTACTCTACCTACAAGAAAGACTGGCGTTCACTCTTTCTTCGGAAAGGTAAATTTTCTTAGACGCTTTGTTCCTAATTTTGCTGAAAATAATCGTCATATATTTAATATGATTAAAGGGTCCCAAACATTCCGATGGAGTGAGGAAGGAAAGACATCATTCAAAGATGTAAAAACCTCCATTGCCCACGCTCCTATTCTAGTGTCTCCTGACTTCAGCAAAGACTTCATGATGTACAATTATTCCTCTGCGCATATTATATCAGCTATCTTGATGCAAAAGAACTCCGAAGATATTGAATCCTCAATTGCTTTCATGAGCTCTCCTCTTAAGCCTCATGAAATGAAGATGTCAAAATTGGAAAAACATGCCTTTGCCATGGTAAAAGTAGTCAAGAACTTCCACTACTATATTCTGAATTCTCATACAATAGTGTTGGTTCCTGACACGGCTGTTAAGTCTATCCTGACTCAATAGGAGTTAGGGAGCTTACGAAGGAATTAGATCACAAAGGTCCAAGAATACAATCTAGACATCAAACCAACCAACTTTGTAAGAAGTAAGGGCCTGTGTCGGCTGATGGCTGAAAATAAAGACTCAGAGGTACCTGAAGAGAAAGCTGATCACATTGATGGAGAACAAAATGAACTAGAGAAAGCAGATTTTTTTCCCATGGTTCTATTCATCGCCACCAACGACGAATGGTATTCTGACATTGCATTCTTTCTCACCTATGGCGAGTTCCCAATTAACCTAACCACAAAGGAAAAGTGAACGGTGAAGCTCAGAGCCGTAAGATATGTCATATGGGATGATGGATTATACAAACGTGGAATTGACGGTGTTTTTCTACGATATGTTGACAAGCCGCAACAGGTGAAATTGTTGGAAAGTTTTCACAACTCAGCCTGTGGTGGTCACTTCTCCTCATCTGTGACATCACATAAAATCATTTGGGGTAGGTACTACTGGCCAACACTATTTCAGGATGTAGCCACCTGGGTAGCAAAATGTGAACTTTGCCAACAGTTCATTGGCAAACAAAAGTTACATGTGTTTCCCCTCAGGCCTGTCATCATTGACGAACCATTCAGGCAAATGGGGAATTGATTTCACTGGAGTGCTCAATCCTCAATCGAGTGTTGGGCATAGTTACATCCTAAAAGCAATGGATTACTTCAAGAAATGGGTGGAGGCCATATCTGTCAAGCATGCTACTTCTGAAGTTGTTTGCAACTTCATTAAGGAGAATATTATTGTGAGATTTGACATTCCACACAAAATCGTTGCTGACAACGCTTCCAACTTCTCTTCACGGGAAGTTATTTGTTTTTTTTATGGATACGAAATAAACTTGGCTCATGCTTCTGATTATTATCCTCAGGGAAATGGTCAGGCAGAATCCAACAACAAGAACCTGGTAACTATCATACGGAAGCTAGTTGATGAAAACCAATGGTCCTGGCACAAATCATTGTACGATGCTTTGTGCGCAGATCGTATCACTCCAAAGAGGTCTCTTAGCATGTCACCTTTCCAAGTGTTATATGGGATCAATGCTGAAATCTCTATCTCAATGGAACTTCCTGCTTTGTGCTTGGTTCGAGCAATTGAAGATGAAAATTTTTAGAATTCTCTTAAAAAGAGGATTATGTACCTAACGGAACTTGAAGAAAAGTGAGTGAAAGTGGTCAAAAAGATCATTGAACATCATAATCAAGTTAAGATACTGTTCGAAAAGAAAGCTAAGCAGAGAGATTTCAAAGTGGGATATCTTATTATTCTGTGGGACAAACGAAGAGAATCGAAAGGTATGCACGGGAAGTTTGACTCTCTTTGGAGAGGGCCATACAAAATCAAGCAGCTCAATGGAGGGAATAGTTTATATCTCTCATATCTGGACGGAACCAAACTCCCAGCTTCCCTATAGTGGGCAGCACCTGAAGATCTTCAGGAAGTAGAGTTTGCTCTCTTCTTTGTAGAGTTTTCTTGTTCATTGTGTGTTTTCTTTCTATTTGTGGTGTGTTCCCTTTCTTTTCCTTTTTTTTCGCCCCTTGGTCGCCCTTTTTTTTACTCTCTATAACCCAATGGATAGGCACATGAAAAATATGGGATCCTCTACCCTTAAGTTTCACTCAAAGATAGGCCCCAGAAAGAGCCAGCTGTTATCCTACAAAATTGACAAGGGAAATTTGTAGGTAACTATACCAAAAATTTTGTTTTGGCCCCTAGGGAAGTTTGATAACGTTCGAAGTAGCCCAAAACTCCCTTTCAAAAAATCAGGTTGTTTCAGGACTTAGCCACTTTTTACTTATCCTTCGGCGCAGAAATTTGTGTGTTGACATGTCTAAAACTGCGCCATTTTACAAAGGGCAGAAATTTGTGTGTCAACATGTACGAAACTGCACCATTTTACAAAGGGTAGAAAATTGTGTGTTGACATGTGTGAAACTGCACTATTTTACAAAGGGTAGAAATTTGTGTGTCGACATGTTTGAAACTGCGCCAATTTACAAAGGGTAGTGTTATCAACGAATCACAGCACCCTTCTATGGTTTATACAAGCGCATATATTTCAACTCACAGTGTGATTGGATAACATGGGTACTATCTCCAAGTTGTGGGACTTGCTACTTGAGATAGACCTCCAGAGAAAGTTGGTTCTTGCTCCTAAACTACCTGTCACAATCTACTCTAATGCAGGGGAAACTAACTATTCTAATCTAAATTTCCAAGGGACTAGGGGGAGAGAATGCATAAAATGAAAGCCTACACTAAAGTGGTGATACACCAAAAAAGGAGGGTGTGAGAGTAGTCTTCAAATGCGTGAAATACAGAAGCAAAGTGCACACTAGAAGAGGTGATGACAGTTCTCCACAATCTAGCAAAACGCATTCACAACAATATTTCAAACATACACAATGATAATGGATCCCTGCATGAACATAATAATAGACACAATATTCTTGTAATCAAGGTTGAAGGGGCAAGAAGAATGCAAGAAAACACAGCAGGGGAAGATACATCCACAAACTTATATTTTATTGCTTCATAATATGCACAGTTCAATCTATTACAAGATAAGGGCCTGGATCACCATGCAAGGAGTCCAAAACAAGGGCCTGTAACACATCAGCTTCACAAAGCAATTTTGGCAGAGCTTTGCTATAAAAAACTACCTCCCTCTACAATGAGCCCAACACTCCAATTTATAAGAAAATGAGAAGAGAGAGAGAAGGGAAAATGGAAATCCTGAAATTTGTCCTTCAACCACTTGTAAGAGACATTAAATGGAGTAAAATGATTTTATATTACTTGTAAAAAGGTTCCCCATACTGTCCCAGGTGCTGCAGCAGAGAAAGAATGATGACCATGCCTCTTAATTGCACTCCCAACCACCAAATAAAACACTGTTATGAACCCGGCCACGTTTTATAAAAAACCTCCATCGATATCTCATCAAATATGGAATTTCTTGATTTCTGTACATCGGTCTCAGAGCCACAATTCCAACGGTACCAATTTTGTGTGATTTCGTTGAGAAATGCAAAAGTTATGGCCTTCTGAGTGCGGGCAGCTATTTTGGGTCTGGCAGGCGTTTTCTGTCATTTGACGGGAATGAGCATTAACTGACTGGAGCCGAATATGTTTCTTTTAATTAAATATATCTACCCTCATTAAAGTCCAATTTTCCAATTTTGTGAAAATCGGAGCTTGGAGTCAAAAGTTATAGCCGTTTGAAGTTTCACGGGTCAAACGTTGACTTTTCTTCTTTGCCTTCAGCCGTTTCGGATTTTCGCGTCCCCCGCGTACTTTTGTCCCAACTATCCCATGGACTACCTGGGACACATTCTCCCATATCAGCCGATTCGGGCTTCCTTGTCCCTGCTTGTGGCTTTTTCACCTTTTCGCGTCTCACGCGTCCCTCGCGTACCGACGTCCCAACTGTCCCGCGGACCGCCTGGGACAAAAATGTCTGACTTAGCCAATTTTATTTGTATTTCGGCCCCAAGCTTGGTACGACGAACCTTGGTACGACCCGCATTGGTACGATCCACACCCTTCAGACCCAAAATGCTTCAAAACAGTCCTGCAACCTTATTTTTGCATTTTTTCCATTTTTTCTAACTCGTTGGGATTTCTTCTTTGATGGGAGAGTTAGAAAGAAGCCGAGGGGGCCCCGAAAAACATGATTTTGGGCCTCGATTCAATCTACTTTCTCGGGACTGAATAATTTGATGCATGTTATCAAAATTACCTTGAGGGTGAATTTTGGATAACAGGTAGAAATTTGTGTGTCAACATGTTTGAAATTGCGCCATTTTACAATGGGAAAAATAGTTTTTCTTTCTTGGATGTGTTGATCATTTTTGCAGAATATTTAAAAAAAATTGTTAGCATTCATGATGACCTCATCCATGTTGCACCATGGGATGTTGCCATCCAAAAACTTGCCAAAGTCAACTATTGACTTTTTTAGATATTTTCTAGATCTTTTGTAAATATCTTGTAAGATATTTGGTAAGTGGTGGGTTTGCTTTTATCTTCTTTCCTCCTCTCCTTCTATAAATACTAGAATACTTTTTGTATTCAGGGTGATTATTTTTTGTATGAAAAGAGAAGTGAGGAAATAAAGACTTTGTGTTTTCTTGCAACAGAAGAAATATTAATACACATATTAAGACTTTGTGCTTAATATGCATGTTATTTGCATCAGATATTTCTTAAGTTAGATCTATGTTTTTTTTATTCTATTAGATTCATTCCTACTATTGTCATATTTTCTTCAATATTGCTTTAATTTTTTATGCAAGTAAGTTTGTCTCTGTTTACTACCAGCCCAAAGCATAAACCTTCTGAACTTTCTGTCTTGGAATTCATCTTTTTTCTTCCTTCAGATCTATCCTCCTCCGTTCCTTCCTTCCCACCTTTCTTTTCGTAGTTGGAGCTACCTCTACTGGGATGAGATCCCAAACCCCCCTGAAGTTAGAATAGTGTAGATTTGCACAGATTCCTACTTGATAGATTAGCAATAAACCAGTTTCACTTCCCTGTCTTGAAGAAGGGCTCTTCCTTGCACACTGATTGCCTATTTTCTCTCGACTAGCCTAACCGACAGATTTTCGGACCAACATGGGAAATCTTGGAAAATTTTCCCTTTTACAAAAATGGGGTAAAATGGAAGAATTTTTCCGTGTTTCCATTGGGACCCACGTGGATGACCCAAATTTAAAGTAAAGATCAATGGCACCTATGAGTCTGAATTTGATTTTCCCCCATTTTTACTGAAACACACCTGGAAGTGCGTGTCTCCATGATTTCTTAGTATTTCCTACATGCCAAACAAAGAAGTGAGTTAATTTTGATATCTAATCTTGGGGGGAGAGATCTGGAGACATCTTTCACCATTAAAATGGTCTGACTATGGAGCTCAATCTGATTTTCCATTTTTCTTGTCCCGAGCATGTAAGGAACCAAATTTGATACATTAGGGGTGGAAGTGGTTGGTGAGTTGAAGGATGAGTGTTCTACTAGATGAAGGAGTTGAGTGCTTAGATTTTTGAAGAGATATGCCGCATGAACACCTGATAACTTGTACAGATCTGATTTTAGGAATCGCGATCGAGATCATGGTGAGCACTGGTACATTAAATGTTTTTGTCTTTTGGTGAAGAAGAGGCTCTGTTGTAAATGTTATAAATGGCACAAATTATTCATGAAAATGGTTGGAGAGTTAAAGGTCAAAGAAAATTCCCAAGAGCAAAATTTGACAAAGCTTGTGTTTTGAGAAGCCGTCTGAGAAGCCTGTATATCTATTTTGTATTAATTTTTATGGTGTCAAGGTGGTTGCAAGTGTACATCCATTGAAAAGCTCTGAGATTTTTCTAGAAAATTTTCGCTGCTGATAAATTTAATCTAATTTGAGTTATTCTATGTTGATCTTGAGTGAAATGTGTTTGTTTCATTTCTGAATGTCTGCAAATAGTTTTTCTTGTGCTTGTTGCAATATTGTATCAAATTTTTTGTTAATCACACATGTCTCAATCCTTGTGACAATTTAGTGGCATCTACAATCTCATTTCTCAGAAGAGATTTCATCGGGGGGTGAAATAAATGATTTAAAATCACTTTTCTTTCATTTGTTGATAGAGATTATTTGTAAGCCTCTAGGTGTACCTTAGGTGTGAATAATCTTAGGTTTTGATGTTTTATTAGGTCTTTTAACTAGAGCCTTCATGTTATAATCTCATAGATTGTGTTAAAATGTTTTAGTCTGGGCCTCCATTAAAGAACATATTATGGTTAAAGGAACATTTTAGCTATTTGGAATTATTCTATTGTGTAGAATTTCCATTTTTTAAGAGTTCTTAGAGATTTGGAAATCAACTTCATTCTGCCTCACATCCCATCAAATTTTTTTTAAAAACAACTAACTCTACCGATACTACAGCAGTTTGTCATGTGTGTATACAAATGCATAAATTTTACTACCAAAAGATGCAGAAACAATTAGGATTCCAAATGTCTTTAGTAACCTGAACCCTTCCTTGAGAATATCTCCACTATCTAGAGTGACAACTCGTGATAGTAAGATATTGTTGCATTGATCATATTTTCTTCAAGGTCTCCTTAACAACTTCATTAGGAAGGATATCTCCATTTCCTCCATGAATAACATCTTATAAAAAGGTTCTCTCACCTTGGTTGAAAGGAACAACCATAAAGTGGTGAGGATAGGTCAAATCCTCTTAAGGTGCTACCCATTCTTGTTCAAAGCTTGGGTGCCTAAAAGTAAGATAGATTTCTTCCCCGACTACAAAATGACATACATGATCATCTATCTTCCTCTAAGCATTCTTCCAAGTCCATGATGTTGCTCAGCCTATGAAGGAGATTAATTTTTTTTACCAACACGCTTATGACATCGTTGTTGGGGTCCTATTCAAGTTACTGAGAGTATTTGCTAATTCACTGCCAGCTCAAATCTGTTTAGCCTTTCAAGAACACTTATGGCACTATTTCTGGGGACATAGTGATTGCATTTCATATTCAAACTCTGGTAAAACACATCTTATATACTCCAAGTTTCTAGTGCAATTATTTAAGTTTCTACACCTAGTGCACTAGATTTCATTGATAGATCTGGGTAAAGAAAAGTCAAAGTCTCTCCATTTCATGTTTCTAGTGTTGAAAAACATTTGACAGATCATATTTAGTGCATCTACACAAATAAGGTGGAAATCCTTAGTGGCGAATCCCTGTTGATCTAATTATTGAAGAGTTCCAGTGTCTTAACCTCTGTAAAGTGAGTTTTGGTACTAATCTTTGCAAAGAGGAAGGTAGAAGGTCTTTCTTTTCCAGGGATCCTGCTAGGACATTATTTCCTGAGATAGGAAAATCATAATCAGAAGGAAGAAAATCCTGAAGAGCTTTTTGAGATCAACCAACAAGAAAGGGGATCTCCATTGATGAGAGTGATCGGCCTATTATTGAAGACTGCAATTCAAGTGTTTTTGAATTAGGTAGCATCTTTGTGGGATTGAATTCTCCAACTGGAAAAGGGCCTTCGTTTGATTTTGAAAATTTTTCTTCTCATTCTTCCCCTATCTTTTCAGAAGTTGATAGGGATTTTAAAAAGACAAGGCCTTTAGGGGATACCCATTTTGAAAGTTATACCCCTGTGTTTCAAATACCTTCTTCCCCTCATCAATTTGTCACCCCTCTAGGGTCACCTCCTCAAAACAAAATGGCCTTTCCCCCACGCAAACCTCCATTTATTGTAAATACCTTTGGACATATAAATTTTGTAAGGATGGTTGGTTATCCAAATGCAGTTCCTCAAGAAGTAAGGAACAGACTGCCAAAGTTCCAAGGAAACAATGTTATAATTGATGATCAACATTTAAATCCTTTTATCAATATGATGTAAGACTTTGAGATTGAACGTGAGGATGTGTATATCAAGTTGTTTATCCATACTATGGAAGAGGATGTAAGGGATTGGTATAAAGCTTTTCCAGATAACTCTATTGATTCTTGGACTGAGATGAGAAATGCATTTAAATTGCAGTATGGTGATAGAACTGACCCTAGGTTTCTTTTAACAAAATTTGAAAACATCAAAAATAATCCTAATGAGTCAGTACATGATTTCAACACAAGGTTTAACAAGATCTTGAGGATATTTCCTTTTAGAATAAGGCCATGTGATGAATCATGTTTAATCAAATATTCATATGCATTTAATAAAATGGTTGCTTACTGCTTGAGGGAATAAAACCCTACTTATTTGAGGTAGGCCTTCACTATGGCCTTGTAAGTTGAAAAAAATATCAAGGCAATTGGATATCCTCTAAAAAGGGAGGGTGTAAAGTTGATTAATCAAGAAAAACCTCAGACAAGCAAGGCTACTGATTTGGAAGAAGTTGTGAAGACTTTAGTAGGGGTTGTCAAAGAAATTTCCTACAAACTATCCAGGACTGAGAAAGGAATTAGGCACATCTCACAAGGTCAACACAAGTAGAAAGGCATAGACAGGTTAAAAAATCACCAAATATCTAATGATAGCGGTAAGGGACATGTTGGATTTGGAAATAGGCAGTCCCAGGTCAGGGAGAACAAAACGGTACCTGATCCTTTGGCTATCAGAGTTACTGTTGAGGAGGAGACATATGTCATTGATTGGTGTGATAGATGTTTCATGCCCCATGCTCCATTTGAGGAAGATCAGCAGGAAGAAGAAGAAGCCGATGATGATAATGATGATGATGTCTGCATGATGGGTTGTTCCATGAGCTCACAACAAGGGGCAACTTAAACTGAGGTGATAAGTGCGTGGACTACTGCCATTTTTTGGGATTGCATTCATAGGGTAAATATTCTTCCTCCCTATCATACTTTAGAGGTAGATACTGTACAAGCTTTTGAATTTCCCAATAATGAATTTGAATACTTAAGGGATTTAATGATAAAGAAGAATGATGGAGGAATCCCCTATGAGGAAGATAGATAGTTACTGATGAATGTTTTGGTTGCTCAAGAGAAGGAATATAACACAAAAAGTAAGGTTGTCAAAGGGGCAGGGCCTCAAGGTAAGTCAAAATCTCCCTTACTTTCAAACATCCCTGAAGAGGCTCCTAAAAAAGATACATCTCTTTTGAAGATATTCTATTTGATCAAGATTGGACATAAATACCTCTATGCGGAGAGAAGATCATTCTTAGAGAAGAATGTTGCATGGAAATTTTGAAAGATATTCAATCTTTCCTAGGCATGAAGTATAAGGGCTGAGTGGAAATTGACTGCTAGCACTTATTTTCTCCTGATTACTCTAACAAATACCCATGTGAAGATCTCCAATCAGGCTCCTTTTGTGAAAATTAAAGTCAGCATGTAGATGGCTACAAGTGGGATAAATTAACAAAAATTCATGTATGCTATCTTGCATTTGATTGTTACGTGGAGAAAAAAAGAAGAGAAACCTGTACAGAGGAGAATTGGCTACGTGAAGCCTAAAAATCACCTACATTAAATGTGATATCATTTTACTAGAGATGAATAATCTACCAAGGAAACATGGAGTCTCTCAAAGCCACGCCAAATTATAAGCGTGAATGACATGATCAAGACTGTTGAAAGTCGTGACATCATATCACAAGCCGTAGAACACCATCCATAAGATCCTGAAAGATCCGGTTTCTACTTTTCATTGCTTAATGAACTACCCAACACTAGAAACCTTGTCTTCGATGAATTGGTTCACAAAGGACTCTTGGATTATTTGCTTTCCGACGTTAGCTATCAAGCAAAGAGAGTTCGAGAAGAACTAGAAGCTAGGTATGATTTCGGTTGCGAAGATGAATTCCTGATAAAGCATCGCAGTCGCTCAACACACGAATATCATGAGCAGCTACAAGCTAGTACTTCTCACTAGTGAGTAAATTTGTAATATGTCTTCAAGTTATGTTATTTTTAAAAACAAAATTGTAATATTTTCCTTCAAGACACATAGAATAGTCAATCTAATGGATTAAATCGATACTAGCTATGTATATTGCATTCTATTTTTATTAATACATATATCATATGATATTTATATTTCATTGTATAATTAGAGAAAATATTTATTGTTGTCAACATTCTTCATTCTTATTAGATCTTCTTTATCTATATAAATTAAACTTTTGAGAATGTGTTGTGGATATCTTTTATATTATTTTTATGGAAGAATTGTGTCTATTATTAGTTAGTAAATATGTCTTTTCTTCTCTATGAAAGAGATCTTTGCATCTCTATAACACACAATAAATTTTATGATTTCCTAGGGTTTCAACTTCTAGCACCATTGATGTAGCATATCCTACTCCAGCTCAATAGTAGTAAGTCCTTTAGTGCAAAAGGAATTATAATAATCGATAAATTTGAATAACACATTAAAAACATAGTATAAAGAATTATACAATAGAGAAATGCTAAATGAATTTCGTGTCATTATTTACATTGGATATAGAAAATATTTTAGTTTCATGCTCATCGTTAGCATTAGTTTAGTTTAATACATTGTTGTTATGTATTTGTTGATGGACAGTTATAACTGTCCTCCTTCCTCCCGTAGCCTTTATATTTGGCTTTTCTCAAGACACAAAATACATTGAATTGAATACATTAAATAAATAATTCATTTTCTCCCGCTATCATTGGTATCAGAGCAACCTGCAAAGTTTCTCTTTTGGCATGTGAAGACTAAAGCAACCTGCAGCATTGCATTAGAAACCTAAATACTGTTGGATGTGGATCTTTGGCATATTTGTTTGTAGTTATCTAGGACCTGTGGTGTGGCACTAATTATTTATCCAGTGACCAAACCTGAGAACATGGGGAGGGCCTATGTGGAAGTTTATCCAGTGATTGATGACCTATGTATAGGAGACCTGCCTGAAGAAAAAATCACAACTCCATTTCTATGTGGAAATTTGACTGGACATGTCTTTGGAGAAGTGGATGTTAGTGTGCAATGATCTGTTGCTGCGTTGGAAGCAAAGAAAAATTTATTCTTTGTATTTTTCCTAAAAGCGGAAACATGGCAGTATTTATTTTTCATGAAAGAAGAATTGCGTGTTGATATGAAGACCTGTGTATTGTTGGCATTGGAATGTGTGGATGTGGTGTGCATTGTGGCTAGTTTTGTCTAGAATTTGGCTACATATCTGAAGTAGAGAATAATCCTACGTTGATCAGAATCCTAAAGTGACAAGTGTAGTGTGCAACACCCGACAATCTCTGCTCCAAAAATATTGCTATCCAATGCCCAACTCTTGAAAGGGACAAAATTTCATCGTATAGAAAACCAAGATGAGGATGATTCTTCAGTTTGAAGATCTTTGGGGGATTTTTTTTGGCATGGACACCCCTCCCACAGATGCTGATCTATTGGCTAATTATGAAAAGGATGATGTAAAATCATTAATGCTTATCACTCTGAGCCTTTCTGATGAGGTTCAACCTCACATTCGGGAAGTAACCACTTCCACTACAACATGGGCCATGTTGTGTACTATCTATAAAGCCAAGAATCTGACGATGATGCTACATCTTCAGACAAATCTTCACACGATGAGTATGCATGATGGAAAATCAGTCAAAGCCTTCTTTCGGCATGTGGCCAAGTTACGCGTAGAACTTTCTGCTCTCAGTGAACCGGTGGATGACAAGTTGCTAGTCCCTATCACCTTGTGAGCACTTCCTTCCCAGTTTTAGACACTGATCACCATGTTGACCATCACTCAATAGGAGGTGAGTTTTGTCAAATTGGTGAATTATCTCCAACAGGAAGAAGCCATTCAATATTATATTGGAAGGTGATCAAATATATGCTTTTCCAACCAAAAAAAACATAGGATGTGTGATAAAACTCATCTTTGGTCTAGAGTTTGGAACTTTTGAGATTGAAAATTTGAAAAAAAAATGTACCAGTTTTATCGAAAATTATGTGGGATGGTGCAATTACATCACTATGTGCATCACCTTTTGTCACTCTTTCTCAGAAAATGTTTACTTTGTTTGTGTGTCATTTTGACACTCCGTAATACACAAATATGACATTGTTGGCATCATTGACTAAAAACTATTACATTTTTTAGTCAATTTTAAAAAACAAATAAATTTATAGGATCGAAACAATTTTTTTTCTTTCTATTTTTTAATAAAATTTGTAAATCTGATATATCTTTTAGTCATAAAAATTTCGCTAATACAAACTTTTTAAGAGATCGCAAAAACAACAATAAAATATCACAAAATTATCAAATCTACTAATGTTAAAACCTATTTATACCAACTCCTCCATAAAGGCACATTTCTTCAAATTCACTGGTATGTTATTCTCACGTAATCGTTGCAGCACTTCCCTCGAGTGCTCCAAATATTTTAATACTTTAAATCAAACATTATATATAAAAATATTAATTGTAGTGAAAAAACTCGCACAATATAAATTTTAATTTATCATAGTTAAAAGTTAAACAATATAAATTAATAAAAAGTTGAAAGAAGACTTCAAAATCCTTACTATATCTAGCTCGAATCTCTCTATAGAAGATAGAGTCGGGCCCAGATAGAGAGATAGGAGAGGATATAGAGAGAGGGGCCTCCCATCTATTTATGGGGTCTCCTCCCATCTAGATAGATAGGGGAGGTGCCCCACAGAGATATCAGTATAGGGGCTTCTCTCTCCAAGGAAGATCTATATAGAGATTTTTTAATTTGATTCCAGTTTTTTATATTACCATTCTGTCATCCGGGTTATTCAAAATATCCACATGTATACATTGTCATAATTACAGCTCCGATTTTCACAAATGATTTTTCTATTCTATCATAACATTGTTTAATTGTTTTGATTTTTGATTTTTGATTTTAAAATGGTCGTGTTTTAAAACTTACTCTGTTCAAACAAAGCACGCATATTTGAGTTTGAAATTATTTTTGTTTGAAAAATACTCTCTTCAATGGAGACGCGAATTGTTTACTTTCGAAGTATAGTCGTATTCGAAGATCTAATCTCTTAAAAGAAGATTATTGGCATGTGAAGGTTCTGATGACGACGTCGAAACTAGACATAATTTAACAAAAAATTGGAAGCACGTTTCATGGAATGGAATTTAGAAGAGGGAGACCGTGAATGAGATATTGGTGGTGGAAGAATACAGAGATTGTTTGTTTGATTCACTTTCAAGGCACAAGAATGGTACACCGTACTCTGTGATGAATGGTCACATTGTTTTAGTCAAATTGGACTAGAGACTCTTCCTTATGAATGGTATGGCATTCCAATGATATGGGACCATATTGAGCTCTCTTCCTTGATTTGAATATTCTTGGAGTTATTACAAACAAGCTCAACACCTTCGCTAGAATATAATCTATCATAATTGGGTGTGTGTCTTTTCACCCAACATATTTTTATAATTAGTGTTGTATTTTTCCTATATACTAGCAATCGCATGTGCACAATGCAATGTGAACGCCGAACGGTATATGTTATTTGATTTAGAGGGATAGTAATTACTTTTGTAGTTGATGTTGATAAAGGGTGTGATTGATTTTTTAAGTTTAGGAATATAGATGAAGCATTACATTTAAATATTCTATGTCTACATTTCAAATTTGTTACAAATTTGTATGTATACATTTGTAAATCTTATATCATGAATGGTAGTTTTTGCGGATTATATTATTCGAACTAAACATGAATCCATGAAGACTTTCGTACATGGAGGTGTGTAGAAAAGGCTATAAGAGCCTTGGATTTGAGGGCTACTTTTCAAAAGTCCACATTGCATGTAATGGAGAAATGGTAAGTGACTCAGCAAGAAGTTATGTATTGGGGTATTGTGTGGTGTTTGTTGTTATGTATTGGGGTTTTGTGTGGTGTTTCTTAGCCCATTGTGATGCCAGATCTACTGGGTTTTGTAAGGGTGTAATTCCCGTTAAAACAAACCACTTGAGACCCAAGAACAACCTAGGATTAGTTAGGGAAAATTATGGAATAATTATTTTTTGTTTAAAAGAATCTACAACCAAGTTACAAGACAACAGTTGTCACTAAAAGGTTCTGGAACAATTCGAATCCATTAGGATATACTTTTATTTTATTAATAATTAATAGAGGTGATAAGGTCCAAAATTTAAGGTTAGAAGTTTCAATTAGGTTCACAAGGAAAAATTCCTCACCATACCCACTCTCTAACAGGCTTAAAGTTTCAACTTGAGATTTCTCATACATAGCGCATTCAAATTTTTCCTAGATTATTCCCATTGTGATCACAGGAAATTTCCTGACAATCTTGTCCATTGATATAAAGAATGATCCTCCTAACTCCTTCATATTTTCAATTATGGGGGCTACGGTGGGCTACTTCTTGGCTGAAAATTTTCACCAGACAGAATCATATTATTCTTGGATAGGAAATTTCGAGTCTCCCAGTGGATGAAAATTTGCCCAAAGGGTAGGTTTGCGTGCCGCAGGGAGACATTTGGAAAAAATTCTACATGGGGCCAAAAAACCACATTTTCACCCATGCTCCCGCAGATCTACCAATCCACAAGGGACACGTGGCGCTTCACAAGTCAGCGCAGGGAGAACGAGGCGACGGGGGACAATTTACAAATTCTCCCGTGTGGGGTGAAAGTCATCCTTGCGCCCACACTCCCGTGAGTTTGCAAAGGACACATGGCATCTCCTAAGCCAATGCAGGGAATGCGTGTGGCAGGGAGAAGAATTGACTTAACACCCGAAGGGCTAAGAGTGTACAAAGACCCATGCCTCTGCCGACACCTCGCGATGCCACATGGCAGCCCCTAATTATTACGGGCCGGACTGGAACAGTAGGGAAAACTTGGAAAAAATTTCAAAAATTTTCTAATCTCAGATGCTAAAGACAAAAATGGATTCGTTCCTCCAGCGATGCCTCGTTGACGCCACGTCTCATCCACATGAGGCTGAATATGCGGGCCGGCGGGGAAAGTTTTTCCTCCACCGTGCCTCGTGAAATTTTCCCAAAGTTTTCTAAAAACGCTAAGTTCAGAAGAGGATCCGCTCCTCCGCTATCACCTCATGGTTCCACGTGGCAGCCTCTGATTCATTGTAGGCCGATGAGGTGGTGGAGAAAACTTTGAAAATTTTCCCAAAATTTTTCCTAAGTGCTTAAGGGAAAAAAATATCAGGCTGCAGGCCTACCAAAGAAATTTTTCCCAAAATTTTAACGCTACGTGAAGAAAACTTCAGAAGGCCATAACATTTGATAGAGAGCTCAATTTGGGGAAAACAAGGACTTTCTAGAAATCTCTCAACATCCTCTTTGCACATAGCTCATTAATTTTGGTTTTGATAAAGTTTAAGGTGTCAACTTTAAGAAAACATCGTGTAGCCTTTTAGAGTGTGAACTGGTAAATTTTAACTTGTTAGATATGTTCAATTTGATCTTCATCCTCTCTCAACATGTGAAATAGACATGGGGGTTTGTTCTTAGCTATCAATTTAGCATAGATTTCATTCTTGGGTTAATTTGTTTGATTGAGGCTCAGATTAGGAAATTTCCTTTCCTTTTAAGGTTGTTATTGAGAATCGTTTGCTTGAGGCTCAAATTAGATGTTTGGAACATTGGACAAAATGACTGCAAAAAGATAGTAAAACGGTTCAAGCTGATTTTACTAAGTTTTCTAAGAAAATTTCTTAACTATTAATGTCTAGATGAATTTGTTTAGAGCCTACCACTTCAATTTAATTATTTAATTTGTTATTTTATTGTTGCAAGTTTGAACTGTGCGTTTTTGGTTTAGATAATTGCCAGTTTGTGTTAGCTAATTAATACATCTGTTTGTTATTTATCAATGAACAGTTTCATAACTGTTTCTTCCACGGCTTCCTCCCTCTCAACCTATATAATGGCGTGAGCTCTGTATCATTGAATGTAGCAATATATACAATCTATTTGGAGCTCTATCATTGGTATCAGAGCAAGTTTGAGTGCCTGTCCCGTTTTTTTTGCTGTGCGTGCGTGAAGGAGGAGAGGAGACTGAGTGCCTGTCCCGTTTTTGCTGTGCGTGCGTGAAGGAGGAGAGGAGACTGTCCCGTTTTTGCTGTGCGTGGAGTGTTCTTTGTTGTGCGTGGAGAGGAATGAGACTGTCCGTTTGCTGTTTTTTACAGTGCTGAACCTATGTGTGGAGGAGAGCAGGAGCCTGAAACCTTCTTCCGTGTGTGCATTTTGCATGGCATTTTTGTTTGACACTCAGAAACGTGTGGAGAGGTGACCAAGGAACCCTGCAAGGAAGCTGTGGCCGTGGAGGGATAGTTGGAGGAGCCCCTGAGTGTGAAAGATATTTGCTTGCTGTGAGTGAAGATTCAGAACCTGTGCGTAACCTCTGCCTGCGAGGAAGTTGCTTGCTGTGCGTGGAGAATCAGAACCCATGCATGAACTTTGCCTGCGAGCAAGCTGTGTGCTGTCCTTGGAGTGTGGAAGACAAGAAGAATCATACTACCTATAGAACCACGTGAAAGACCATCCAAACCCCTGTATGTGTAAGTAAAGCTGGGAAATTACAAAGTAGTGTGTGCGCATATGTCTCAAATTTCTGATGCACAAAGCACCGCGAGCAATGCACCAAATATTTGGGCATTGAATGACAATGAAGACACCACTGGGCTGTTCTTTTCCTTGGTCAACGAGCTACACAACACTGGGAACATTCTCTTTGACGAGATTGTGCACCGAGGACTGTTGGAATATTTTTGGTTCGATGTTCGATGTCAAACACGGTGGATTCGTGCAGAACTTGAATGTGGTTATGATGCAGATGACGAACGCGAAATAGAACACCCACAGGAGCATCGGTGTCTCACTACACGAACCTATAGAGCCCATCTTCGGGATAGATTCCTTCAGTAAGCATTGTAGCCATTTTTGAAAAATAAATAAATAAATAAAATACATTTTTGAGTTTTTGAAAATGTCTGCTCCAAAAATATTGCTATCTGATGCCCAACTCTTGAAAGGGCCAAATTTCACCACATGGAAAACCAAAATGCGGACAATTCTTCAATTCGAAGATCTTTGGGGGATTGTCTCTGGCAAAGACGCCCCTCCCACAGACGCTGATCTATTGGAAAATTATGAAAAGGCTGATGCGAAAGCGCTAATGCTCATCACCCTGAGTCTTTCTGATGAGGTGCAGCCATACATTCGGGAAGCAACTACTTCTTCTCAGGCATGGAGCACATTGTGTACCATCTACGAAGCTAAGAATCTGACGACAAAGTTACAACTTCAATCAAAGCTTCATACGATGAGTATGCATGATGGCGAGTCAGTAGACGCCTTCTTGCGGCGTGTAGCTAAGTTACGTGCAGAACTCTCTGCACTCGGTGAACCAGTGGACGACAAGTTGCTAGTCCCGCTCACCCTACGAGCTCTTCCTTCCAGGTTTCAGACACTGATCACCACGTTGACAATCACTCAACAGGAGGTGAGTTTTGCAACCCTGGTGAATTATCTCCAGTAGGAAGAAGCCATGCAAAATGTACAAGAAGCCTTCGAAGATAAGGCTCTTATCACGAGGCAAAAACATAAGCCTCGGAAAGGGCAATCAGCCCCCCAGAATCAGAAGCAGCATGCTCAGCAGCCATCTTCACAGTGGCCATCACAGCGGCCACCCCAGAAGCAGCATAATCACAAAGTGGATCAGTGGTGCCACATTTGCTCCACGGATACGCACACGACTGCGAACTGTTATTACAACAGTCGCAAGTATGGAAATTATGGCGAAGAGAGCACTTCTGGCCAAGGATATTCCAAGAAATTGTGATGGCATGCTTGTAATCAGAAGCAGAAGGGCCACATTGTTGGTCAATAGGATGCCACCTCCGATGAAGAGGAACCAGATACGACTCATTCTGACATTGTTCTAGTCTCACAGACTTCACAGCCGTCAGAAGATGTCTGGTTGATTGATTCAGGCGCCAGCAAACACATGAATGGCAACAAGAAGTTGTTCCATACTCTGAGTGACCGGCCCACTGGAGATCGGATCACCATTGCAGACAATCAAGAGTATATTGTAGCAGGGATTGGTGATGTCATCATTCCTCTTGGAACACGAAGATGTACACTCACAAAGGTGTTATATGTTCCAGGTTTGACTTCAAATCTTTTGTCTGTAAGTCAACTTCTTAACCATAGAATGTAGGTTGAATTCTTTGTTGAGAAAGGGGTCAAGTCCTGCATCATTTCCCAGGGAGAGTCAGTCATTGCTCAAGCATTTCTGAAGGGCCATCTATTTGCACTGGATGCAGTCACTTCATCTAGTGTTGCTCTCTCTGCTTCAATGGCAGATATCCATTGTACTTATGGCACTTTCGATATGGTCATCTTTCTGCCGGGGCTCTGCATCAACTCAGTGCTAAGGAAATGGTAAGAGGGCTTCCTCCACTCTCCCATTTCTTACCTGTTTGCTCAGGATGTCTTGCGGGAAAACAACATAGAGGTCCATTCAAACAGAGCTCTTATCATTCTACAGAGCATCTTCAGGTCGTACACACCGATCTGTGCGGACCCCTGCCAGCTAGCTTCCAAGGTTTTGCGTACTTTCAGCTCATCATTGATGATTACTCAAGGAAAATGTGGGTATATTTCCTTCAGAAGAAGAGTGAGGCACTTGTAAATTTCCAGACCTTTTACCAGCAAGCCACCAGGTAGTCTGGGAAGCATCTCCTTCTCCTCCGCTCAAATCGAGGGGGGGAATTTGTATCGAAGAAGTTATTAGCATACCTGAAGCAACATGGCATTCAACAACATTTGACTGCACCCTACACTGCCCCAACAGAATGGGATTTCCGAGCGACACAACAGGACTGTCATGGAGATGGCTCATTGTATGCTCTCCACTACCAAGTTGGAGGATCATTTTTGGGCAGAAGCAGTCCAGACAGCAGTGTATCTTACTCAACCGGGCACCCATGAAGATCTTGCAGAACAAGACACCGGAAGAGCTATGGATTGGTTGTAAACCTTCTATTCATCATTTAAGAGTTTTTGGTTGTACTACATATATGCATGTTCCAGATAAGAACAAGGAAGAAGATCGATCCAAAGACACTGCCATGTCTTTTCTTGGGGTATAGTACTACCTCAAAGGCATATCGTCTCATGGATCCTGAGATGAAGAAGATCTACGAGAGTCGAGATGTGGTGTGTGATGAGTCATCCTTTGACTCCCTGTCACACAATGGAGATCCAGTACCGACCTCGTCACATAGATTGCTCACACATCTAGATGATGGGCAAGATGATTCTTCTCAGAGAGAAGAAGAGTTGAGTGGAGACTTGTTCATTGATCTAGGCACACTGGAAAACACATCTTCACATCAGCAGCACCAACGTCCGAAATGGGTCCAGAATACTATTAGGGATGCACACATGAACTCACTTCCAGGTACTTCTACGGGAGTTCGAACACGAAGTCAAGCTAGACATGAGGTAAATTTTACACTTATGAGTTCAGTTGTTTATAGCACCGAACCTGACACTGTTCGTGAGGCATTAGACCAACCACAGTGGAAACAGGCTATGGATGCTGAATATGATTCCCTGATTCAGAATCAGACGTGGGAACTTGTCGATCTGCCTCCAGGTAAGAAATCCATTGGCTGCAAATGGATTTTCAAAACAAAATATAAGGCAGATGGTTCAATCGACAAACACAAAGCATGACTTGTTGCAAAGGGTTATGCTCAGCAAGAAGGAATTTACTATGACGAGACCTTTGCACCCACTGTGAAGATCAAAACCATCAGAGTTGTATGTGCATTGGCAGCACAAAATGGATGGAAACTTCAGCAGATGGATGTCAAGAGTGATTTTCTAAACGCTGATCTACAAGAAGAAGTATACATGGCCCAACCTGAAGGGTTTGTAGACGAGCATCAACCACACAAGGTATGTCATCTGATAAAGTCACTTTATGGACTCAAACAATCACCTAGGGTATGATATATAAAAATTGATGATCACCTATTGCAGTATGGATTCAATTGTAGCCCCTCAGATAAAAATTTGTATATCACGAAGGTAGGAATATAGATTGTTATTATGGTTTTATACGTAGATGATCTTGTGATCACAGGAAGTTCTGACAATCTTGTGGTTGATGTAAATAATGATCTGAAGAAATCCTTCAACATGCATTGATTTGGGGCTACTTCACTACTGTCTTGGCTTAGAGATATGGCAGAAGAAGAATCATATCTTCGTCTCCCAGATGAAATATGCCAAGACACTCCTGGAGAAGTATGGAATGTCATATTGTAAACCAATGTCCAAACCTATGTAAAAAGGTTTGTAATTATCTAGATTCTAGTATTCACCGTAGGTAGATGGCACTCACTGTAGATAGCATGTGTGGAGTCTCATTTATTTGATTTATACCATGGCCAGATCTTTGCTTTGCAGTTAGCTATCTCACCATATTTATGCAGGAGCTGAATAAATTTCATTGGATAGCAACAAAGCATGTGTTGAGATACATCTGAGATATAGTTGACTTTGGTCTGGAGTATCAGAAGAACACTTAGTTCTTCTTACAGGGATATACAGAACTCGGACATATGCAGGATCCGTTGATGACAGGAAATCCACTTCAGGATATGTTTTTCATCTCAGATCTAGACCTATCTTGTGGATTAGCAAGAGGCAAATTGTTGTTACTCTTTCATCCACTAAGGCTGAATACCACGTGCTACACAAGGAGCTGTGTGTGAAGTGATTTTGTTACATCGCATTCTTGCAGATATAGAGATTCTTTAAGAGAAATATCCCATCATTCACTGCGATAATCAAGGTGTGTTGAAGATTTTGAAGAATCCTATTTTTCATGAATGAACAAAGCATATTAATGTTGAATCATCACTACATTTGTGAATAGGTCTCTGACCCACCAAATTCAGCTCCAGTACTACCCTATTAATTTTCAGGTTGCAAATATTCTCACCAAGCCTCTCGGCAAAGTGAAGTTTGATTTGTTTATGGGGTACATTTGTAAAGGAAATGTATTAAGGGGGCAATGTTAGCAAATTAATACATTTTGTTAGTTGTTAGTGATTAGTAAATGATTAGTGAACAGTTATATAACTGTTCCTCAGATTTGTTCCTCCCTCTGCTCTTCCACGGCCTATATAAAGGAATGATGTCTGTATCTTTTTTTATAGAAATACATACAATCTTCTTGGAGCACCTAACATATATGTGATAGATTAGATGTTATTTAGAGGCTCCAACATACAAAGATTAATCCTCTTTTTGTAGAACTCTAGGAGACTCGACATGAATCATTGATGCTTTAGTTAGTTGGAAAACATAATAAATGGTCCCTTTAATTAAGATCGGTAAAGCATGTTAAGTATGTTCCCAGGGAAAATAGTTTACATTTGTGTAGGTTTGTAACAAATTTATATTATTTCTACACTTGAATGAAATAGAAACACATTATAATCAAGGAAGTGTAACTTTTCAATGAGGACATGAGCATTGGATTGTTATGCAATTTATAAGAGAATTGAGTTTTTCGATGTGATGTCTTCACCAACATCTCAAGGACCATCCAAAATTCATTTGGGCATATCAAAAGATCCTAATTATCCTTCTTTTATGCCTCATCTCTATGATAGTTTTAGTACTATTTTTAATTTCTCCATAATGATATAACAAAACTATAAGGAAACATTGGTTTAAACTTACAATTACAAAGTGGCTGCTCCTCATTATTGTAATTATAAATCCAACAATTCCTCTTCTAGACCTTTTAATTAGTGTATTTTTCAACGCTTTTTGTTAAGGAGTATAATTGAATAAACATTACTATAGTGGTTAGAAAACCTAAGCACATGCGACCTCATACCATGTTTAGGTATCACACATTCTCCCTTACAAATTTAATTGAATTTATTACATTGACCTTGGTCAAATTGTGTTAGCACTTGGGACCTATTCTTGCATAGAATATTAAGGTTCATCTAATGCCATTTAAGTCAATTATAGTCTCCTAGAAATAATATATGTACGTAAATTTTTTACCTACATAAGCATGCCCATGCATTTTTCTTAACGAGAAAACGAGAAACTATATGCCACAACTTCTAGAGACTATTTCTATACATCCAAAGGATGTGAGTTAGAAATAAGATATATGAGTATGTAGTTTATTGTAAAGGATATCAATTTGTGATAATTGTTTGTATCTACATTATATTTCATATTTTTGAATCAAATAATGATGTCAATATTCTAATGTATTTTAAGTGTCACTATACTTCATTATATTATTCTGAAAATTAAATTTTTTAAGTAATCCCTCAACTATGACCCTTACTCTGGGTACATCACATTTGGTTATATAGATTTGAATCTTGGCACATAGTATTTATTTTAGCATAGTCTATGTAGTATTTTATTATTAGGCTAGTTATTATTATTTATTCCATTAGTCGCTCTTAATGTTAGTAACAACTCCATCCATTACGAGGAGTATTTTTTGTACACAGCCCTATAAATATTGTACGTGCTTGTGATTAAATAAGACTGAGTAATAGATATTCAATCTCTATTTTCTCTCCACTATTTTCTCCTCACAATATGGTATCAGAGCATTCATAATCTCTCGCCTATGCGTTTGATGTAGAGACATTTGTTTCCCTAATCCACAACATATAGATGTGTGTGTATTTTTCATTCATCTACCTACTGTGTGGAGAGTCATTCACATCTACTATGTGGAAGAGGAAAAGTGTGGACTAACGTTGAAGAAATTCCAGCAATCTGCATTTACTTTGCAAAGCAACATGTTTTTTAAATTTTTTCTGGACATGTTAAGGGGGTATTTTTGACCTCCACATTCCTTTCAAAGCCCACACATGGAGGCTGCTACATGTTTTTGTAAAATTCAGGATGCGTCTCTTTGAACAATGTGGGAGAAGCACTCTTTGATAAGTGTGGGAGAAATTAAAGTGACCATCATACCTGCAAATCGATCTCATTTTGATAGCATACCTGTATGTGGATACCTTGGACGTGAAGATATTATTTTCGATCAAGCTTGGACATTGATACCTGTACGTGGAGACTGTTGCATGGAAAGTTTGAAAGATATTCAATCTTTCCTAGGTGTGAAGTATAAGGGCTATGTGGAAATTGATTGATAGCACTTATTTTCTTCCAATTGCTCCAAAAAATACCCATGTGAAAATCTCCAATCAAGGTCCCTACGTGAAAGAAAAATTCAGCACGTGGATTGCTAGAAGTGGGATAAATTAAAAAAAATTCATGTGTGCTATCTTGCGTTTTCTTGCTACATGGAGAAAAAAAAGAAGATAAACCTGAACATAGGATAATTGGGTAAGTGAAGCCTAAAATTCACCTACATCATTAAAAAATATGTGCTATTAGTTTACTGGAGATGAATCCCCTACCAAGGTAACTTAGATTATCTCAAATCCATGTTGAACGACAAGCGTTTATGACATGATCAACAATGTTGAAATCCATGACATCAATTCGCAAGATGCAAAACACCATCCATAAGCTCCTAAAAGATCCAGGTTCTACTTTGCATTGCTTAATGAGCTACACAACACCTTAAACCTTGTCTTCGATGAACTGGTTCACAAAGGAGTCTTGGATTATTTACTTTTTGACGTTCGCTGTCAAGCAAAGTGAGTTCGAGAAGAACTAGAAGCTAGTTATGAGGTTGATTGCGAAGAAAAAGACGAATTCCCCAAAAATTGTCATCGTCTCTCAGTATGTGAGTATCGTGAGCATCTACAAGCTAGTACTTCTCATTAGTGAGTAAAGTTGTAATATCTCTTGGAATTAATAAATAAATAAATAAATAAAATTTATTACAATGTCTACAACAAAGCATATTCTATCGGATGCTTAGTTACTTAAAAGACTAAATTTTTCATCTTGGAAAACAAAATGAGGACTATCCTTCAGTTTGAGGGATTATGGGGCATTATCATAGGCTTTGTGACTGTTTCCATAGCCCCTGATGAATTAATGAAGTATGAGATGGATAATACCAAAGCCTTGATGTTGATAATGCTCAGTATCAGTGACGATGTGTAACCGCATAATTGGAATGCAAAGAAACCAAAGGATTCCTGGGACAAGTTGGGAACCATTTATGAAGACAAAAATAGACTAAAATCCTCCATCTTCAATCAAAGTTGCACACCCTCTCTATGGGGTCAAATGAGACAGTTGAGGAGTTCTTATGTCGTATAGTTGAGCTACGATTGGAGTTATTGGAACTCAGGTGAAATGGTGGAAGACAAACTTCTCGTGCCGATCACCTTGAGAGCACTCCCTTCTCAATTTCAAGTGTTCAGTTATGAAACTGAATATATCTAAAAAATAGTGGCATTCAAATAACTTGTGAAATTCTTATAGAAGGAAGAGGCCATCAATTTAGTCCTAGATGAGGCCCAGGATAAAGCCCTTTTCTCAAATCCATACCCTAGCTAGAAGAATCATAAGGGTCCTATAGAGTAGCGAATTCAACAAAAACCAAATCAACAGCAGAAAGATCAAAATTCAAAGAGGTGGTGTCACATTTGCATCGACCAACACTCATAACACTGATCACTGCTAGTACAATGTTTTGAAACAGGGGTCTTTGAGTAAAACAAGCACATTAGGGTGTGAATATTTTTAAAATTCAAAATGACGTCCCCACCGATAAGAGCAGAAGGGAAATCTCGTAGATCAATAAGATGATGAATCTGATGAGGAGACATCAGAAGGAGCCAATGATGGTAAGAACCTTGTACTAGTCTCTTAAACATCACAACCCATGAACAAAGTATGGTTGATAGATTTTGTTGCAAGTAAGCATATGCCAGGTGATAAGACACTTTTTAATTTACACTGATGAACAACCCACTAGAGATCCGGTTCAGATAATAGGATGAAAAAGAGAGCGTTGTCCCCTACAGCCGAGGTTACCCAACCCGGCAGGTATTTTTAGACCTCGGGGTCGACATGCGACTACGCAACGTTTCTGTCGCTCCTCGGACTCTACGACTGGCGAAGTAACGCCGGTTCTGTCCGCGCAATTGTATTTAGGGAGATCATCTCCTGCCACGGTTACTTTTGGCTTTAACTTGCGAACGCAAGTCTGGCATAGTTTGGGTGACTTACCGTTAGAAGGTCTGCACTCGTTTATTCAACCTGCGGGCAACAAATTGGGCCACTAACTGACCCCGGCGGTACTTGACTGTTCTACTGGATTGCATTTCTGGGGTTTTCAACGACCCGTTCGACGACCTTGTACCCTTTTCGGCCCGTCCGCCAAACGCTGGCCACATCTCTTGGGCTATCCTCCCTCCAACCCCGGCGAAAACCGGAAGGTAGTATTCCATCGATCGGGTTTTTACTCCTCCCCTTTAGAAGATTGTCTAATTGGCCCCCCTACACATTGGCAGCGCCCCCGTTAGCCCCCTCTCTCCTTTCCCAGCCCGTCACGATGAACGGGACCATGGCTTGGACCACCGCGCCCGGATAATGGAACTGATTTACTAATCAGACGGGAATACGGCCATCACTGTCCTCGCGATCGGCCAGTTCCCGGTTTGGGGTTCTTTTTCGTTTGTTCGCTCGATCTCATCCGCGCAGTCTCAATCAGGTCTAGCGCCAAGGAAGGAGATACTTTTAGGCTGAGGACAGGCGGCTGACCATTGGGCATCCCGACCGACGGAGCTCGGGGACTCTCGCTCTGCCCAGTCCACCTTTTTTAAGATTCAGCACTGGTAGCGTGGTGCGGGAACCGGGGCACGTTGTGTCTCTAATCTTCCGCTTGAACATCACTGATCGGTACAGCAAAGTCACATTCTCTGGTGCCGGACACTCTCGGAAGTATCTCGGAAAGTCTAGGGGGCCGACGGTTTCGCTACCCCCCCTTTCCTACCTGGACCACTATCGAATTACAGAAGGGATAGGAAAAGTGACCATTCCTCTAGGACCATGAAAATGTACACTTACAAAGGTACTATATGTTCCTGGATTGACTAGCAAACCTCTTGTTAGTTAGTCAGCTCCTAATCATCATCTAAATGTAGAATTTCTTTTTAAAATGGCACCAAATCATGCATGATCTCAAGAAAAGATACGATTAGTACTAGAGAATTCTAAAAGATAAGTTATTTGCTTTAGATATTGTTTCATCTTCTGTAGTAGCTTTATCTACCTTACAATAGAATCTATAGTCCTTTGGAATTTTAGATATGGTCACTTGTCAGCTAGTTCATTGCATCAGATGAGTTCAAAAGTAATGGTCCATGGACTACACAAATTGTCTAGTTTCTTATCTATTTGCCTTGGTGTCTTGCAGGAAAACAAAACAGGGATCCATTTTAGGAGAGAACCTTCCATGCCAAGAAGCGTCTGTAGGTAGCTCATACCAAACTGAACGGCCTACTTCCTGCTTCGTTTTAAGGATAAAAGTACTTCCAACTGTTCATGGATGACCACTCTCACAATATGTGGGTGTTTTTCTTGAAGAAGAAAAGTGAGGCTCTTCAAAATTTCAAGAATTTCTATCATCGTGTTGTGAAAGAGACCGGAAAACCACTTATTTTACTTCACTTAGATCAATGGGGGGAATTCACATCAAAAAAGTTCTTTGCCTTCCTGAAACAGACAAGGCATTAAGAAGAACCTAACTGCTCTCTACACATCCCAACAAAATGACATTCTTGAGCGACGCAATCACACAGTGATGGAGATGGCTCATTGCATGCTATCAACAACAAAGCTAGAGGATCGGTATTGGACTGAAGTAGTACAAATAGCGGTTTATCTTCTCAAGGGAACTGACCAATATTCTAAAAAATAAAACGCAAAAGAGGTATGGAGTGGTAGAAAGCCTATCAGATTTCTCATTTGCGAGTATTTGGCTGCACAACATACATGCATGTCCCAGCTCAGAGGATAAAGAAGGTTGAGCCAAAGACACTCTCGTGCATCCTACTTGGGTACAAACACTACCTTTAAGGCATATTGTGTGATGATCCTGAGACAAATAAAATATATGAGAGTTGAGACATGGTTTGTGATGAGTATTCCTTTGACTCGACATTATCACAAGACGATCCACTACCAACCACCTCTCACCGACTAATCTCTGAATTAGACGCTGAGCCAGAGGATACTACTCAAAGAAAATAAGTACTACAAGGAGAGATATTTGTTTACGTTGGACAAATGGAGAATATGACTCCACATCAATCCACATGGAAACGACACATTTCATCTAGAAATCATCCAATCACATGGCAACGAGATATTTGGGGCTACTACATTACTGTCTTGGCTTAGAGATATGAAAAATTAAGGATCATATTTATGTCTCCTAGATAAATTATGCCAAGACACTCCTGGAAAAATACAAATGTTTAACTACAACCTATATCCACTCCAATGGAAAAAGGTTTGAAAATTTCACGATTCAAGGATTCACCTGAATTAGATGCTACTCTCTACAGGTACTTTGTTGGAGGACTCATCTACTTGACATTTACTAGATGAGACTTATGCTATGTTGTCAACTATCTTTCTATGTTCATGCAGGAGTTGAAGAAATGTAACTGAACTATAGAAAAAAAAAATTTGAGGTATGTCTGATGTACAGTTGGTTATGGTCTGGAATATAAAATAATGATCAATTATTATTACAAGGATACGTTGACTCAGACCACGTCGAATCTGTTGATGACAGGAAGTCAACCATAGGATACACATTTCATCCCGGATTTGGACCTATCTTGTGGATAAGAAAGAGTAGGATGTTGTTTCTACCTCATCAACAAAGGCAAAAATATTGTGCCATACGACGAGCTGTGTGCGAAGAGATATGTTTACATCCCATTTTGATGACATGGTCATTCTTTCTGAAAAATAATCACCTATTCTCTATTGCGGCAATCAAAGTGTGTTGAAGCTCGCTGGTAAGAATCCAGTTTTTTATGACAAAAAAACGCATATTGAGATTGATTTTCATTTTAAATCAAGAGAAGCGTCTTGAACCATCACATTCAGCATCCAATACTGTCTTATAGAAGCACAAGTTGATGATATTAGTCACATATGTCTTGGAAAAGTGAACTTTGAACTTTTCAAGGGCATCACAATTAGCATAAGTCCTACATAGTATTTTATTATTAGTTAGATTGTTATGTATTTATTCCAAATTTATTGTCACTCTTATGGTTAGTAATAAACTACCCAGTCCATTCCGGGGAGTATTGTTGTACGAAGCAACCGTATAAATATTGGTAAGTGGCTTTCTGATTGAAATATACTGAGTAAGAGATAGTGCAATAATCTAATTTTCTCTCCACTATTTTGGATTGAATTTTTTGAATTGTAAAGTTGTAACAAACTTATGAAATGTTCATGTTGTTTATGTTAGAAAATGTTGTAGTTCCATGGAAATTTCTTCACAATCACCCATGCTTAACTCTTATAGTAAATTATTAAAGAATATATTTTTGATGATTAACAAATTTTATGCATAAGAAGTTTTGTCAATTTTTTCTATCATCGAGAAATTACAATTGTTGTGAAAAATAATGTGATTTTTTGAAAAAAAATTGTAATCATTTCCTTCAAGCCGCGTAGAATAGTCAATCTAATTGATTTAATCGATACTAGATATGTATATTGCATTGTATTTTTATCAATACATTTATCATATGATATTTATATTTCATTGTATATTCAAAAAAAAATATTTATTGTTATCAATATTCTTCTATTATGAAATCGAGATCTTCTTTATCTATATAAATTAAACTTTTGAGAATGTGTGTAGGGATATATTTTATATTATTTTTATAGGAGAATAGTGTCTACTATTAATCAGTAAATATGTCCTTTATATGTTAGTGATAATAATTAGATGTATAAATGTATAGGACAGATTTATTTATTTTATATATAGTTCGCTTGCACTATTTGAAGTAATTCATGTTATTTGATCTACAATGAATATTCCTTTCCATTTCAAAGAGGAAAAACTAAGGAGAGAAAACCCACTCCCATCCATTATATCCTTCATAAGTCTTGTCTTGAGTGTAGGAGAGATAGATGATGTATCTATAGAGGAGAACCTCAATTTTATGTGTATTTAAGGAATAAACAAGTTAAGAGGACGATATTTTTTAGATTTAATGAATTTTATTTCTCACTTCTGATATTTATGTTAATCTAACAATAACGTTAAGGTAGTTTGTTTAGATCTAATGCTTTACCGTTTTAGAAAATGTAAATTATAAAAAATGTTCTGGGAATCATAGGAGCCAAAATTTAAAAATGATTCAATAAAATATATTCTCATCTTTCCTTCTCTATGAAAGAGATCTTTGGCATCTCTATAACACACAATAAATTTTACAATATTCTAGGTTTTCAACTTCTAGTACCATTGATGTAGCATATCCTACTCCACCTCAATAGTAGTAGTCCTTTAGTTCAAAAGGAATTATAATAGTCGATAAATTAAATAGCACATTAAAAAAATAGTATAAAGAATTATATAGTAGAGAAATGCTAAATGCTTCCGTGCTCCGTGCCATTATTTACATTGGATATGGAAAATATTTTAGTTTCATGATTAGGAGTGAATAATATAGTAAAGGGAAATGTAGGAAACACCTCACCACAATATTATTTGTCTTAAGTTTGAACCCAAACCATCATCAATAGATAGGAGATGAAAATTTCAACCGTAATCTTCTTTCTTCTTCCCTACTCTTTTACATCTGATCTTCAATGCTGAAATCATTTGGAAATATTTTCCACGATTAGATGTTCTTTAGATGCTCCAAACATACCAAAGATTTATCATTTTTTTTGTAGAACTCTAGGAGACTCGACAGTGAATCATTGATGGTTGGGTAGTTGGGAAAGATAATAAATGATCCCTTTAATTATGATCAGTAAAGCATGTTACGTATGTTCCTAGGGAAAGTAGTTTACATTGGTGTAGGGGTTTGTTACCACTTTATATTATTTCTACAATTGCCAAGAAAATAGAAACACATTATAATCAAGGAAGTGTCACTTGTCAGAAGTACATTAACATTGGCTTGTTATGCGATTTATAGAGAATTGATTTTTTCGATTGATTATCCACCAAATCTCAAGGACCCTCATCGTTAGCATTAGTTTAGTTTTAATACATTGTTGTTATGTATTTGTTGATGGACAAATTATAATTGTCCTCCTTCCTCCCGTAGCCTTTATATTTGCCTTTTCTCAAGACACAAAATACATTGAATTGAATAAATTGAATAAATAATTCATTTTCTCCCACTATCATTGGTATCAGAGAAACCTGCAGAGTTTCTCTTTTGGCATGTGAAGACTAAATCAACCTGCAGCATTGCATTAGAAACCTAGATATTGTTGGATGTGGATCTTTGGCATATTTGTTTGTAGTTATCGAGGACCTGTGGCGTGGAACTAATTATTTATCCAGTGACCAAACCTGAGCACATGGGGAGGGCCTGTGTGGAAGTTTATCCAGTGATTGATGACCTATGTATAGGAGACCTGCCTGAAGGAAAAATCACAACTTCATTTCTACGTGGAAAGATGACTGGACATGTCTTTGGAGAAGTGGATGTTAGTGTGCAGTGATCTGTTGTTGCATTGGAAGGAAAGAAAAATTTATTCTTTGTATTTTTCTTGAAGGAAAAAACATGGCAGTATTTCTTTTTCATGAAAGAAGAATTGCGTGTTGATTTTAAAACCTGTGTATTGCTGGCATTGGAACGTGTGGATGTGGTGTGCATTGTGACTAGTTTTGTCTAGCATTTGGCTACATATCTGAAGTAGAGAATAATCCTACGTTGACCAGAATCCTAAAGTGACAAGTGTAGTGTGCAACACCTGACAATGTCTGCTCCAAAAATATTGCTATCCAATGCCCAACTCTTGAAAGGAAAAAATTGCACCGTATGGAAAACCAAGATGAGGAAGATTCATCAGTTTGAAGATCTTTGGGGGATAATTTTTGGAATCGACGGCCCTCCCATAGATGCTGATCTGTTGGCTAAGGATGAAAAGGCTGATGAAAAAGAGTTAATGCTTACCAATCTGAGCCTTTCTGATGAGGATCAACCTCAGATTTGGGAAGAAACGACTTCCTCTATGACATGGGCCACATTATGTATTGTCTATGAAGCCAAGAATCTGATGACGATATTGCATCTTCAGAAAAAGCTTCACACGATGAGTATGCATGATGGTGAATCACTCGAATCCTTCTTGCAGCACGTGGTTGAGTTATGAACAGAACTTTCTGCTCTTAGTGAACCGGTGGATGACAAGTTGCTAGTCCCGCTCACCTTACAAGCTCTTCCTTTCCAGTTTTGGACACTGATCACCACGTTAACTGTCACTCAATAGGAGGTGAGTTTTTTCAAACTAGTGAATTATCTCCAATAGGAAGAAGCCATTCAGAATGTTCAAGAAGCCTTTGATGACAAGGCTCTCATTACGAGGCAAAAGCCTAATCCTTGAAAAGGACAGTCAACCCCCCAGAATCAGAAGCAACATCCATAGTAGTAACCTTCTCAGTAGCCACCACAGCAGCCACCCCAGAAGTAGCAGAACAACAAGGTGGATTAATGGTGCCACATTTTCTCCACGAATATGCACACAACTGTGAACTGTTATTACAATGGTCATAAGCATGGAAAATCTGGTGAAGAGAGCACTTCTAGCCAAGGATATTCCAAGAAATCCCAATGGTGTGCTCGTAATCAAAGACAGAAGGTTCATATTACTGCTCAGCAGGATGCCTCCACCGATGAAGAGGTTCCAGATGTAACTCATGCAGACATTGTCCTAGTCTCTTAGAGTTTGCAACCGTCTGATAGTGTCCAGTTGATTGATTTGGGTGCCAGCAAACACATGACTGGAAATGAGAAGTTGTTCCATACCCAGAGTGACTGGATCACTAGAGATCGAATCACCATCGCAGATAATCAGGAATATATTGTGGTGGGGATTGGTGATGTCATCAGTCCTCTTGGGACACGAAGATGTACACTCATGAAGGTGCTATATGTTCTAGGTTTGACCTCAAATCTCTTGTCTATGAGTCAGATTCTTAATCATTGAATGTGGGTTGAGTTCTTCGTTCAGAAAGGGGTCAAGTCCTGCATCATTTCCTAGGGAGACTTAGTTATTTCTCAAGAATTTTATGAAGGGCCATCTATTTACACTGGATGCGGTCACTTCATGTAACATTGATCTCTCTACTTCAACATCGGAGTCCACTACACTATGGCACTTTTGATATGGTCCTCTTTATGTCATGGCTCTACATCAGTTTAGTGCCAAGGAAATGGTAAGAGGGCTTCCTCCACTCTCCCATTCCTTACCTATTTTCTCGGGATGTCTTGTGGGAAAACAACACAAAGGTCCATTCAACCAGAGCTCTTATCATTCTATGGAGCATCTGCCGGTTATACACATAGATCTATGTAGACCCCTACTAGCTAGCTTCCAAGATTTTGAATACTTCTAGCTCATCATTGATGATTACTCACAGAAAATGTGTGTATATTTTCTTCGGAAGAAGAGTGAGGCATTTCCTAATTTCCAAAACTTTTACCAATAAGCCACTGGGTAGTCTGGGAAGCCTCTATTTTCTCCTCTTCTCATATCGAGGGAAGAAATTTGTATCGAATAAGTTATTAGCATACCTGAAGTAGTATGGTGTTCAGGAACATCTGACTGTACCCTACACACCCCAACAGAATGGGATTCCCAAGAGACACAACAGGACTATCATGGAGATGGCTTGTTGTATGCTCTCCACCACCAATTTGGAGGATTATTTTTGGGTAGAAGCAATCCAGACAATAGTGTATCTACTCAACCGAGAACCCACAAAGATCTTGTAGAACATGACACTGGAAGAGGTATGGAATGGTCATAAACCTTCTATCTATCATTTGAGAGTTTTTTTTTGTACTGCATATATGCATGTTCAAGATGAGAAAAGGAAAAATATCGATCTAAAGACATTACGATGTATTTTCTTGGGGTATAGTACTACCTCAAAGGAATATTGCCTCATGGCTCCTGAGATGAAGAAAATCTACGAGAGTCGAGATGTGGTGTGTGATGAGTCATCCTTTGACTACCTACCAAACAATGGAGATCCAGTACCGACCTCGTCACATAGATTGCTCACACATCTAGATGATGGGAAAGATGATTATTCTCAGAGAGAAGAAGAGCTGAGTGGAGACTTTTTCATTGATCTAGGCACACTGAAAAACACATCTTCACATCAACAAAAACAACACTAATGTCCGAAATGGGTCCATAATACTATTGGGGATGCACACCTGAACTCACTTCTAGGTAATTCTACTAGAGTTAGAACACGAAGTCAAGCAAGACATGAAGTAAATTTTGCACTAATGAGTGCAGTTGTTAATAGCACCAAACCTAGCACTGTTCATGAGGCATTAGACCAACCACAGTGGAAACAGGATATGAATCTTGAATATGATTCCCTACTTATGAATCAGACGTGGGAACTTGTTGATATACCTCCAGGTAAGAAATCCATTAGCTGTAAATGGATTTTCAAAACAAAATATTAGGCCGATGGTTCAATCGAAAAACACAAAGCATGACTTTTTGTAAAGGGTTATGCTCAGCAAGAAGGAATTGACTATGCCGAGACCTTTGCACCCACTGGAAAGATCAAAACCATTAGAGTTGTCTATGAACTGGTAGAAAAAAATGGATGGAAACTTCAGCAAATGGATGTCAAGAGTTGCTTTCTGAATGGTGATCTCAAAGAAGAAGTTATACTTGGCCGAACCTTAAAAGGTTTGTAGATGAGCATCAAGCACACAAGGTATGTTGTCTGATAAAGTCACTTTATGGACTCAAACAAGCACCTATGGCATGGTATATAAAAAATTGATGATCACCTATTGTAGCATGGATTCACTCGTAGCCGCTCAGATACAAATTTGTATATCAAGAAGGTAGGAACAAATATTGTTATTCTGGTTTTGTATGTAGATGATCTTGTGATCAAAGGAAGTTCTAAAAATCTTGTGGATGATGTAAAGAATGATCTGAAGAAATCCTTCGACATGACCGATTTGGGGCTACTTCACTACTGTCTTGGCTTAGAGATATGGTAGAAGAAGAATCATATCTTCTTCTTCGAGATGAAATATGCCAAGACTCTCCTAGAGAAGTATGGAATGTCAAATTGTAAACCAATTTCCACACCTATGGAAAAAAAGGTTTGCAATTATCTAGATTCTGGGATTCACTACAGGTAGATGGCACTCACTACAGGAAACATGTCATGAGTCTTATTTAGTTGACTTATACTAGGCCAGATATTTGCTTTGTAGTGAGCTATCTCGCCACATTTATGTAGGAGCCGAAGAAATATCATTAGATAGTAGATAAGCATGTGTTGAGATATGTCCGAGGTACAATTGACTTTAGTCTTGAGTATCAGAAGCACACTCAGTTCTTCTTATAGGGATATATAGACTCAAACTATGCAGGATCTATTGATGACAAGAAATCCACTTCAACGTATGTTTTTCATCTCGAATCTAGACCTTCTCGTGGATTAGTAAGAACCAAACTGTTGTTGCTCTGTCATCCACTGAGTTTGAATACCGTGCCGCACAAGAAGCTGTGTGCGAAGAGATTTGGTTACGTCACATTCTTACAGATATAGGGATTCCTTAAGAGAAACCTCCCATCATTCACTGTGAAAATCAAGGTGTGTTGAAGCTTGTGAAGAATCCTATTTTTCATGAACAAACAAAGCATATTGAGGTCGAATGTCACTACATTCGTGAATAGGTCTTGAACCACCAAATTCAGCTCAAGTACTACCCTACTAATTTTCAGGTTGCAGATATTCTCACCAAACCTCTCGGGAAAGTGAAGCTTGATTTGTTTACGGGGTACATTTGTAAGAGCAATTTATTAAGGGGGGAAATTTTAACATTAGTTTAGTTTAATACATTATTGTTATGTATTTGTTGATGGACAGTTATAATTGTCCTCCTTCCTCCCATAATGTTTATATTTGGATTTGCTCAAGACACAAAATACATTCAATAAATAATTCATTGTCTCTTGCTATCACTCACAAGTGGATAATATACTAGAGGGAAATTTAGGAAACACCTCACCACAATATTATTTTTCTGAAGTATGAACCCCAAACCATCACAAAATAGATAGGAGATGAAAATTTCAATCACAATCTTCCTTCCTGCCTCTTTTTTATATATGATCTTTAATGCTAAACTCATTTGGAAATATTTTCAACCATTATATTGTTAGCAAATTAATACATTTGTTAGTTGTTAGTGATTAGTAAATGATTAGTGAACAGTATATAACTGGTTCCTCGGATTTGTTCCTCCCTCTGCTCTTCCATGGCCTATATAAAGGCATGATGTTTGTATCTTTTTTTATAGAAATACATACATCTTCTTGGAGCACCTAATATTGGTATCAGAGCAAGTTTGAGTGCCTATCCTGCGTGTTTGAGTGCATGTCCCCATTGTTTACTGTGCGTGCGTGAAGGAGGACGTGCCGGTCCCACGTTTTTTGCTAGGCGTGTTTGAAGGAGGAGGTCACTGTCCCCCCGGGGTGTTATACTGGGTGAGTCGTGGAGACTGAGACTGCCATTTCTTTGCTGTGCGTGCATGGAGATTGAGACTGTTCCTCTTTGTTGTTCGTGTGTGGAGACTGAGACTGTCCCTTTTTTGCTGTGCATGGCACTGAAGGAGGTGAGTTCGCGTGCGTGGAAAACCATCCCGTTTTTGTTGTGCGTGGAAAACTGTCCCGTTTTTCCTGTGCGTGGAAGACGATCCTGTTTTTGCTGTGCATGGAGTTCTTTGCTAAGTGGAAGACAAGAAGAAGAGAAAAAAAAAACTGTGCTTGGTAGGATCCCTTAGTGAATGTTTTGTTCTTCTTTACTCCATTAAAACTGTGCAAGTGAAGAAAGCCTACAAATTTTGAAACAGTGTGTGCACGTATGTCGCAAATTTCTGATGCACAAAGCACCACAAGCAATGCACCAAATATTTGGGCATTGAATGACAACGAAGACACCACTGGGCTGTTCTTTGCCTTGGTCAACGAGCTACACAACACTGGGAACATTCTCTTTGACGAGATTGTGCACCGAGGACTGTTGGAATACTTTTTGTTCAACGTTCGATGTCAAGCACGGCGGATTCGTGCAGAACTTGAACGTGGTTATGATGTAGCTGACGAACGCGAAATAGAACGCCCACAGGAGCATCGGCGTCTCACTGCACGGGCCTATAGGGCCCATCTTCGGGACAGATTCCTTTAGTAAGCATTGTACCCATTTTTGAAAAATAAATAAATAAATAAAATACATTTTTTGAGTTTTTTGAAAATGTCTGCTCCAAAAATATTGCTATCCCGATGCCCAACTCTTGAAAGGGGCCAATTAATTTCATTTCACCGCATGGAAAGCCAAAAATGCGGAAGATTCTTCAATTCGAGATCTTTGGGGGATGGTCTCTTGGCAAGGACGCCCCTCCCACAGACGCTGATCTATTGGAAAAATATGAAAAGGCTGATGCGAAAGCACTAATTCTCATTACCCTCAGTCTTTCTGATGAAGTGCAACCATACATTCGGGAAGCAAGTGCTTCTTCTCAGGCATGGAGCGCATTGTGTACCATCTACGAAGCTAAGAATTTGACGACAAAGTTGTAACTTCAGAAAAAGCTTCATACGATGAGTATGCATGATGGCGAATCAGTAGAAGCCTTCTTGCGGCGTGTAGCTGAGTTACATGCAGAACTCTCTGCACTCGGTGAACCAGTGGACGACAAGTTGCTTGTCCCGCTCACCCTGCGAGCTCTTCCTTCACAGTTTCGGACACTGATCACCACGTTGACAATCACTCAATAGGAGGTGAGTTTTGTAACCCTGGTGAATTATCTCCAGCAGGAAGAAGCCATACAAAATGTACAAGAAGCCTTTGAAGACAAGGCTCTCATCATGAGGCAAAAACATAAGCCTCGGAAAGGGCAATCAGCCACCCAGAATTAGAAGCAGCATGCTCAGTAGCCATCTTCACAGTGGCCACCACAGCGGCCATCCCAGAAGCAGCATAATCACAAGATGGATCGGTGGTACCACATTTTCTCCATGGATATGCACACGACTACGAACTGTTATTACAACGGTCGCAAGTATGGAAATTCTGGCGAAGAGAGCACTTCTAGCCGAGGATATTCCAAGAAATCCTGATGGCATGCTCGTAATCAGAGACAGAAGGGCCACATTGCTGCTAGCAGGCTGCCACCTCCGATGAAGAGTACCAGATACCACTCATTCTGACATTGTTTTAGTCTCACAGACTTCACATCCGTCAGAAGATGTCTGGTTGATTGATTCAGGCGCTAGAAAACACATGACTGGCAACAAGAAGTTGTTCCATACTCTAAGAGACTGGCCCACTGGAGATTGGATCACTATTTGCAGACAATCAAGAGTATATATTGCAGTAGGGATTGGTGATGTCATCATTCCTATTGGAACACGAAGATGGTTAAACTCACAAAGGTGCTCTAGGTTCCAGGTTTGACTTCAAATCTTTTTCTGTAAGTCAACTTCTTAACCATAGAATGCAGGTTGAATTCTTAGTTGAAAAAGGGGTCAAGTCCTGCATTCGTTTCCCAGGGAGAGTCATTCTTGCTCAAGCATTTCTGAAGGGCTGTCTATTTGCACTGGATGCGGTCACTTCATCTAAGCAGTGCTCTCTCTGCATCCACGGGCAAAGTCCACTGCACTTTGGCACTTTCGATATGGTCATCTTTCTTCGGGGCTCTGCATCAACTCAGTGCGAAGGAAATGGTAAGAGGGCTTCCTCCCCTCTCCCATTCCTTACCTGTTTGCTCAGGATGCTTGCGGGAAACAACATAGAGGTCCATTTCAAACAGAGGCTCTTATCATTTCTACAAGAGCCCTCTCAGGTCGTCCACCCACCAATCTGTGCAGACCCCTTGCCAGCTAGCTTCTAAGCTTTTGCATACTTCATCAGCTCTTTCATTGATGATTACTCACGGAGAAAATGTGGGGTATATTTCCGTTCAGAAGAAGAGTGAGGCACTTGCAAATTTCCAAACCTTCTACCAGCAAGCCACCAGGCAGTCTGGGAAGCCTCTTCTTCTCCTCCGCTCAGATCGAGGGGGGGGAATTTGTGTCAAAGAAGTTCTTAGCATACCTGAAGCAGCATGGCATTCAACAACATTTGACTGCTCCCTATACGCCCCAATAGAACGGGATTTTTGAGCGCCACAACAGGACTGTCATGGAGATGGCTCGTTGTATGCTCTCAACCACCAAGTTGGAGGATCAGTTTTGGGTAGAAGCAGTCTAGACAGCAGTGTATTTACTCAACCGGGCACCCATGAAGATCTTGCAGAACAAGACACCAGAAGAGGTATGGAATGGTCGTAAACCTTCTATTCATCAATCAAGAGTTTTTGGTTGTACTGTATAAATGCATGTTCCAGATAAGAGAAGGAAGAAGATCGATCCAAAGACACTGCCATGTCTTTTCTTGGGGTATAGTACTACCTCAAAGGAATATCGTCTCATGGATCCTGAGACGAAGAAGATATATGAGAGTCGAGATGTGGTATGTGACGAGTCGTCCTTTGACTCCCTGCCACACAATGGAGATCCAGTACCGACCTCGTCACATAGATTGCTCACACATCCAGATGATGAGCAAGATGATTCTTCTCAGAGAGAAGAAGAGCTGAGTGGAGACTTGTTCGTTGATCTTGGCACACTGGAAAACACATCTTCACATCAGCAGTGCCAACGTCCGAAATGGGTCCAGAGTACTATCAGGGATGCACACCTGAACTCACTTCTTGTTACTTCTACGGGAGTTAGAACACGAAGTCAAGCTAGACATGAGGTAAATTTTGCACTCATGAGTTTAGTTGTTGAGAGCACCGAACCGGACACTGTTCATGAGGCATTAGACCAACCACAGTGGAAATAGGCTATGGATGCTGAATATGATTCCCTGATTCAGAATCAGACGTGGGAACTTGTCGATCTGCCTCCAGGTAAGAAATCCATTGGCTGTAAATGGATTTTCAAAACAAAATATAAGGCAGATGGTTCAATCGACAAACACAAAGCACGACTTGTTGCAAAGGGTTATGCTCAGCAAGAAGGAATTGACTATGATGAGACCTTTGCACCCACTGCGAAGATCAAAACCATCAGAGTTGTATGTGCACTGGCAGCACAAAATGGATGGAAACTTCAGCAGATGGATGTCAAGAGTGCTTTTCTAAATGGTGATCTACAAGAAGAAGTGTACATGGCCCAACCTGAAGGGTTTGTAGATGAGCATCAACCACACAAGGTATGTCATCTGATAAAGTCTCTTTATGGACTTAAACAAGCACCTAGTGCATGGTATATAAAAATTGATGATCACCTATTGCAGCATGGATTCACTCGTAGCCCCTCAGATACAAATTTGTATATCAAGAAGGTAGGAACAGAGATTGTCATTCTGGTTTTGTACGTAGATGATCTCGTGATCACAGGAAGTTCTGACAATCTTGTAGATGATGTAAAGAATGATCTGAAGAAATCCTTCGACATGACTGATTTGGGGCTACTTCACTATTGTCTTGGCTTAGAGATATGGTAGAAGAAGAATCATATCTTCATCTCCCAGATGAAATATGCCAAGACACTCCTGGAAAAATATGGGATGTCAGATTGTAAACCAATGTCCACACCTATGGAAAAAGGTTTGCAATTATCTAGATTCCAGGATTCGCCACTGGTAGATGGCACTCACTATAGGCAGCTTGTGGGGAGTCTCATTTACTTGACTTATACCAGACCAGATCTTTGCTTTGCTGTGAGCTATCTCGCTAGATTTATGCAGGAGCCAAAGAAATGTCATTGGATAACAGCAAAGCATGTGTTGAGATATGTCTGAGGTACAGTTGACTTTGGTTTGGAGTATCAGAAGAACACTCAGTTCTTCTTACAGGGATATACGGACTCGGACTATGCAGGATCCGTTGATGACAGGAAATCCACTTCAGAATATGTTTTTCATCTCGGGTCTGGACCTATCTCGTGGATCAGCAAGAAGCAAACTGTTGTTGCTCTCTCATCCAGTGAGGCTGAATACCGTGCTGCATGAGGAGCTGTGTGCGAAGCAATTTAGTTACGTCACATTCTTGCAGATATAGGGATTCCTAAAGAGAAACCTCCCATCATTCACTGCGACAATCAAGGTGTGTTGAAGCTTGTGAAGAATCCTGTTTTTCATGAACGAACAAAGCATATTGAGGTCGAATGTCACTACATTCGTGAACAGGTCTTGAACCACAAAATTCAGCTCCAGTACTGCCCTACTGATTCTCAGATTACAGATATTCTCACTAAGCCTCTCGGAAAGGTGAAGTTTGATTTATTTAGGGGGTACATTTGTAAGAGCAATCTATTAAGGGGGGGAATGTTAGATAATTAATACATTTGTGTGTTAGTGATTTGTTAAAGGACAGTTGTATAACTGTTTCCCTCACAGCTCTTCCCTATCGGCCTATATAAAGGCGTGAACTGTATCATTTGAAATATAGCAATACATACAATCTTCTGTGTGCACCTATCAGCCTTTGGATGGATTGGTTACTCTTACAATGTAAGGGAGCAATCTAACAAAATAAAGGCAGGGATAATTTTAGTGGTGAATATTCCATTTTTGAAAATTTTGAAAAGGCAAATTTTTTGGCATGGGTCAGTGACCTCTTTGCCTAAAAATTATAGTTTAATTTGTTTTAGGTGTCAGCTTTGCCTACCCTAGAAACTATCCCCTATATAATTCTAGATTATTCTCTAGGTAGAAGACTATAACTAGCTACAATCAAGTTATAGTACAATAAACACATGATAGGAGGGTAGAGGCTACAGACATGTGATAGGAGGGCAGAGGCTGCAGACGCGTGACAGGGAGAGTTTGTTGATGCATGAAAGGAGTACAAAGGAAGTAAACACATGAAAGAGAGTTTTTTGATGCGCAACACGGAGATTTTTTTTGTTGCGCGACTAGAGGGTGGAGGCTGTAGACGCGTGACAAAGATTTGTTGTCTTGCGTTAACATTGTTCTTGTCATGCGTTGACGAACCTCGTTGATGCCCACTAACAACCTTGTTGCCATGCAATATCAAACTTGTTGTCGTGCATCAACAACCTTGTTGACACATGAGAACAAATATCCTGTCGTGTGTCTGCAGCCTTATGTCACACCACTTAAAAATTAGGTGAAAATTTTTCTTTTGGACCCCAAAAAAATTCTCCTTCTCGCAAAACTAGTTCCGAGGATATTCCCCAAGTATTTTCCACCTCCAATTTCTAAGAGGTCTCTTAAAATGAACACTGAATAGAGGAGTGGAAAGTGAAAAGTATGAACAAAAATAATTGAAAGATCAAGAAATATCTCAAAAAAATTCTTCAAATTTTGTGCTTCACAAGACGAAACGGTCTAACGAAATGAGAAAATTCCCGTTATCATATAGGAATCATAAAAAAATTGTTTTAGAATGTTTATATTCCCATTCTCAGATCCTTCATAGATTTATTAAAAAGTGGGATGTAAAAACAATAATTAAACAAATAGTTCGCATACAATAGCTTTGTGGTAAAGCTTCAAATTCTGAAGAACTCTACCATTCTCAAAAACATTAACTCCATTAATATCTTTATTGTTTCATGTAGTTATGTGTATTACATTCAATTAATATCTCCAGTTTTGCTCTAACGAGTGGTTGAAAAGGTGGTTTAAAACAATTACCTTTAATTAATAAATAAATGATGGTTAACAATATATTTTCATGGTTGTCTCGCTATGTCATTGTCACAAATAAATATAAATTTTAAACATTTTTCAAAGCCATGTTTTATGTTATTTTCATTGAAAATGCATTGAAAATAATATCCCCTTTGTGTCAGGTAGTGGTCTGGGGATTAAGCTATAATTATATTGTTTGTATTAGAATGGGAATATGTCAATTCTCAATCAAACAAACATTATTGTTGTGTATTTATCATAAAATAAATATTAAAATTAATCATTTTAATATCTCTAAATAGGCTGTGAGGATGGGGATTTTTTTTTAATTTCAATTTAACTTGCGTTATATTAAAATCTACTATTGCTTTGAAGGACCTTTGTTATAAAATTGTTTAAAAATCATAAATAAAGATTGAATATGTAGTATCGTTTTAAATTTTATACTAGGTATGTGTTGGCATACTAAATTTTAATTTGGGGAAATGTTTCTCAAACAAACATCAGATAAGTTAAGTCTTGGATTTAGCAACAAAGAATTTATATTGTTATTTGGAAATTTCTTTAGTGTTGGATATTAGGTTTGGTATAAGGTTTAATATAGGGATAATTCTTTATGGGTTCGATAGAATATATACACTGACTATTTTAACACATAGTGGAGGTTGGTTTTCCACTTAGTAGATATCCGTGTAAAAAATTTCATGGTAATTGGATGATATACATAAACAACTATACAAAATATAAATGAAATAATCCCACTGTATACAAAATGGGAATATCTCAATTAATTGTATGGCAATTGAAGGAATTTGTGCACAAAAATAAATGGAAATGGTAATGGGATTCATGGTAAACAATATATTTGCATGGTGGTCTTGTTATGTCATGGTAAATAAATAAATATATATATATTTTAAACAATATCATAACCATGTTTTAGGTTATTTAGATCTATAATAATTTGGTACAATTTTTAATACTAAAGATCCTCAAGAGAGAGAGAGAGAGAGAGAGAGAGAGAGAGATGCATGGCACTTGGAAAATTAATAATACAAGATGATTTAGTTCAAGTAATTTCTTGTATTATAGTGTTTAGAATAGGCATATGCTATTTCTCAAACAAACACACATTTAAGTCTTGTATTGAATTGGAGGTATATGTTGATTCTCACAACCTTTATAGATGTTTTAATTTAATGATTGACTTAAATATTTATTTATAAATCTAATATTCCCATTCTCACATCCTTTATCTTAATCAATTTAAAATGTATATGAAGGTTGTGAGTATGAGAAACTGTCCATAATAAAAAAAGCTAGATTTTATCTTTGTTCTTCTTTTATGATTTCAATTTTGAGAACAAGCATTTTATTATTAGATAAATCATTTTAATCCATATATGATAATGATTAAGTTCAATATTACTTAGCTTGACAGTGAGCTTGCCTACCCAACTCGGCAAGTCAACTAGCCCACCCATCTCGGTAGGTCAGCCCCCCAGCCCAACTTAGGAATTTAACTCACATGCCCAGCTTGGCAAGTCAGCTCGCCCACTCAGCTCGAAAAGTCAACTTTCCCTCCCATCTCAATCAGCCATCTCGACAAGCCAACATAACTACCAATTCAGAAGATCATCTCGCCCACCCATCTTAGAATGTCAACTTTCCCACCGATCTCGGTGAGTCAGCTCACCCACTGAGCTTGGCGGCTCGGCTCACCCACTCATCTCAGACTGCATAACTCACTCACCCATCTTAGCCTGCGCAAATAGGCCACCCAACTCAGAAAATAAGTAACGTTTCCTAGGTGGTAACCCCGCACTGTACTTTGGCAGTAATAAAATAGTTAACTCCCCGTCTTAGCATGAAGGATTGGAAGTGGTTTTTTTAGAATCTAAAAAATATTTTTGCAAGGGAATGATCTTGTTCAGACTCTGAAACATGCAAGAAACGATCATATTTAGAGGCATCCTTTTATAACTATGGAGGATAATACTATGCAAGTCTTTTAAAAGACTGAGGTGATATTCTTAAAACACATATCAATAATACAAAAGATTAAAAATATGGCATTATTTTTTATACCCAAATCAAAATACAAGAGAAAGAAAGCAAGATGATATTCTTCATCTCATAATATATCAACAAATAAGAGTTAGAAGTATCTCTGAAACTTATATTAAATTTAAAAAGAATTAAACTTTTTCTTCACTATAAAAAGTAAATTCTTATTTCTAATATTGAATCATTCTCTTGCTGCTGGAACTCGCCCGCACATCTTAACAAAAAAAAAATGCTTGCATAGGTGGTAAGACCACTCAGTAGTTTAGTAAATCATAACAGATAATTAGATCAATTAGCAACTATATTAGCAAACTACGCTGTCTTTCAAAACATTGAAGTGATATTCTTAATACCAAGATCAAAAAATACAGAGGATAAAAATGGATTATCTTTAAACCCAAAAAAAAATATAAGGGAAATAAAACCAAATGATAGTTATTCACCTCATAATAATTCAACAGAGAAGAGTTTGAATAATTCATACCTCAAATTTTCTTCAAATCTTGTGTGTCACATGCTGAAATGGTGTTAAGAAACTGAGGGATCCCAACACGGTAAGGGTCAAAAAAATTTTAACGGAGAGGACAAACAATATCTTAGAAATATTCTTCAAATCTTTTGCTTCACATGGGAAAAAGGTCTAACGAAACGGGAAGCCCAAAGCGGAAGGAAAAACAAAAAATTGGAAACTAGATGAAAAATAAAGCAAAAAGGATGAATAAGAAAGAGATAGCTTCGTTGAATCGCAGTAAACCTTGCAATTTCAAGTCCTATCCCATTATCCAAAGCAATAACCATCGTCATTCTCTCTACAGTGCCATGGAGTGGTGTGAATTAATTGCCATTATTTTTTCCAATTTCCCTCCAACGGGCGGTCGAAGACGTGTTTGACAAATAAAGTACCTTCAATTTACTTAAAAACAAGTACTTTAATTAATAAAAAATTAACAGTGGAAAACAATTTATTTGCAAATTAATTGTCTCGCTATTCTATGGTAAAAACAATATAAATATTAAAAAAAATAGTAGCCATGATTTAGGTTTAATAATTGCACTGAAAATAAAATTTAAATTTTCAAAAAAAATCATGGGCATGTTTTAGGTTTATTGCATATAAAAAAACTAAAATATAAATTTTAAACTTTATCATAGTCATGATTTAGGTTATTTACATTTAAAATAAAATATAATTTTTAAACATTATCATAGCCATGTTTTAGGTTATTTTTTAAATTTGAAATCAATTGATATTAATTTGTACTAGAGAGGGGATAGTTAGGGAAACTATATATGACGTGTGATTTTCACAAAATCACTCAAATGTTGAATGATTTACTTGCTTCAACCACTCCCTAAACTCTAGATGGGAATGCCAACTTAAATAGAAAGAGGAGATGGGGCAGATCGATCCAAAACATATATTATTATTTATTCATTGATTACAAAGGACAATCCTATTATTTGGTATTAATACCATATTTTAGGATATCTAATTTTTTTGCTTATTTGGATTTTTCGTCACATTTAACCTTGAGTTGTATTTTTTAATATATTTCGATAGGTATCTTTGATATTTATCAAGTTTCATTATAAGTATCTTAAATGTACTTGAAAATAATTACATCTCCCATACGTGTTTTTGTTAAAATCACTAATACTATAATATGGTTGTGAAATTGATAAAAACTATATAACTTATAATAATCACATTAAAGGTTAATATTAGATGTTCTAAATAATGAGATAGTACCTTGGAAGAACATTTAGAGGAATTAGTTTTTATTCCTTTTTGAGAAAAAAATATTATTATCTTGAGGCAATACACATAGACATAATGGGCATATGTCCATTCTCGTACCAAAAAAATATTTTTATCTTATATTGAATGGGCATATGCCCATTCTCATATAAGAATCATAGAAGAAAAATAGAGGTATTATCTTGAGGCAATACACATAGACAGAATGGGCATATGTCTATTGTCATACGAACAAACATTTTTATGTTGTATTGAATGGGAATATGCCCATTCTCATATAATAATCATAGAAAAAAAAATAGAGGTAATATTCAACTTTTCTAGAATAGACAATTGCCCATTCTCATATCCTTTATAGTGATATTAAAATGGTTATGTTCAATATTGCTTCAATAAGTTATAAGGGTTAGAATAGGCATATTCCCATTATCATACAAACAAAGAATTTAATATTGTGATGAGAATGGATATATTCCATTTATCATACAAAAAAATATTTTTATCATTGTGATGAGAATTGGGATATACCATTTCTAATAAAAACAAAGATTTTTATCATTGTGATGATAATGGGCATATGCCCATTCTCATAAACTAAATATAGAAAGAAATAAAAATTCTCATATGCGAAACATAAAGAATGAATGAGAATTATATCCTTTTATGAGAATGTTTAAAATGGACAAATGCCCATTCTCATAGTTAGTGAATATGGGAAGTATGAGGAATTCTTTTAAAAGTAATATATATGCTATGTTAATATGATGAAGATATTTGGATGAAGTAGTTTACAATCAAGTTTCTAATTAACTTCTATTCATCCTCTATTTATTTATTTCTCATTGTTTAAATTCAACCTCATCTATTTATTTATTATCAATTAAATTCAAATGAGTTAAGTTAAATCATAGTCTGCAAATCATGTTATAAATATATTCATGTCAATTTTAATTATATGTATCATTTTGAAGTATTTCCAAACCTTACTAAAATATAGAGGTTCATAACTCATGTGTTATGTGTATTCAATATACTTATAGTTGTACATACATGATAATTTTTAATTTATTTTATGCAATGGTTTAATAAATTTTCCATCATCTCGCAAAATTTGTATTTAATGTTGTTACAATAGCAAGGGATTTTGCATTTGTAGAAGATGATCTTGTGGACTTGTTTTCAAAAGGAACCAAAGTTGTAGAGGGAAGAGTATATCCAAGTAGGAAGAAACTACATTGCAATGATGTGGAAAGAGGATTTGTTGTTGTTAGTGGTAACACAATATTGGATGGGAGAATAAAATTTCCTTTCTCAGTTGATGAATTTAAAACCTTGGTAGATAGTGGAAATGAAGGATACTACACTGCTTGGGAAGTTAGTGAATTGGAAAAGCATGCGGATTCATCCATTCCCACCAATTTTGGAAGTGGAAACATTTGTATTGGTTTAGAGGATTACAATGCCAAGAGTGAAGGAGATTATAGTGATGACAGTGAAAGCATCATCAATACAATCCCTAAAGATAGAAAATATTTTGTCATAGACAATGTCATTGTCAAACACAATTTTTTAGTAGAGACAATGACATAGCCATGGGTTATATAACTCATGTGCTATAAGTACATGAAATTGACGGAGAGAGGTTGGGTCCTTTGAATTTTGGTGTATGCATAGCGAATTTGGTAAATATGTGTTTAGAATGCTCAGACTCGCTAGAACCTAATAAATCAATTATTTGGCCAATAAAACATTTGATTTTCAATGAAACAAGAATTTCCCTTATGATTAAGGAAGGAAGTGGTCAGCTAGGTAGTCTACACCTTATACACAGTGATCAACACAATTTGAAGTTCAAAGGAGCTGTTACATAATTTATCCATTACTGCTTGATTGAGTGTAAATTTGTAGCAGAGGGAACAATTAAAAATGTAGTTGAAGGAGACATGGAACATTTTAATATATTAGATGCCAATAGCTTCGGTGTTCATAGTGATAGATTATTTAACCCTCCTTGTAAAGGATGCTTCATATTTGAAGGATCTCTCAAACAATGGCCTACTAGGCAATTGGCTAACATAAACGGTTCTCGGATGGATATTAGATTCAAATTCCCAAATGAGGTTGAGGTCATCATGTGGGATTCATTAGAAGAGTGAAAAAATCAGTTTTTTTATCTAATTTCATATGATGCCACTAATCATAATCAATCCAATAGAGTGATAAAAAGATCTTATAATGCTACAAAATGTCTGAAGATGGCTACCCCTCAAGCCAATCCATCAAATCAAAATTCTGATGAGGATAGAAAATGGTCAATATTTTTAGAAGAAGTGGAAAATGCAGAGTTTAGTTGTTGCAAATATAATTGTCTCCAAAAATTACCTCTTGCTTCAGTTAGAACTCAAAAAATTTGGTGCACAACTAGAGCCTTGAATGAAGTTGATAGAAATTGTTTTGTGGTTAATGAATTAACAAAAAATTCCATCTTCAATGTTGGAAAGAAAATTATGGAGATACATAAAATGAAATTTTATGGGATGGATGCTTGTCAGAATGCATGACACAAAGTATATGGGTACCTAAGGATTTCCTTCTATAAACATAAATCTGAATGGATAAGAGGAAATTGGTTTACATTGAATGGCAACATTAAAAAAGAGAAACAAAGGTCAAACACTGCTGCAACAATTGCCAACATATCAATATTTTTTGAGAGAAATTCAAATATCTCTCCACATCGGACTCAGTCTATAGGACAGGATGGAGTAAAAGTTCCCCAAAAGTTTCTTCCTTCATTCTATACCCAAAATATATTGTAAAAAAAATGCAATGAGGTACTTGAATTATTAAAACTTCCTTAGGTGTTGCATTTAAGCTTTAACAACACAATGAACAAAAGTTTAACAAATGTTTCCATTATAGATAATAAATTTTATTCCAAGTGTGATGAGTCCACAATTTTTTTCAACAAACGTAGATCCACCACATTCCTAGAAGCACTTGCAAATATTGAGGAGGAATAAACATGATACAATGAATATATTCAAAGTTGTCATGCAATTTACTATTCCCATAGATTGCAGTCATAAGAAAAGCCTCATGGATTCTTGAGAATTGTGCATGATAAAATGGATAAAATAAAAAAATTCATACCGTTGGTTGTCAAATAAGGACTTTAATGAAAACAATAGTTAGGGGATAGAAAGTCCCTCCTCTTTAATGGGAGAGGTTCCCTTATTTAAAGGCAAAAACATTTTTACAAATGGACAACGTTTAGTTGTAAAGAGGAACTATGACATCTGAAAGTGTATTAAATGATCGATTATCAATACAAAAGGGCAGAACGACTAAGGAATGAAAAAGGTAGAATAACATTCTTAGGAAATATAGATAGCAAAATAATTCCTTATAAATGTTGAACTAGGATCATATAGAAAAAAATCATTTCTGTTTAAACCATAAGATGTTATTTCAAAGACACAAAGTTCCAGAGATGAAATCCACAAGAATACAAAGCTTCTTGATGCAAAATAGATAAATGATTCAATAATTTTAATAGATAGGAAATAATGAATAAGCACAGATAGAAAAAGAAAGGACAAAATTCTTGTATTGATAGCTTTTGACTCTTTTACACTTTCAAAAATAATCATATAAGTTCTAGCCCCTTTAGAATGGTGTGGAGAGCTCATTATATATCTTACAAATTGGTTACATTTGGTAACTGTTTCTTTTAACTAAAATATTAATTAAGGAAATGCACAAAAAAATATCCCTAATCAATTTACAAGGAGCTCAACACTAAAAATAGAAGAAGACAATGAGGATTTAGAAGAAGAGACATCCGATTATGGCTGAGGTGGGCCCATCGATTTGAGGATCCGATATCTGAATTTCTTCAATGCTTCTGCTATTTCCATGCCTCTTGGAATTGTGGTGTTGGAAATGGCATGAGTCCAAGTGCCTAGACATTTCTCCATATTATTGTCGAACTCAGTATGCTCCACGTATTCTTTATTGGCCTCATCAATTACAAATTGAAGGAAGTAAATTTCCTTTATCTTCTCTTAGGTAATTGACTCCTCTCTGAACAAGTCATCCTTGAAAAATGTTCTGAACTGAGATTTGATTTATTGAAGAGAGAAGGGAATGCCTGAAATTTCATCTTGAAGATGGCAGTGGATATCTTTAAAGGTAGATAAAAGACAAGCTTTAAAAGACTCTCCTTTCTACCATACGTTCTTTAATTCTCCCAGTGCTTCTTCCAGAACCTTCATCTTCCATTCGACACCACAAATCCATTCCTTTGAAAAATTATTCTTGGCATCATCAAACACATTGTTGACCAGCAGGATCTTCTCATTAGTTTAGCCCATTAGGCGAAGGTCTGTAATATGACTATTCTAGAGCTTCAACTTTTTATCTATAGCTTTGATCAAGGAGGAGAGTTTCTGCTGCAAGTTGGCCACCTTCTCGCTGGCCTTGAAGGCTTCCTCAATGAAATTCAAGCCTGCTATAATAATGTCATCCAATATGGCCTCAACAGCCTTCCCATAAGTAGAATACTTATGTATGTCTTTGATGCTCTGAAATTCATCCTAGCTGAGAATCATGGGGGGTGGAAGAGCAGCCAGTGGGGTAGGATCCAAAACCTTATCTTTGGCCAACAATGACTTGATAAAGTTGGAAAGAACTTGGTTCTGTTCTTCCAAATGTTCTATGGTCTGCTTTCCCCCTTCCACTCGTTCAATAACCTTTGTTACTGTTTCTTGAAGGTTATGAACCTCACTCTCAGGAGTGGATTCTCCCATTGGGATCCTTGAAAGCTCTAAATCCGAGACCAAAAGATCCTGCTCTGCCTTATCATCCTTTGGCTTCGTAACTTCCAGGAACTACTGGTCCTGTAAAAGCACAATAAAATGTCCCACTTTTTGGTATGGTTTGTACCTTAGTAAACATGAATTTTCAGTTTAATTGATTTTCTAAAGGTAATAGCCACAAAACCGTACACATTCATGAAATTCCACAAACTAACGAAATGTTGTGTTTAGAGTGTAGAATACATGTATATTTTTTTAAAAAAAAATTGGCAAAAAATATGGTCTTTTTCTTAATTTTATTCATATGTTGTTTCTTATGTTATTAAAGAGGAATGACTGTCCCCCAGTGGTTTTTTTAAATGAAAACTTATCTTTTCACTATGAAATTTTAGATATATGTTCAAGATTATAATTTTGACGTGCTGTCAAATTTTCATATTTTTTTGACTTATATTTTTTTTAATTAATTATTTAGTAACTATATTTTAAAATAAATGGCGTCCATATTTCTATGCCAATAACTTTTAATATTTATATCGAAATTTATTTTTTTTTCACAGGTAAGAAGAAGAATTCAACAAATACTAAGTATATTTTTTTCAATTTTTTTTGATATATTCTACTATTTTTCAAATTTGGTTGATTGTGTACTATTGATTGTCCTAAAATACCGTATGTTAGTAAAAATTAAAAAATAAATAGCAAAACAGATTTTTAAAAAATGAAAATTACATTTTTAGAAAGCTAATAAAAATATGAATTTTGTGTCAAAATTTTGTAATTTAACTAGTTCGTTTACCCTAATTACGTGGCACCCGAGTGGCAGATTTTGGCTCACAATTGTCCCCCAAAAGGATTTGGAGCCAAAATGTGCCACTCAGGTGCCACGTCACTGCCACTCAGAGGGGTTCGCGCGAATGGGGGTTTGCGCGAATGTGGTTCGTGCGAATGTTCGCGCGAACCCCCATTCGCGTGAACCCCCTCTGCACCACCAAAGCGCCGCCAAAACGTCTCCTTCTAAATTTAATGTTTCGCAATTGCGTCTCCCCTTCTAAATTTAATGTTTTACAAGTTACTTATTTAATATTGTTCACTTTTTATGTTTTAAATTTAGTTTTTTACATATTTTTTGTGTTTTAAACTAAGTTTGTTTTTTTTAATTGTTTTTAACCAAAAATATGTAATATTAAATTAGAAAAGTTGTTTTACATATTAAATATAAATTCTATTAAAATTAGAAAAGTTGTTTTAAAGTTATAGAAAACTAAAATTAAAAATAACCTAATTTCTACTGAGATTTGTATATAAATAGAGTTGCATGCACATATAGTTTTGTATCGAGTTTACTCTTAGACATTCAGATCTATCACGATTTATGTGTGCAGGTGAAAATTATTGAAGTGGATGAATCATGGGAAATGCAAAGAATGAGAAACGAAAATATACCGAGGAAGAGAATGCAGAGAAGAATGCTAGAAGATCTGTTCGTAGGAGGGCACAAAGAGAGAGAGAGAAGACACAACAAGTGAAAGACAACGCTGCAAAAATTGGTACATATGTATAGAAACCCTTGATAGATCCTAATTTTTTTTTAGTTCTAAGGTTTAAATATGATAATTTATGTTTTTTAGATTGGGTAAAGGCAAGGGTTTTGATAGGATCCCATGTGTATGTTTATGGACACAGATCATGATGCGCAACATTATGCTGAAGTGATAACAAAAGTTATGGAATTACTTCCCAAGAAAAATGTGAAACACTTGGTGAAGATGGATTTACAAAAATTAAAAGAATTTTCCCAACAAGAACCACTATCACGAAAGAAAACAACAAAAAGTGTAGAGATAGTATATGGTGAATTTGTTAATTTGACTACAGTTGCTAGAGCACATTTGTTGGTTACATTCTTGAATCATGTTGATATGAGGGAAACATTAGAATTGTTGGGTGTTGATTTTGGACGGAAAAAATTCAAAACGTGTAGAAGAAGAATTTGTTGGGAATGTTTTTAAAGGAATAAGTTCTTTGGGTACAAAAACTAGGTCTGCTGATAAGAGTATTTCTCATAGAGCAATATTAACTTCAGTTGTAAGTGAAGATACAACAAAGAATCGTCATGTTACCACCTTTGCCAAGGCATTGGGTTTATCTAGAAAGACGGTTAGCAGGTATGCAAAGAGGAGGAAGACATTGGATGACTCTACTATGGAAGGAAATTGGGCACTAATGTGTAGAAATCCACGTTCTGATAAAATAGAGGATAATATTGTGAAGATAGTTTCTGATTTTTGGACTGAGAGGACTCGTCCTTCTCCGAATGTGAGGGATGTTTTAAAACATAGGATAACTCACAATAACTATGATGAACATATAAAACATTGGCTTGAAATAACTCAACATGAGATGTACATAAAGTTTACAGAAGAAAATCCAGATGTTAAGATTGGACAATGAATGTTTGAAAATTTGAAGCCTTGGTATGTGCGAGTTGATAAAGTCCTTGACACATGTTGTTGTCGCTATCACGTTGAGTTTGATTATCACTATCAGGTACAAAAAAATTTATAGATTCAATGTATATATATTTTGAGGCGTGCTTTCATTTATATCTATATATTTGAAATTTGTTTAAATATCATTTTTTGAGATGTGATTTAAAATTAATGTATTTCAAAATCTATGTTTTTTTCAGGTGTATAGAAAGTTACGAGAAGAAATTGCCCCACCTACACGTGTCAGTGAATTCATAACTTCAATTCTTTGCAACGTATCCGATGATCATGTCGATGATCGTATGACTTGCATCAAAGGTGTCTGTGACAAGTGTGGGGACTTGAAATTATTGCCAAAAACAAATGAAGATTTGGACACAGTTAACCTGGTTGCTTGCAAGAGGTGATATATATAAATTTATGTTTTTAAATTTGGATGTTAGATTTTATTTTTATTTTTATTTTACTGCAAATGAATACATGACAATTTGTCCATGTTATGAATTGATTTTGTAGGTTCAAATACATAAAATATTCAACAAGGCTTGGAAAAGATGCAACCAGGTTGGATTTGGTAGAAGAGGAAATCCCCATTGCTACATTCATGCAAAGTTTCCAAAGTTTAATTAGTCCGTACATCAAACATTCTCACTATTCAAAGTGGCAGGCTACACAATTCAAGACTAATAGGGACACATTCCCTATTGGTTCCATATTGTCCGTGGTTGATTTTGCTGAGAATTACTCATTTTCTCATAAAAAAAAATTCAAACACAGTATTATCATACTGACCAGGTTACTATCATGGTTCAAGTATTTTATAGGCATGCACAATTGGATTTGGATGGGGTTGAAAGTACATATGTGAAGCGAATGATCAAGAAGGAGTATCACTTCTATATAAGTGATGACAAGGAACATGACACCCACTTTGTGCAACATTGTTTTGGTTTGTTCTTTCAATATCTTCATCAGCGAGGAATACAAATAGATCAACATTTTGTTTGGTCAGATGGTTGCGCATCACAATTCAAATCCTCTCGCCCTTTCTTTGCACTCAGTCGTTATCATCGTCATCACAAAATTCCTCATTTATGGAGTTTTTTTTAGAGTGGTCATGGGAAGGGAGAACACGATGGTGCAGGTGCATGCATCAAACGTGCTCTAAAGAAACAAAGCTTTGATTATGAGGGAGATCGATTGATTGATGCCCACACCATTGTTGAATGGTGTAAGAAACATTTTACAGTTCAGGTTTCAACCTCACAGGCTTCAACATCTCACATGCTTCAACATCCACATGCTTCAACCCCACACAGAGTGTTTTGGGAGATAACAGGTACATGCACATTTAAAACATAGATATGTAGATCTTGATGTGATTTATTAAGTGAACTACAAGTTACTAACTTTAAATTTTTTTATTCTGATTTTTGTTGTTTGTTTTAAACTTTATTGATCTTTTGAGCATGATTAAATGAAGGTATTGATCGAAGGAAAAAGTATGGATGTGAAAGGATTCCCAATTCTAGGTCTTTGCACTCTTTGATGACTATGGATAGTAATAACTAGACAATCTGTACAAGAGATTATTCTTGTTTTTGTTATGAATGCATGAACAAATCATATTCAGAGTGCAATAGTCAAAAACATGGGTATGTAGGTGAGTGGAAGCAAGTTCCTTTAGTTGTGGATGACACATATGGATCAGATCATGATGATAGTTTTGAAGATGTGCCATTAATTTCAACTGATTATGACCACATATCTGGACTGGTTAAACAAGGTATGTTTTATTTGAAAGGATCAAGTATAATTTGATAATTAAATATATATGTATATAATTTATACTATACATCTGATCATTGAATGTTTCTTTGCATTTTGTTGTAGGAGATGTATTTGCAGTCATTGCTGAAGAAGCCAATATTGAGAAAGTGGAGTACTACTTGTTGCGTTGCACAGAAGAGAGAACAAAGCTAACATGTGAAATAACAAGTGAAGTGACAACATTTTTTACTGGCTCGGTTGTAGTGCAGGGAACATACTTACAACAAGTGAAAGCCCTCCAAAGTGGGATTCACTTTGTTGATTACAAACCAGACAAAAAGGTGTATCATTACACCCATCACATAATTGCTACAGGGTTACAATTGCAGCAGGTGAAGACTACAAATAGTAAACGCAAAAAATGGAGACTAGATGTAGAAGACCATGAAAAACTTTTACAAGTCATTGAACAACGAGCAGAGCCACTTGGTATTATATAGAAGGACATGGAATAAATTACTAAACCTTGTTGGTAATAAACTATTAAGCTAGATAGCATTGTATTTTCTACTTGAAGGGACTATGGAGACCACTATACAATAAAGTTGTTTAATACTTGTGATTCTTACTTGTTGTGAGATGGTTTATGGTTTACTTTAAGTATTGTGATATGGTTGTTACATGGAAGTATGTATGGTATAAACATGATTTATGATGTGGATGTATGTTGCATTATTATTTTTAATGTGGAAATGTTAGTTGGGAATTCAGATGTACATAGTTTTTGATATATGTTATTTGTTTAGTTGTGAACCAAAAGGTTGTATATGGAGTACCCTTATCACTTACAAGTTTATCATATTTCAATATGCTTGGAATTGTGTTGATTCATTAAGGATTCATTATGTCATAGAGAATGAGATAGGAGGGAGGATTGTAGACTATGGAATAACATAAGGTTGTGAGTAACTAGAAATACAAGGAGTTTAGAAATCTCCTACAATAGGTAGGGGTAATGTATCATAAAAAAATATGCTAAACAAGGAAGTTGTTTTGATGGTATATATGTAGAGCATGCTAACATGTGGGAGACATGGTTAAATAATACAAGGAAATGTGAAACATGATAGTATTAGTCTTTTTAGGTATAGTTGATTAAGAAAGGGGAAATAAAATCTCTTAAATCCCTTATTTTCTCTCAAATGCCTTACAATATTTATAGTTAGAAAAAATTAGCTATAAAATATTGACTATAAAGAATAATGGTTAGAATTTATTTCATCTACCAAGCCGAGTGATCGTTGAAATTCCTCTATATGGACATGGTGCTAATAGTTAGACCAAGATATTCATACCATGTGATGTGGAACTAGGAAGATGTCACTTTGAAAGATGCATAGAAACCGAGAGTCTCCACATGGATTTTGAATCACATGTCTAGAAAATGTGTGGCATGTTTCAAGGTGTTTTGGAAGCACACAAGAGTGGTATGATTATGTGTGCTTAGCATGAGGTATTTTGGAGGAGTTAAGTGCTTCACATTTTTACAATGGTGCATCTTGGCACTAAAGAATAACAATGGTGAACAACGAATTTTTTTCATAAGGGTGCAATATGTCAATGATGGTGTGAGGCTTTAAAGGCTATGGGTAGAACAAATTGTTTTTCTAGTTTTATGATAAAACAAAAGAAGGTCCATAAAATTTTCAAGTGTAAGTCTTGCATGAGATTGCAAGAAGGCATAATTTGACCAAGAGACATGCTTGTATGGACTAAGGATGTGTGAGTGTTGTAAAGAAAGTGGATGAATGTATAGTATAGGTTATAGATGTAATGAGCAGAGATTAATGGTGTTTTTAAAATATGTGAGAACTATGGATTAGTATGCACAAGATTGCAAAAAGTGTGAAGATTATTTGAGAATGATTTCAAATTTTACCCATCTTATTTCATAAGAATGTATATTATTAGCAATGCCTACTATGTTGGTTGAAGTTCAGAAATATATATCATCTTAGGTATAAAATTTGAGGCACAACACCTTTTATGTGTAAGAAGAGTTGCAAGAAGACATAGAGTTAGCTACCTTAGAAAGAGAGGAGGAGAAAGAGAGAATGTAATTAATATGGAAGGTTTTGATACAAGGATCAATTACCAAGAAAATTTAAATGGAACTCTCTAAGGAGAAAATGGATGAATTTCTCTTTTCTAAGTTTCTAAGAAACAAAATCCTTCCAATTGCAAAGATATTATATGATTTGGAATATATTTTAATGTAAAATGCAATTCGTGATGTTGTATTATTTGTTTGCAAGACTCTAAGTGGTTCACATGACCTATATGACATTTTATTCCTACATAAACAAAAATATATGTAGATTTATTCATAATTGCATGTGTCCAAAATGGGTGTGAGATGACTTTAAAATAGAAAGGATGTGTAAAAAATGATCTATTGCCCAAAATAACCCCCAAAAATGATCTATTACAATCTATGGTCATTATGAGTCTTATTTCAAGTTGTTAATTGAATGATCTATTGAACTTAAACTTTCATCATATATGATTCAAATAGTAACATAAGCCATTATACCATGGAATGTTTAATGTAACATAAAGTATTACTAAATTAGGTCTAAGCATTGAAAATAATTCAATATAGAATTTTAACGAAGTTTACAATGTTATATCACAAAAATGAAGGGCATTTAATATCTTATCTATCATTATATACCTATTATGATATCATCAAGAGACAAAAATGAAAGATAAGGGGGTGTCTTATATTCACATCCATAATTGTAAATACACGTGTCTAAGACATATATCAAAATATATTAATAATACACGTGTCTAAGACATATATCAAAATATAATAATAATGTCTAGAATGAGTATGAATATATATACATGTCTAAAATCTCTAAAAGTATGTCTAAAATGTCTGAAATCTATAAAATATCACTGAAGTCTCCTCCGTGCACTAGGGCGAGTGCCAGACTCCTCACTACACTCTGCTGCACCCTGCATGTTAAAAAAAAGGAATATACACGTCATAAACTATATATAGCATGTACCATATATTAAAATATATAAGCAAAATTCTACAACAATTCTTGATTAATTCAATACATCATATAATAGATATGTACAATTGATTACCTCATTATCTGTCCCTGGGAGGATGTTGGGAGTATCTACGCTATGTGTAGATCTTTGTCCCGTAGATCCCTGTGAAACAAAATAAATAAAATGTAAGAAGTTGATAAATAATTTTTTTGAATAAAGTTCATTAATTTCTAACATTAAATTTAGATTAAATATTAATTCTATTAAAACACGTGTGTTTATACCTCTGCGGAACGCGTCTCCAAATGTATGGGATTTTCATCCATGACCTCAACGCCAACAAATATGTCGCTAACTAAGCCAAGTTGACTCAGACCCGGAACATTAGATCCATGTTGTGCTCAGTCAAGAGCTCTGTGTATGTGACACGGGTAGATGGTGTGGGCTGTGAAGCTCCACACACTGGAGCAGAATCCTAAACACAGAAGTACATGTTTAATTTTAATATTAATAAATTGTAAAGTAATGATCAATTAAAATAAATTTTAATTATATTAAAGGTTTAATTTTCACACACCAGAACATAAATGTGTTGAACATCAGGTGTGACAATCCCAGCAACAGGAAGTCTATCTGTAGCAGCGGCAGTAGTACCCTGACTAGAAGATACACTCCCACTCTACTCTATAAAATCTAAAACCCTCGATAGTGGAATGCTGCAATGCCGAGTAGTCACCTCATACGCACGCAACAAGTTAGCAGCCATGATGCGTCCTAGATGACGTGCCTAAGTGGGATCTGTAACTAGCTCAAAGTCATATGGGGAAATCAAAGATGCACAAGCATATACCTCGCTACGTGCATCACTGGTGCTACTAGCACATCCACTGCTAGTATCACATCTCTGAAGGTACTGACCCACATGGTCAGAAGAGATCAATTGGGTCTCGCGAGCAATGCCAACAAGACCCACTACAAGACTTTGGGTTGTGTATCCACATTTTTTCACAATTTATTTGTGAATAGTGAGTTCAAGATTGTGAATCCAAATTTGTGGACTCCACCCACAATTTTGTTGTGGAAACAAAAAATGTGACAAAACATGTGGATGTTTTGTCACATTTTTTGTTTCCACAACAAAATTGTGGGTGGAGTCCACAAATTTGGATTCACAATCTTGAACTCACTATTCACAAATAAATTGTGGACAATTTAAGGATGAATAATTCTATTATGGGAGGCCCCAATTTTTTTAATCAAAAAATAAATAATTGTAATGTCTTATTTAAATAAATAAAAAACTAATTATTATTTAGATATGATATATTAAATTTATCCTTTTTTTGTTTATAAGTATCAAATTAATAATAAATTTTCTTAAATTTTGTGCAAATTACATACGATCAATAATAATTTATAATTTTTCATATTTTTTTAATATCATTAATTATAAAAAACAATAAATCTACTAAACATAAGACTACCACTTTATTAATAATATCACATAACCATGTAATTAGAGAATTAAAGAAACACTAATAATTTGTCCATGTTGAGGAGATCAAGGAAGTATTTGAGATATCATATTATAGCTTAAATATTAAGGTATCAAAACTCGTCATAAGAATAGGATTTAAACCCTCATTAACTTTAAATTTTATTTCCATGGTAGGATTTATTTTATCATTGAAAATACTCTCTCTTAAAATAGTAACAATTAACTATTGTGTTGGTATTCGAGAGAAGCTTTAAATGGAAAACCGAATATATCCAAAGATTCCAAACAAAATATTTTCCATGAAATATAATAATTTTGTAGAGTAAACTACATACTTTATGGTTTATGTTTTTCAACTACTTTTTGTTCAAAAATATAATATACAAAATACAACATTAACAGAATATAACGCTATTATTGTAAAAGTTGTAATTTTGTAGCTATGTTAATTATTGCTAAATTGTAAAAATAACACTAGAAATGCCTACATTTGAAATAAGATTGAGAGAATTGTTACTTACGGTAAGAAATATTAAATAATTACAAACTTTACAAATTATTTATTTTAATAGATAATAACTCTTAAAACTCTATTTTAAATCATACATTTATAAAAAAAATTGCTTTCGTATCTGTGAATCAGTTTTGAAAAAAATATGTTTTCCAAATAGAGCACAAAAATACAGATAACTCTCAAATCCCTCTTTTTTATTAGATTTCAATCTAATATGGGTATTTTGTGTTTAAATCCATGACTGCAATTTCAGAGCTATTGAAGTTTACTAGCAGCATCTTAAAACTCTCCATTCAAACAATTTTTTGAATGAGTTTCAATTGCCATAAATAAAAAATTTATTTCAAAAACAATATTTACAATAAAATATCAATACCATTCATTTTGAACAACTAATCATTCTATCTCTCGATGTTTATCTGCAACTTATTTTTGTTTTTCTAACTTGCAAGAGAAAGAAATGTTTAAAAATGAAAAGTAAAAAAATGCAGAACTGAAGCTAAAAGTTCGTATAAAACATACCTTTCAATAAATTCTATTGATTTTATCTTCTGAAAACATATACTGATTTCACTCTGCACTCTCTATCCTAAAGTTTATAAAATCTGAATTTTACTTGATAACATAATGTGCATAATTTAAGCCGTAATATATTCTTTGAGGTAGAAAAAGTCCATTCATGCATAAATATATGCCAAAATCAAAGGCATCCTTAAATGTATGGTTAGGTGGACTACCCAATATAGTAAATAATATATAATGAGAACTCCTTGTTCAATCTAAAAAAACGGTATCCTTGTTTTATAAATATTTTTTAGTTTTGAAATAATGGCAGCTGAATAATAACTGCCACATTTTTATGGCTAGTTTTAGTTTTTCAATATTTTTATTTTATTTTTTATTTTTTCTTCAAAATTTACGATATGTCTATATTTATTATAATAAATAAATTTCAATAATTGTGGAAAACTCATACGGGTGAATATAATTTTATTTTTGAATATCAATATAATATTACAACAATTAAATTAATAGAAGATTATTTTATTTATTTATATAAATTTTTACATATTTTTTTACATTAATGAATTGTAAGTTATGCATATAGATTTTTGTTATTAATGATATGAATAATATTGATAATATTTATTTCTTATATAGAATAGAATAAAAAAATATTTTTAATCATATGAATTATTTATATTGTTATATTAAATTTAAAACATTATCTATGATTGTTCTTAATAATATGTTATAATTTAATATTTTATCAATATTTGTTTTTTATATGTGATATCTATTATTTATCTTTTTTTGTATTTACTATTTTTTAGAATGTTTATAATTGTTTTAAAATATTTGAAACTAACACTAATATGAAGTTTTCATAATTGACGTCATAAACAATCAATGAATAATATTTTGTATAAATGTTCACAACTAATTTTATTTATAATAAAAATGTTCAAAATATTCTAGTGTGGATTTTTATGATAGGTATAGAATTAGTTTTTTCATTTCCAATATGTGCATTGTATAGTGTCGATTATCAACAACTAGATATACTTTTTTTCAATTGTTCAAAGTAAATATTTTTTTGCATTTAATGGAAATTAAGAGTTTCATATAGTATTGTTTTTTGTTTAAACGTTACAATAGTGTATAAAATTTAAACTATGCTATAATATATGTAAGTTGTGTACATTATTCATAATTGTAATTTCAAAAGTCTATTTTCTTTAAACCATAGAAAATGTGATTTATCCACAAAATGGTTCTAAGAATATTGATATTCCACAATTTGAAATTTGACTTTCATAATTGTGGAATATCTACATTATATTTGTACAAAAAAAATTACATAATGTTGATAATTCACATTTCATCTACAAAACTAATATTTTGTGGATAACCATGTGGATAAATGATCCTACTTCTAGTAGTGACCCTCGATAGTAGCCTCATGTGCATTCATAACGACAGGTGCTGCGACATCCTAAAAGCCTGATAAGAATGGTTGTGGCCTGGTACAAGCTGTCGCACGTCAACAACTGCAGGAGCTCCCTCCTTTCTATATGCCTGCATGTGGCTAATACGGCCATGCCCCTACCCCAAATAACTAGGGATGTCTAAATAGTTCACCTTTAGTTTTAAGTGAACCTCAGCATGTAGCATCATTATGATGTATAACGGTATGTAGCTACCCAAATAATCACAACACGAACAACACAGTAAAAGACAGGATATTTTTTTTTTGACTTGCTTGACACATAACATGGTGCAACATGTCGTCACCAAGGTTACAACTAACTCTGTGAACAACTCGATACAAGGATGGCCATAAAAGCAGCACAATGTCCACACCTATCAAGGACAATTTTTTTTTTTTGACAGAACAACATAGAAGACCAACCACTTGATACTCTCACAGCTAGGGCAAGCCACAGTAAGAAATGATTGGAGGTTATTTATTTTGATAAGACACCCTGGATAAATTTAAAGGAAGAAGGTCAAATGAATTCACCCTTAAGACGACATTAGTTCATTCTGAGGTTTAATAGAAGCTCGAGGTTTTATACGTAGTTATTAGCGCTCTTACTTAGGCTTCACCGAAAGAGCTTATCCAGAGGAAGCCACTTACTTTTAAATAGGTTGAGAGATAAATTGAGTGGTTTCAAAATTTTCTTCTCTTACTTGTTAAATCTTATTATAAACTAACCCATTGTTTTCCTTTAAGCTTGTCTTTAGCGTTCACAAAAAAAAAAGTAGTAATTTTTTTTTTTTACTAGTTCAGTTAGGGATAACACGCTATATAGAATCACTTTGCAAGGATAGTCTCACTCTTGATTACTTAAGGCAATGCTTATTTTCAAGGGGATCTAAACCACAACGTATTTCTTTGAATAAAACTTTTAGGTAACTTCTGTAAGGAAAACCACCCCATTACGACTTACATATAACACATCAATACAGAGTCTCAGAAAGATTTAAATTAACACTTAATTCTCAAGATCCAAGTTTTACAATGCTTATGCCAGTGAAAGTTTGAATAACATTTTTCACTAAGAAGAGTTACTAGCCAAATTACAAAAAAAGGACAAAAACTACTCTTCACGTAATCCTTCGAACAATTCCAGGCAAGAGGTCATATAAACTCTCTTTACAAGCAATGCTACACAATTTACAATCACATTGGACATTTTTACAAGGAACTTCATAAATGGTACAGATGAAACTTTACACTCTTTTCTTCTTTAGACTACTCGCACATCCATCTGCACAAATATTAACTAAAGTCAGTTCGCAAGAACTGAGCATGTTAAGACTACCCATTGCAACAGTAAGCTAACATTTTATAATATCATAAAGTAAAATTCTAACTCAAGAATGGATCAAATCACAACCACTAATCAATATGTTTCACAAGATGACGAGATTTATACCAGCCAACAAGGAGGAATCCCAATATTCAAGTGAGAGAGATATTCCAAAGATAATCAAGGTGAGACCTTATTGGTGAAGACAACAAGGCTGAGAGTATTGAGATTTCAGTCAAGTAATCCTATGGATTACGTGATTGAAATCTAACACCCAAACATCATTCTATTATTATTAACCAAAAAGATAAAGATCGGTCAAATGACTTAACATATTCAAAATTACTTGTTAACAAGACTGCATTAACGCACATCCATGTTTTAGGAAGAATATAGGCCCCAACCATATATAAACACAAATCAGTCAAAGATTAAAGTTAACTTCACTCGGCTGAATAAACCAACATACATATAATACTCACAACACTATAACTAAATCTGAAGGTTCAATATACCAAGCAATTCTCACCGAACCTAATTATTTTTCATCAAGAAGTTAAATAAATTAGATTCTATCCAACTAAAATTACATACAACAACTATGGTTGGATTACACAGGCAAGGATCAAGAAGAAGTCTTTTCACCAAAGGTTGTTATTATCTTACATCACATAATCAGCAATAAACCCGTAATCCACCCCTCGTATGATCATTGTAAGAGTTAAGGACTTAGCTCACTAAACTATGTAACTGAGTCGATTCATACTTTTTTTCATTTTCATACAAGTCTAACCCAATTCGAAGAAAGATAACCATTCTATTTTCACACATGCCTCAGTCAACACTTACTCAGAAAGTCCCTACCTGAATTATTGAAGGTTTGCTAAGCTACAAAATGGATTTAATAGAAACCCATTTCATTCGATACTTGAATTTAAACAAGCAAGGGATGGTCTGTTGAAAATATAAGTGAAATCGACACAAGATCCTCTACCGTGACCCAACTCGAGTCACCAATCACAAGGTTAACAGTCAGCGAAGGGGACAGTACAAGGCAAAATACTCTTCCTACGAACTATGCCTTCTCTTCCCTAAACACATCCTTGCAATTTTCATAATACCTTAGATTTATAATCCTCCCGTTTTAGAGGAACATAGCCATGAATCTAGACTTGGTTGAAATTTTCCGACATGAACTCACTTCCTAATATCATAAACGATGTAAAAAAGGAAAAAGGTCTCTTAACTCTCCTTAATTTACATCTCATCACTAAGTTTATGGTAACCTATGCAAAGATTAAACACATAATATACCATTGAAGATAGATATCCTCCAATAACGAACTTCTATAACGATGTAATCACAATTATTACATTCGACACATAAACAAACTATTCCATAACTTCTTTTCCCTTTTTTACAACAAAATATATTCACGACCTTCCATCACAATCATTCTAAATTTGCAATGAAAGGTCACTCATCAAGAAGGAAGTACAAAACAAGTTTGACTAAATTAATTCCTCAATGTTCGGTGGTCACGTGGCTTCTTTTGGTTGGTCAGGGGATGGCAGGAAAATGCTTTAACTTATCACTTTTTTCTTTTTTTACAAAATGGAAAATTTGGTTCCGTGGACCCGCTCAAATCTTATTGGTTATTTTGGTGCTTACGTGGTTTATTCTAATTGGATGGGGTATGGGGGGTCCCTTTTTGAACCTGTTCTTTCTGGCTACTTTGGAAAAAAATTTGAACCCGCCCTATGGCCCTACCAGGCTCTTATTGGAGAAAATTTAAGAGGCAGGGAAGAATCCTCACTTTTACCCTGTAGGAGGACACGTGGAAAACCTAAGGGTGGAGCTACAGGGGTTTTATCCTGTAAAATTAACAAGGGAAATTTGTAGGTAACTATAAAAAAAATTCTATTATGGCCCCTATGGAACTCTGATAACATTCGAAATAGCCCAAAACTCCCTTTCAAAAAATCAAGTCGTTTCAGGACTTAACCCAAAGTGCTTTGCGGGAGCTCGAGCTATCGCCACATTCACGTGGTGAAAAGACAGCTACAAAGCCAACCCCATGATTTGAAGCTCGGACACAA